>VWYO01020110.1:65938-161693 GCA_013400275.1 Rhadina sibilatrix
GCAGCTGGTTTTTTTATGATAATATCAGCCTTAGTGCTATCCTTTGAAAGAACACTTGTTCTTTTTGAATAGAGCTTATTTTGAGCACTAAGATACACAGACATATATTTGAGATAAAAAAAAATTCCTGTACATATGTAGTGGCCATAAACACGCCTTTGCTCTCAGCCTCTGTGTGTTTACCCTTCCTTGTATGAGGTAGGAATTAATCCTCTCCTCTCTTGTCAGATCACTGGTGGTTTCTGAATCTTTTTAGGTAACAACTCGCCTTCCTTTAAAAATCACAACAGCTGTCTGGTGCTAGGTGGCATTCTGCTGTCTTTATGATTTCCATAGATTCTGCTGTCATGACAGTTTTAAGCTGGTATAACTATGCTGACATTAATGCACTTGCTCCTGGTTTATGCTTGAGTAAGTAGCAATAGACATAGACCAAATTTATTTAAAAGACACGTAAAACGGAGAGCAGTTTATACTATTGTTTTTACCAAATGCTAATTTCAGTGGTAAAACCAGGATTATTTCATTAATATATGGCAATTTTAGACCAGTGTAACTAACTTGACTCTGAAGTTATATCCTTCCTTAGAAGTGAGTCAATGAACTGAAGAATCAAAACTCAAGTTTACAGTTCAGATTTATAAGTATACTCAGAAGTCTAACAGGAGATGATGAACGACCATTTTAAAACAGTATATAAAACTGTATTTAAAACAGTGGAACTTTTTCTGTTAAACAAAGTAAAACAGGTTCCATAAAAGAGTTTTGTATTTTCTATTAGACACATATGAACAGTTAAAGTATACAGAAAGATTGTTTTTTAAATTCTATACTGTAAAGGTTTTTTGGTATCAGGAAAAAATTCATTGTAATTCACATAGACAGAATTTCTCCAGAGCTTTCTTGCAGAGACTAGCCCTAGTTAGTGCAAAATATAAACTGCTTTTCTCATTCAGATCTTAGAAATTGCCAATAAGATTTTTTTTTTTTTTTGCCTAATATTAACTAAATATTGCAATGTTTGATATAAAATTTGGGTTTGATTCAAGTATATTAAAGGGAATAAAAATACCTCCAACAAAAGGGGCAGACGAGGAGAAACGAAAGAGTAACAAAATAGACTCAATTTTCTTCTGTGAACTGATACAGAGATAGAATTGGACATAACCACAGCAACAGCAAAAACTTATCAGAACTATTCCTTGAATTTTTGTAACTGTGTATGAAAATCCCCAGACTGCTTTAAGGTTTTAAATCAGACAGTGCCCGTGAAGGTTAGAGATTTCTGAGAAAATATCTCTGTGTGGTGTACTGGCATTAAGAAGCTATCTAACAAAGACAAGCTGATGCTGCATGTTCCAATTACTGAGAGCCTTTATCAGGACTTCTGGAAAAGCTGTGAGATTTCTTGATAAATAAGATACACTATGTTTTATTGTTATGGTTAATGACAGTGATTTCCTGGCTTGACAGCCAGGGAGATACAAAGACAAACTGAACTCTATACTATAACAAGTTATTTTCCTAGTGCTAGTGTTTTGAACTATTCCAGATTTTTTATAGACAGAATCAAATGAAACAGCTTCTGAATTATCCCTATCTTTTCACCAAGGTGCAGCTTCCAAAACTGATGGATATTTCTTATTGGAAGAGTTAACATGATTAAAGGAAAATTTCTTTACTGATTGGACATTTAACTCTCATGCTTGTTCAAATCATACTCTGGTATGAAAATTTCTTCAACTGTCAAGAAAAGCACAGAGAATTTCTGCCCACTGCCTAAATAAAACAAATTTTTTGTGTCTGAAATCAGTGATGTTTTGGTCAGCTCAAAATAATCTGATCTGGCCTCAGTCCTTTTTAGGCCAAGTTTGAATGCACTGACGTCCATATACCACCTAGAAGTGATATCTGCCTAGCAACGACTGTTAAATAGAGTCCTGAAAACTTTACCAGAAAATTAATGTCAGTGTAAAGATTTCTCCTTCACTAGTTGCTTTTCCCTTTTATTTAGCTCTTTCTTATTCTTCCAGATGCTTTGTTCCTGTCTCTGCAATCAGTGCCCTGAATGCTGTTTGGACTTGTTCAGCTATTTGTTTGTTATTGTCTTTTGACTTCTGAAGAAATTCCATTAAGATGGACAGTATGGAAATAAATAAAATAGGATTCTAGAAGGCTACATCCGAAAATCCTCTTATGGATTATGGATTCTTATTTCCTAAACACAATAGCTGAGAATCTATACTGTGTTTTGCTAAAAAAAAACCCCACGTCACAGCCTTGGGAAACAAAAGAAAGCCACAATGATGTTAAGCTTGTCTTACTATTTTCTCTGGGTTAGATATTGGTCATGCTTGTATTTCAAAAAGCCTCAGGAGACAAGTAGTCTTTCTGTCTGTCTGGCAGGATGTGGTACCACACGGAAACTTTGCTGCTCCATATAACTTAGTCCTGGTTTCACTCCATGTTGTCACCCTCAGCAGGCTGTTAACATCAAGTTTGTAAAAGTATTACTTTTTTTTCTGAGCTAAAATTAGTCTTCCCAAAGAAACCCGGAATGTTAGAGAATACACAGGCAATGCAGACTTTCTGCCTTATAAAAAGAGAAACGTGGGGTAAAAATTTTACTCAGTTTTTTAAAGGCAGGGCTGTTTGTTAATACAGTTTTATTAATATTATCTTTACCTCCACTGTTCTCAATCTATTTAGGATCTAGAGACCTTTAAGAGTTCTTTGATTTCATTTTTTGGCACAGTCCTTCTACACAGACTGATTTGAATCAGCAAAACTAAACCATTGGCCCACCCAACATATAAAAGCTTAAACAAATAGATAGACCTTATAATATAACTTGAAGTAAGCAGGTGTAGTCAAAATTCAGAAAAGTAGATTAAAGTGATGAAGGTTCTTCAGAGATATTATAGAATTCCAGATGAAATATGTAAATTTGGAAACTGTCAGTCTGAGAAACCCAGTTTATTCTATCTATCCGTAGAAAAAAATCTTTCAAAGAAATGAAAAAGTTAGCCCATAAATGGCTAAAAATTATATCAACTTCCAATTTGCAATGAATTCCCTTTCTTGTAGAATGTGTATATATCATGTACCAGTCAAAAAAAAAGTAGGAAAGAAGATAGTTAAAACTGGTGAATAATGTTTGACTAAATAACTCCCATCATTAAACTTTGAAAATTTTAAATTAACAGGAGTAAAAAAAAAAAATCATTACATTTCAAAAAGTTATTGAGCTTCATATCTGTTTGTATGTATTCAAAGATCCAGTTTTGTCCTGAAAGCACTGAAACTGATAAATCAAGTTCAGCATGAAAGTTATGATAGCTCTTTGATCACTGATGAAAGACTTGATCAGAACCAGAATACTGTGATTTTTTTATTGGTTCGATTATGTCTGACAGATAATTTACTTCCTGAACATCTGTCATTACCTCCTCAGTCCATAGAGACAAAGAGATAAAACCAGTTTAAAATAGCTCCAAACTACACCTAGCTATGATAGAATTAGGGGCTTTTGCACACTCATTTAGCTACTTACTTGCTTTCTTTCCAAAATAGAAATTCTGGAATTCTGACAAATTCCTAGAAATTCTGACAAGACCTAGAATAAATACTTTTCCCTTCTCATTTCACGTGGTTAATTCCTCTTGGGCAGAGGTATTAACTACCTGCCTAAAATCCATTAAGCCTTATTCCCTGGCTAGTTTTTGGCTGCTATGTATCCCTTCCTCAACGTAGCTGTAAGCTCAGTTTGAGGGATCCTTTAAACATCCAAACTATACAGATATTTATAGTGTGAAACTAATGCAAACCAGTAAAATATCCCAATTTTTTTCTGCACCACTACTGAACTGTAAAAAAGATCTGTTTATTTACACTTTCTGAACATTTGACAACTCCGCCCATATCTACAGGAACATACTGCTTGGAACCTAGACAATGAAGATCCTACCTTAGAGAATGTAAAACCTTGACAAGTAAATATCCTTATTATTATGTATTTTTTGAAAGCTAAAAATATTCCAGCTTCTTTCCCATTACATTGTGTTCCTCTGGTTTTTATTTGATCTCAAAGCCTATTGACAATAAATGCAAGAAGTAATAGTCTCAGTTTATTTAACTTCACCTTTCTTTTACAATTAAGTTTCTGTTAGTAATGCCTCCTCTTTTTTTCTTTTTTTTTTTAGTTTTTGTTTTTTTTGTTCTTTCTTTTTTTTTTTTTTTTTTTTTTTTTTTTTTTTTTTTTTTTTTTTTTTTGCCACAGGCAAGCTATTTATTTTTATGGTACTTGTGAATTTCATTGTTTTCCGTGAAATTAAAATCAAGGACATGAGCTTAGGATGCTCTACTTCACCCTCAAAATGATATTCTTGACTTTTTTTGCTGCCAGTGGTTTTGAATAATTTATTATTAATTTTATTTGTTATTTTTACTATTCAATTCTCTAATACATATGATGTCTTATTCAATTCTCTAATACATATGATGTCTTCTGCAGTCCTATTTAAACAAGTAAACAAACAAATCTCAAACATCTTTTCTCCTGTTTGTTCCCCTGGATCTCTTCTACAATCTTGTAATTGCTCCTTCCCTGTATAACTAATGTGCTAAAGTGCAAAGTCACAGAAATGGGCAAACTATGCCAGCAGCTATATTTCCAATCAAATCAGATGAGAGCTGCTGTGTTCTTGCCCAACACCCTGATGATTCATAAATGAAGCCTTTACTTCAAACAATGTTCTTCAAGAATCTTTTCCATATTAGATCCGGAAAGAATTTGATTTCAGATGTCTCGTACTTTTAACTGCTTGAAAAGTGCCTTCCAGGACACTTTTTGTACTCCTTCAGAAGAAAAGATATTTTCCATAGAAGAGAGGTTGGGAATAGGTTCGTTGCTCTCACACACTGCATAAACACACATTCAGAAATTTTTATTCCTGAGTTTGTCACACTTCAGAATGTCAATAATGTGAATGCTACAAGAGTTTCTTGCTCTATATTGCCATTGATACCTGCTTTGTATTTTGGAATAATAATAAGGAATATGAAGCATCTGGTCTTCTTTAGACCATGCATGCACAATTACTCAAAATACAAAATAACAGCAGAGGATGGAAAGCATAATCTCTAATCTGGATGTTTTTTTCTTGAGGAAGAGGATGTTAAGTGCTAATTATGGCACATCTGCTCATACTGTATGGTGCTAGCCTGAGCAAGAAGTCCAAAGAAAATCAAAAACTACTGGAATTACATACTGCATACTGCATTCTATCACTGAGTAAGATGGCAGAATTTTAAAATATTTGTCTCACTAAAGAATAACATTTATCAAACTACCTTGCTTATTATTCCAGCTCTTTTAACCTGAGATTTATATCTTGTACATGCCAATTATTCCATTTAATTTTTTCCTCAATAGAAATTCTGCTGGTTTATAAATTTTTATAAATATTACTGAAAATCCATCTGAATACAACTATTTTATAATTCAAACACCCTGCATGACAAGGTGTGATATTTAATAAAATTTCTTGGATTCTATAATAATGATCTATGCTTCTACCCTGAATTTGAAAAAGAATAAAAACATACAAGAAACATTTTTTTTTTTGTTGCTATAAATACCCTGTTGTCTTTGTATTAAGGAAATCGTGCCCAACTTCAAAGCACCTCTAAATGTTTGATCTCCTAAATAAATCAATGAGACTTTTCTATTTGTCACCACATAAATGTCACACACCCCACACCCTTTTTTTCACTTACATGGCTCTAACAGATAGTGTTCTTAAAATTTATTTTATATTATAACCACACAAAGTATGAAATATATGAAAACTTCACACTGCTTCCTGTAGGAAGAAACATGATGTAAAGCATGTGGATTTGAAATAATAAGCATAATAAGTTCTACATTTCAGAAGATTATTCAGAAGTTTCAGTTTATTAACATTACTTCTTATCGAGGAAAACTGGAAAGGAGATAAGTTTCTAGCATAAAAACAGTCAATTGCATTTTAAAAAAAGTAATTTAACTCAGTACTCCATAGTGTAGAGCCAGAGCATAAGCAATCAGTTCCCAAAACAAACAAACAAACAAACAAACAAACAAAAACCCACAACAGAACAGAGAAGCTCCTCATCTAGTGCAACATACAGAGTTGCATGTCAAAATATTCACCCTTAAATTTTAAGTCACTCCCATGCTATTTAACTACCTTTTTATTTAACTACCTTTTTATTTACAGTTTACCTTTGATGTTACAGATACCTACTGCCACATAAACACAACATCAAATATAATAACAACAATAAAAGGAAGCAGTGTGTTCAGAAAGGTCACAGTGATAAAGTATTCAGAGATGTGTGCAAGCTAGGGAATTATCAGTGAATGTGTTGATGGTGGGAATACTTGAAAATATTGTTAAGCAAGTAAATTTGAGACTGTTGAAAACAAGGCAGGTTGCAAGTATACCTGCTTCATCATAACCAAAGTTTCCCCCTTTTCTGGGTTTTAATAGCACTTAATTATTCTTCCACTAAATCAGATAAGAGATAAGATTTTTAAAATGTCATATTCTATCGCTTTATAGACCACTTGGAGCCATTAAGGTCTATATGAGTTCAATAATACCCATTCTGAAACTCAGCAAATAAATATTTATAAATTATAAAGAAACATTGCTCTTTGGAGCCTATCAATTATTCATATTTTAGAAGTCCTTAAATAGATGATAAACCATAATGGCTCCAATGGAACAGTCAACTCTCATAAACTTCTAGGAGGATTTTTTTTATTATTTCATGTAAGTCTCCATTACAATTCTATAGCAGGGAACCATACATTAAAATAGCTCTGTAAAAGTGATACTATAGAAGTGCTTGGTTTATACTAATACTCTTTGTGGCTAGGGATAAGTTGCTATTTGTGGTAGGCACTAAACGTTTTTTTATGCTCTTTATGCAGTATTACAAAGTGCTTAGCAATTCCCTTCATTCCTAATAATAATTATTCTTAGTTGCCTTGCAACTGCATTGAAGAGGTCCCTGGTGCATTAAATACCATAGAAAATGTAGAAAAACTTAACACACATGCAAAAGTTTTGTTGTTTAAACTGAAAAATATAAACCCAATGAGCTGCATGTCACTGTAACATTAAATAGGCATAAAAATGCTTAGACAAAGCTATCTTAATTCTGTACAAAAACAATTACACATGCAAATTTTACTCCTCCCTGAAGTAGTTATACCTGGGCAAAGTCTACCTGTGGACAAGGACTGAGAGGTATTTCCCATGCTGCTTACAAAGTAAGACAAACATAAGATAAACCAAGAAAATTAGACACTCATGAGGAGGTGAAATGACTTTCACATATTAACACAGCAGGTTAATAATGACAGCCATGAATCTTTAATAACCAAGGAAAATACTGCCATGTATGCATCATCCCCCTCTTACACTGTTCTCTTAACAACGTGCAGTGAATTAATGATCTTCAGCCTTTAACTCTGCATTTTCCTTCTATACTAATAATTTAAGCTGACTTAGTGAAGCATGATGCTGTGATACTTCCTTTGCAACTATATCCAGAGTCACTAGAGAATAATTCAGGTGAAGAGACCTCCTTGTGAAGAGTATCAGGACAGCAGCAGCACTGAATAATAACCAGAGGAAAAAAAGAATATTTTTATTATGAGGATCTGCCTGAAGTTCATATCTGATTTTCTCTTTGGAAAGCTTCTAGTAGAATGAGACCTCTCAAGATGCCTCTGTGTGACAGATGTAGTTGCAATTAGATTTTATTTAATAAAGGAATTACAAAAACAATGAAGTAAAATCTAAACTGTTGGAGGTACTCAGTGTAGACAAGGATTAAAGCAATTCTCCTAATTTACTTTAGCACCTGACCAGGATTTTGCAAGCTTTGGGAAGGTCTTCCATATTTCAACCAGTATTAACAGATATTACTTTAGGTAGTCCCATAGTGAAAGGAAGGCATACACGTGCACAGAAGGAAAAGCCAGCATGTTTGCTTAAAGGAAGAATGATCTTTGTTCACAGGGCTCAGCAGGTCAGTAAATTGATGACAGAGCAATTTGCAAGTAACTATCTCCTTACTTTTAACTTCTTCCAGGCTTTTCTTCCACATCTGCCAGTGTGCCTGCAGGAGGAGGCACCAGAGCAATGAAACACTTAATTTTTTTCCTGCTAAAAAGGTAATTTTTCTGAAATAACAATCAGCACAGTCACAGGAACTTAGAGCCCTCAGAGCACCACTGGTCCTTATTCTTTCTGACCACCTCTCCTGATACCTCCACCCTTGTGCCCAACATACAGAAGCCCCACAGTATCTCAGGCCTGAGCCAGACTCAGCACAGCTAAGACAAGGGCAAGTAGGGGCCAGTGGTGTCCCAGGCTGCTGCTTTCTTGCCTGCTGGTCACGGGGCTAGCAGTGGGTTCTGTTTTTGCCAGAAGCCTTCCCTTGCTACTCCTGTTCATGTGCCAGAGGGTGCTGCTGGTTTTGGAGGCAGCATCAACCCTATTTGTCCCGTGGTCACCTTTGACTCTAGCTTGTCTTCCCTCGAAAAGCTCAACCCTGACTGATGCCAGCTAACCTTACCTGCCTGCAGACTTGTTCCACAAGAATGGGAAGGAAAGAAGCAGAATGTTGAGGGTACTAGTAACACTCCAAGGGCAACAATCTCAAGATTAGGAAGGGACAAACAGGAGTTGCATTTTTCGCTGTCCTTTGAGCCTTGCTTCAGGTTACTCCACTTTATCTGCCTCAAAATAAGGCACATGCAGGTACCAGTCATTGTACATTGAGACATTGAGAACAGTTATATTAACAACTTTACTCTTTTTCACTGGTTTTTGGAGTAGAAAGAGCCAATATTAAGGGTTACCTTAATATTTCCTGTTTTTAGGAGATCTCTGTTGACTTTAATTACCCTTCCCTTAGGCTCACAATCATAACAAATGCTACTCCTAAAACCAAATAAAATTGACTGTGCTCCATGGGATTTTCAATGCATTTCTAGCTCCTAAAGGTAAAAATAAGAGTTTTAACAGCAGCTTTTGAAGAGATCTGGGCTATTTCTACATATCACTAATAGTTCATTGATCTGGCTAGCCAATAATTCGACATCATTATGGTACATGTCATATGCATGTTATAAAATTATAAAATTAATTAAGCTGGCATGAGGTTCACAGAACAATTATATCATATTTTCCTTGATCTTTTATGTTCTTTTTAGAGTTACAACCCTCAGACAGAATGTTTTGAACTTAAGAAAGTAATTTGCACTCTATATATGAAAACTTTGATTGGTGGTACAATTTGCCAGCCTTAAAATACTACCATGATGCTGATCACAGAACCTTTCCAACAGTCTAACTCCAGTAAAATCAGGTTTCTGGTTTTGGAAGTAATTCAGGAAAATGCATAAAGTCTAGAGCTTTGAGTCTTCTCTGAAAGCCAAGTCTCCATATAGACAGATTAAACATCTCCTCTAACAAAATAAGATCTTGATAAGATTAAGTTTCACTGCCATATAGTAGCATTACAGCTATATATTCTTAAATTTCCTGAAATGTTACTACCAGGCAGCAATAAAACATTAGTATACACCATTCTGTAATTTTTTTTCTGCATGGCTTTAGCAGAGAATTCTTGTATAATAATTATTCTACATTACAGTTTACACCATTCAGCAACAGAAAAATAACAAGAAATAAAGTAAATCAGACACTTTATTTTTACTACCAATTGCTGCAACAAAATAATCCCTGTTCTATCATGTGTAGTGTAAATGAGACTACTTGAGACATAACTAACACTGATTTTCTGTGTTCTGAACTAATATATGTAGATATAGCAGTATATCCAGAAGAAAAAAAAAAAAAAAAAAGAAAAAAAGGAAAAAAAAACCTTACTTATACTAAACTTCTCTGTATAACATTGTACATCTGTATTACACATGACAATTCTTTAAAGAGAAATTAAATACGATCATAGGTTTTGCTCAATATTACTTCGTAAGGCAAAATTTAAGGTACCCCTGACACACTGACTGTACACACCATTCTTACCTCTCAGAGAAGTTAAACATGAGTGCTCACACAGCAGTGTTTTTCTCTGATGTATTTAGGCAACCTGTGTTTTTTTCTTAAACTGTAGTTCAACTGATAACCCTCCTGAGTTTTTTGCTTCTCATTTACTGGTTCTCCTGCAACAGCTGCCAGTGTAGTAATAAAGTATCTCTACTGATGCTGAACAACTGTGAATATCAGTGTAAAATATGGTTGCTCCACCCCATCTTTTATTTATCTGCACTCAGAATTGTTTGAGCATGAAGGCAGAATAGTCTCTCAAGATTGCTCCTGTTTTTCTATTTCAAAGGACAGAGCTACCATGCTGGATGCTTCTCATGTACTGGCAAAAAGCTGCATGAAATACTTATTCTTTTTCAGCCTGTACTGCTTCTATCTGGATGACATTCAAATTGGAAGCACTGTTAATCTGAATTATTCCTCTTTGTACTTCAGCTTCAGGGGCAGCACAAAACACAGAGCTTAATGTAAAACTCCCAGACCCCTTGACTAGAATTATCTGATTATCTACCCCATCTATAAGTTTGACCTCTGCAGCTGGCTGCTACAGCTAATGGAGCTGACTTGCAAAAATCACATGTTCTTTGTATGTCTCATGGATGAGTCTGGTGTGAAAGGGGCTCAATTTCTATGCACTATTGTTCTTCACACCCAAGGATTCTTTGGTGTGCCTACCATTCTTTTAATGTTCTTTTTCATATTCTATTATTAATTTTATTGAGTTCATATATTGAAAGGTGTAAAGCCAATAATAAAATTTTCTTCTAAAATGCACATACAGACAGAGTACTGAAAAGGTTAACATTCCCAGTTAAAGCAATTAAATGTTTTATTTATATTTTGGGGATTAAGCAAGCAATTCAGGCATTGTAACAAATCAAGCTGACAAGTCCTATTCACGTAAATGACAATGCGCAGACAAAAATTAGATTAATTTCCAAAATGACAATAATTCCTTTACCCAGAATGCCACATTTATGGAAAGTCTTCAGAGCATTGCTTCCAATTATTTTCAACTCTGAAACAAATTATTACAGAACAACCTTTTCTTTATAAAATTATTTTGTTTTGGTGACTCATTGCAGCTTTTCATTCTTTGTATAAATGGGCCTTCTTCATTATGTAGACACAGGAGGGATGCAATTGCAAAACAAAAGCAAGACAAAGGGGAAAGAAATAGTTTCCTTGTTAATGTAGACACACATCTATGAAAACTTTACTAAATTAATGTGGCTGCAGGGTTCATAATAACCTGTGTGCACTTAGCCTCGCCAGATGATGCATAGGTTATTTCCCTGGAATTAAGCAGTCATGCGTATTTACCTCACAGTAATATCTTCTGACAGTCACATCCGCATATATACAAATACACTTACAATCATGCATGAATAGGTATGAAAATTAATTAAACTAGAGTTTTCAATAAGAAGAAAAGAAATTAAAGAAAATGGTCGTGTGATATAGCAGGTAAACATGGTCAACATAGAAATAGGAAAGAGCAAGGCAAGATCCAGCTCCTTCCTCAAATACAGGTTTTTAGTGGTCGGTAGTTTTTTTCAGTTTTTAATAGGTTAGGTTGTTGGTGCTCTGTTACCATATGATGATCACACTGAAAACTATGAGAGTCAGTTTTGTATCACTGATATTTAATTGCTCCAGAGTTACGTCAGCTTCGCTTTTAGATCTGGCCCCTGCTGTCCAGAGCCTTTTAAACATTAGGTTACTACAATGCATAATTTATCACTACAGATTAAAGTTAGTCATGCATAGAAGACAAAAGACCAAGCAGGGTGCTTGTCTGGTGGGATCTATGCTGAATATTCATACTTGCTAGTCATTGTCTCTCTAGTCCTAAATCAGAGACCTGATTATCTAAGAGCTTCTCTGTCACCAACCAGGATACATGCTGCCAGCAGGATGTGCCATGTGCTCCTGGTTCTGTATGACTTGATTTTGTTCATGAACATTCCAGGAACAGGGCCAAAGCCATTTGTGTATAAGGATTTTTCAGAGAGAGGTGTGCTATTTTTTAGCACACAACTGTTAGCAAGAGTACTCAGGTTTATGTCATTCACTGGCTGACTAACCTGAGCTGATTTGTTCATGCTGGATGTTTGGAGGTTTTTAAGCCTGCTGGATGTAGAATACCATTAAATGATTAAGTAGTAGAGCCTAGAGCTTTATGTACAACTTTTCTTTTTTTTTCATTACATAAATCTAACTAAATAAAGAACAAAATCTGGAATGAACAGTGGGAGCACCATTTGCTTTTGTCCTCTTCCTGCAGTCTATGCATTTTTTCTTTACTTGCTCTCATATAAATTTTTACCAAGCTTGATATGCTTAGCTAAAGGACAGAAAAATCCTTCCCATAAACATGGAAACAATGTTCAGATGTTATTTTAAATGCTGGACTGTGCCTTGCCTTACATGTAAATGTTTTTCATGCTTTTCTTAAAAATAAAAGACTTTTTTTTCCCCTACTTATTTTAACAAATATGTCTCTTCTTCACCATAACAGCACAGGAATAGTAATTATCTACTTGCTTATTGTATTGGCCATTCTCTCAGAAAAAGGTAGTGTGAGTGAACAGTGTTGCTTCTCCCTCTCCTTTCTGTCTCCAGAGACATCTATGCCCTCTATGTGATTAATTCCTCTGTGATAACACTTTCATTTTAGTTAATGTTATCATGTTGTACAGATAGCTTTTTGCCTTTCTGTTATTTTTTAGGAACACAGAACTTTGCTAAATGATTCATAGGTATGAATGATAAATAGGGCATCATTCTACATTCTCTATCATAACACTTTATCATATCAACATGAATGTAGTGAGATATAAGAAAGAAAAGTAGTATAAGCAAGGAAAAGAAAGACTGTTCTGGGAAGGCTTCAGTGTAATTTCTAAAGTACCTGACCATATGCCACAGGAAAAGTGTGTCCTTCATCCCCATAAAGCCAAAGGGCAAAAGAAGACCACACAGATGACAATAGTTTAAAAAAGTACCTTGCAAAAAATGGCAACTGTAGTTGTTGAGGTACTTTACTAAAAGTGACAGGTTTTGGATCTGCTCTTTTTTGCAAGTCCCCCGTGAGTCACACTACCATCATTTCTTTATCTGTAGGAGACAAACTCTGTCCCTTCTGTGAATTATGTCAGCAATCTTCCATCAGACACATGCAATATTGCTAGGTGACACCTTGCAGCAGGTGTTCGCTTCTTCCATATGGTGCTTCACAAATTTACTTGAACTATCATATCTGAAGCATATTGAATTTGTTCAGCCTACAGAAGTTATCAAGCTAGATGGATGACTTTCTTTTAAGTATGCACATTCATCTTGCCTTGACAAGTGTCCATTTGACACTGAGTGAAAATTCTTTTCCTGAGAAGGCTCCAAAATACCGTATTACCTGTCACCATAATTGTGCTGCAAGAATTTTACAAGAAATGTTTGCATATTCTCACAGGCAAATTACTTTTAGTTTGATACGCCAAAGTATAAAGTACCTCTTCTGAATTGAATAAGTGAGCACAAATTATGAACAACAGACAAGTCCACATCTCCTTTTAAGCTTTCATTTCATAATGAGAGTCTTGGGTCTGTGTTACTGGCTGCTTCATTCAATAATGGAGTGATGCTACCTAAAATGGCCTCCAATAAAAAGTTGAATTTTTGTTTTTTCTAGAACACATACTATTGACAAGCAATGTAATCATTCTCTGTTCTCTTGTCCAGCACAACACTACCTGCAGCAATGAATTTTTAACTACTCTTGTATTTGCTGAAAGGATACAGTCATGACATGTGAGTAACTTTTGGCATCCTGATTTAAGTGAGGCTGCAAATTCCTAGACAGTTTGGTAAGAATACTTATTGACTTCAACAAAACAGGGAAGGATTGCACAGTTCCTGTGAAGCGGGATTCAAAATTAGCAGGTAACACCATCATTTGTAGTTTGACTTTGTGAAAGTAAGATATGTTTGTTTGTTTGTTTGGTGTGGTTTTTTTTAAGCTGATACCATAAGAGCAAAAATAATAACAAAAAGAAATCTTGGTCATTCTATGTTAGGATGATACATATGAAAAGGCTAGTTAGTATACATACAGTAGAAAAGGTATCAATCCTCCATTTATACAGTGCTTAAAATCCTCTGGCCTATTTCCTAATATTTTTCTATGCTAAACAGATTCTTGGCAGTAACCCCAAAATTAATGAAGCACACATGCATCTTCTACAAAATTTCTTTCAAAATTATGTTTTTCTAGAGCAGATTTCACTCCAAAATCTAGTGTCATTGATACACAAAGTGAAGTGAAAACATCCACAGAAAATAACATTTTGTTTATCAAAACTAAAGTGGGAGAGAGGAGGACTCAGCCTTTTAGGTAGTGAAAAAATGAGGGTTATTATCCATGTAATTAATTAGATTTAGGGCAATTGCTCATAAAGCATGTTAGCCCTGGATCCATTGTCTAGTGCCATGTAGGTGGTGAACTTATGAGTAGATGTTTCTTCTTGTGTTTGCTTTGACTTCCATAGAAATCAGGTTCATAAACAAGGGAATCACACAGTCACTGGGTCTTTCACCCAAAGACACTGCTATTCAAAAAAATTATTGTTCAGTTTTTTCAGGACTTTTGGCCTGCTTGAAGAGACTGGGGTTTGTGTGAATGGCTGCAGGCATTTTCCTACCTGATTTGTCCACTAATGTGAGTGGCTAAAAGATGTCTGTGAGCACTGTCTGAAGAGTCCGTATACATTCCATTTGTATATTCTGATCCTAGCAAACTGTAAGAAGTTAATGTTTGTGTAGAGCTAGATCAAAATTCCACATAACTCATTTTCTTGTCCTTTGTGGTGAACAGGAATAAATATTTTTTTGCTTCATCACAATGTCATTCAGCCACACAGTATCTCTGAGATCTTTCTACAAGAACTTCCTATCTCTTTTAGGTGAACTCCAAATATTTCACTATTGTTATAAGCTTTGTATGACAGTTCATCCCTTGACTGACCACTTGTGAATTTCTTTATCTGTCCTAATACAGAACCTTTTCACAGAATCACAGAATGGCTGAGGCTGGAAAAGACCTCTCAAGCTCACCTTATCCAACCTCCCTGCTCAAGCAGGTCTGTTTAGAGCTTTAGGGGAGAAGACTCTAGAACCCTCCTAGGTTCTAGTCTCTAAGGATAGAAACTCTGGAATCTCCAAGGGCAACCTTTACCAGGGCTCAGTCACTCAGTAAAAGAATGTTTTCTGATGTTCAAGTGGAGCCTCCTGTGTTTCAGTCTGTGTCCACTGCTTCTGGTCCTGTCACTGCACCACTGAAAAGACTGTGACTCTGTTCTTTTTGTACCCTGCCTTGAGGTATTCATATACTTTAAAAAGATTTCTATGAGCCTTCACTTCTCCAGACTGAACAGTCCCAGCTCTCTCAGCTTTTCCTCATGAATAAGATACTTCAGTCTTCAGTGGTCCTTCAGTGCACTTTATGCAGTACGTCCATGACTCTCTTGTACTAAGCTCAGAATTAGACACAGAACTCCAGGTGTTGACTCAACAGCTTTGAGTAGAGGGAAAGGATCACCTCCCTTGACTTGCTCACAACACTTCTAATGCAACATAGAATATCTTTTTGGCTACAAGGGCACATTGCTGACGCATGCTCAACCTAGTCTCTACCAGGACCCTGAGATCTACTGTGCCAAGCTGCCTTCCAGCTGGGTAACTCCCAGCAAGTATTGCTACATGTGATTGTTCTTTCCCAGAGGCATAACTTTGCTCTGCTCCTTGTTGAACTTAATTAGCTTAATTAGGTTCCTGTTGACTTATTTCTCCAGCCTCTTGAGGTCCTTCTGGATGGCAGCATGACCCCTTGGCATATCAGCTACTAATCCTATTTTTGCGACAATTTTTTGAGGTCACGCTCTGCCCAGGTCACTAATGACGATGTTAGGCGGGACTGGATCCTATATTGACCTCAGGGGTGCAGTGTTGGTCACTCGCCTCCAACCGGGTTTTGTGCTTCTGATCACCACCCTCTGAGCCTGGCCTTTCAGCCAGTTTTCAATCCATGTCGCTGTTTGCTCATCCAGACTGGACATCAACAGCTTCGCTCTGCGGACCCCATGGGGGCCTGAAAGGCCTTACTGAAGTGCTGGTGGACAGTGCCCACTGCTCTCTTCTAACATACCAGGGCAATCATTTCCTTGTAGAAAGTCATCCTGTTATTTGAGGAAGACTTCTCCTTGGTGAGCAATGCTGCTTACTTCTGATGATTTTCTTGCTGCTCATATACCTGAAGAATGACTTCCAGGATTAGCTGCTCCATCATCTTCCCAGGAACTATATTAAGACTGACCAAGACGTAGACCCTAGGTCTTCATTCTTCCATAAGGAGGTGACTGTAGCACTCCTCCGGTCTTCAGGAACTTCTCCCAATCATCATGATTGATTAATGATTGTTGAGTGCCCCTCCCAGTGAAATCTGCCTGGTTCTTCACCACTTGTAGTGCATCTCATCACGGTTCGTGGACTTTTGTGGGCCTGGTTTGCTTAAGTGCTCCCTAACTTATTCATCTTCCACCACTGTCTTTCCTCCAGCCTTTCCCCCTGACCTCTGAAACTTGGTATTCCTGAAGACCAGTCCTGTTAGTAAGGACTGAAGCAAGGAAGCCATTACAGTAATTCCTCCATTTCTACTTTCTGTGTAACCAGGTCCCCCTGTCTTGAGGAATGGGCCCACATTTTCCCTATTTCTACTTTTGTTGCTTATGTACTTAGAGAAGCCTTTCTTCTAGTCATTGGCATGCCTGCCAAGATTCAATTCTGGCTGAACTTCAGTTTTCATAACTTCATTCCTGGATGGTTCTATATTCCTCCCAGGTTACCTGTCCTTGCTTCCATCCTCTGTAGGCTTTCTTTTTGTGTTTGAGTTTGTCTGGGAAGTTCCTTTTTCACTCATGCAGGCTTCCTAGCATTTTTAACAGACATCATATTCTTTCGGATGGAAAAGAAGCTCTCCTCTCTTGAGCTTGGAGGAGGTGATATTTGAATATTAACCAGCTTTCTCGGACTCCACTTCCCTCCAGGTCCTTACCCCATGGGTATCTTCCAATCTTGATCTCTTTGAAGAGAACAAGCCTTTTCTCCTGAAGTCCAGGGCTGTAAGTGTGCTTTTCACTCTCATTCCTATCCCCAGTATCCCGAACTCCACAAACTCATGGTCATGCAGCCAAATCACCTTTGTTGTTTACATCCCCAACAAGTCTCACATTTTGATGTGTATGGAGTCAAACAGAACACTTCTCACTGGCTCCTCATCCCGAGTTGGAGGTGGAATTTGTCATCAATGCAGTCCAAGAACCTTCAGAATTCCTGACGTTCTGCTGTGTTGACCCTCCAACAGGTATCAGATAGTTGATCAGGACCATGGGCTGTAAATGTGATGTTGCTCCTGCATTTTTGCCTCATCTTTTTGCTCTTCCTGGTCATACGACCTCTAGCAGACACCCATTATCATGTCACCTTTGCCTGTCCTCTCTTTAATCCTAACCCATATTCTCCCTTGTCTATGGTCAGGGAGAGCTCCATGCACTCCAGGTGCCTTATCACATAAAGGACAACCCTCGCTCCCTGTCTTCCCTTCCTGTACTTCCTGTAGAGCCTGTATCCCTCCCTGGCAATCATCCACTCTTGGGAGCCATCCACCATGCCTCCATGACCCCAAGAACATTATAGCTCTGCAAACTCAATTCAGATCTCTCAGTCAGCATGTTTGTCCCCCATACTAAATGCATTAGCACAAGGCAGCACCAGCTCTGCAACCAACTAATAATTTGTTCTATTAGTGCCCTTCTCCTCATCCCCTCAGTGGCAAGATTGAGGAGACCAGGTGAATCCTCATGCCCTTGACAACTGCCTACAGAGTTTTGTGGTCACCTTTGATACTGTTATGACTCTCAGTAATTTTATGGTCATGATTTCAATCTTTCCAGCTTTCCCTCTGTGGGTCCCTACTCATCTGTTCTGTTGATTATGGCAATCTTTGTAAAAGTAACTTATTTTTAAAAACTAATGTCCATTTCCTTGATGTTAAATCCAAGGTAAATAGCAGATTATGATCTATAGAGAGGTTTTTGTTTTTTTCTTAATCTTAAATTGGAGTTTCTTGAAAATACTTGACAACTGCTTGCTTTAAAGTTTAGCAATTTGTTGCAAAGCCATTTCTACCAACATTTCAATTTTACACAGTTCATCATTGTAAGTACAAGGAGAAATCATCAGTGTGACAACCTCCTGAAATCCTTCTGTGTAAACCAATGAAAAATGTTAATTAGTCTTGAAAAGTCTAATTCTTTTTATAGTATCATAATTTACAAGCTTCACAGTTAGTGCTTTATATTTTCAACTTATGTTTCTGTGATATTTTAAAGTCTGTTGGGATGAGGAAGCTGCCTATAAAAATCTTTTCTCATACACCTTATTATACTTCTACTTTTAATTTTTCCAAGTTTGTTCTTTTCAGTTTTCTCCATTAAGACACACCTTTTTCTTTCTAAGAGATGTCTGTGGTTGTAATAATTTTCAATACTTCTGTTTGATCACATTAGTTTTTACTGAATTATTTTAAATTTGTGTTCAATTTGCTGCTCATACTAAAGTTTCTCTGTGGAAAAAATGATCATTCTCATGTGCCATACATGTCTTCTCCAATTTGACCATGAATTTTGATTTCCTTCTTCCTCATTTTGTTTGTTCCCATTTTAATAATAGATATTTACTACATGATATTTTGTTGGGTTTTTTTCCCTGTTGTAAAAGTCAGTAATATCACTGCTTTATTGGACTTCCATTTGTTGGTTTTATCTGGAAAAATGCTTTCAACACTTCTCAAGATGTAATCAAAGACTGTCTCAGACCTTGAGGTCTCTAATTGCTTGGTTCAAGAAATGTCCATTGATGCTGTCAAGAATGATGCCATTGCACCTTTATTTGCATTATTTTCATTTTAATCCAGTGAATTTCATGACCACGTACTTTTCCAGCCCCTTCCTAGCAGCATGACCTCTCCACAGAAATTACAGGGAGACAGAAAGGCTGGGTGTCATGTTGTTTTCTGACTCCCACACATTCTGTCTTCCCCTGTGAAGAATCAAAGCTCTGCAGGGATATCTTGCATGTCCCAAGAGGAAAGTTATCATAGTCCTGAGAAAAATCTACTCCAACACAGTGTCACAGTTCCCATCATGGGGAAAAAAATGTTGCTGCTCTAGGAATACTATAGCAGTATAAGGAAAATGTGAGGTAAAGAAGGTAAATTAGACATTTCTGTCAGCTACTATAACACTAAAAATGAGTATTATTATAATAATTGATACTACAGTGAAAGATCCAAACAGATATTGTTAGTTGTGGAAACACAGAAGAAACTTCCAACTATTG
Source organism: Rhadina sibilatrix (assembly GCA_013400275.1). Classification (NCBI taxonomy): domain Eukaryota; kingdom Metazoa; phylum Chordata; class Aves; order Passeriformes; family Phylloscopidae; genus Rhadina; species Rhadina sibilatrix. The sequence goes on from VWYO01020110.1 coordinate 85,522, forward strand.
CAATCCTCAGTCACTCTTCAGCAAATATGGCAGCATCTAATCCATTCCTTGAACTTGTCAATCTTACCTTCCTGTATGCAACCAATCTCCTCTGCTCCAAGTTATAAAAATAAGCCTTTCTGCTGCAAACTTTTGTTGGCCTTTTTTTCCCAATTTGTATTATTAGTATTCATACGGCATTTGTACAGATTTGTCTGTAACTGACCGGAATTGATGAGTTCATAAATAAAAAAAAAAAGAATATGACAATGTCAGAAGAAAGGAATAAACTCTTTAGTAGCATCTTCTTTACATGGCTGAATACGTCAAATCCCCTAGAGAGAAAGATATAGGTTGAAGCAACATAACAAGGAGAAGGTCTTTTGCAATTGGCTTGATTCCAGTGATCATAATGTTGATGATAAACAATTACATGGGTTGTACACAATGTTTCTTATTTTGACAAGACAGCGACAACTTTATTTGTACTTTGTAGAAGGAATACCAAGACCAGGTGTGAGCTCAACCCTGAACATCCTCTTCCATGTGTCGTGTGCATCTACATTGTGATTGATAACTGGGAAATCATTCCCTACCTTGAGAAAAGATAGGAAAAGAAAAAATGCAAAATACTAAAAAAAGTAAAAGCACAGACATAGTTCCCTTGTTACCAGAAAGGGACAGCAGTGCTCATAATGAGATATTTTAATCTGGCAGTAAAGTCAAGTTCTAAGGGCTATCAAAGCAAAACTAGACAGAAATCAGAACAGGTGGACAGAAAGAAGTGAACTTTAGCCACCCATAAACTTATTGTGACCTCAGAATCTAAAGACAGAAGTATAAAAGACATTTAATAATATTAGTTTTATTTGAAGAGTAGGGAATCAAATAGCAATTTGTTCAATAGAAATTTGACCAAAGAAGATTTTTAATGATTTGTTGAGTTTCCTGGTTTTGTTGTAAAAATAAGTGCATTCGTATGAAGTACTATATATATAAATATATATACAGACAAATGATTGGTTACTTTGAAAACCAATCTGAAAAGCAATTTTCTTTACATGAGATGCAAAGATGGAGTTATGCAAAACAATTGCATTTTCATACTGGTTTCCAAATTATAACCTAGAACCACTCCAGTCCAAATGAGTAAGTCAAGATTAAAAACAAATTAATAAAAAAAAAAATTATGTCAAGTTGTGAAAAAAGAAGCAAAACTATCCTTGCAACCAACTTGGGGTGCTATGGTCTACGTAAGTACTCCAACGGATGGGTGAAAACTGGCTAGATCATCAGGCTTTAAGGAAAAATGGCTAATAATTCATATCCTGCCTGGAGGCCCATTCCAAGATAAATCCTCAAGGATCTATCTTGGGACCTATCCTGTGCAATATTTCTCTCTGAAAACAATCAATCAAACGAAACCAAACCAAACCAAACCAAACCAAAACCAAACAAAAACAAACAAACAAACCACCGAAAAACCAAACAGAACAGATGTAGTGCATCTTCTTCAGGTTTCTAAATGATGTCAGACTGGGGATGCAGGTGATAAACCCAAGAGCAGGCCTGGAGCAGACAGATTGGAGGATGGGGCAAAGGGCAACTTCATGATGAAGAATGATTTCCCCACAGGAAGTCTGTGCTATTAACTTCCACACTTTTTTTTTCTTTCTTTTGTCTGGAAATGACTTCCATGAGGATATGATTTCCAGGAGCTGGAGTAAGATTATCTAGCCTGTAATTCCCCAGATCCTTCTTCTGGCATTTGTTGAAGACAGCTGATACATTGTTCTTTCCTGCAAAACCAAGGAACCTTTATCATGACTACAACTCCATCCAGATATTGGAGAGTGGTTTCAAAATGGCATAATCTAAATCCCTATTTTATAAACATATTAAAAGAGCTTAAAAGGAATGTTGAGTAATTGTAAGAACTTGGAGTACAATACTGTACTTCCTACAAGTTTCCAGATCTGTGGTTCATAGGATCTACCATATTTTAACACAGTTACATGTAGATGAAAAGGAAGAACCTTACAGTTGGTTCACATGCACACCTTTCCACAAATGTAGCTTAAATAGAACCTTTGTAGTTTTAGAGATCAAAGTGGAAATGTGTGGACAAAATTGCATGAGAGCGTCACTCATTTTAAGTGCATATATTGTACAAAAGCCAATTATCACCACATTTTTTGCAAGACTCTTAAGATCTTCCAGACTTTATCAAGGAGGGTGAAGAAGGTAGTTTGTCCCCTAATCGCATCAGCAAAGATTCACTTTAGACTTGGAACTTTAATTCTGACTGCACTTTCTGTCACAAATTATTTTACGTGCACACCAAAGGAAATCAGTCAAGACTGTCAGCAGCATTGATCCCGCTTCTCTCTGCCAGATGTTACTCTTGTCCATCTGCTCACACTTGCTTTGCACAACATGAAAAAGAATTGGAGGCTGTGAAGTGACACTGCAATTAACCTTGTAAATGATTTCCCCCTTTGCAAATGAAACTAGCAATTGGGTCCATAACTTACACAATTAAGAGCAATGCATCTTAGTCATTTTCTGCAATCCTCCATTTAATATTTGATCATTGATTTAATGTTTAATACTGTGGAATCATTGTTCTGGTTCCCTCATTTCTTGAATGCCCTTGATTTTAAAGATAGTCAGCAAGATAGCAGCTTGATCTTGCAAAGATTTACTTGATGAAGGCCAATGTGAATAATTACTTGAGTAAAGCACACTTATATTTCAGGTGCCTCTTTTCTTTCTTACTAGCCTTCTATATTTTGGGTTTTTTTTGGAAGTGGTTTGTTTAAAATTAATTGAATATTTATAAATGTAATTGTTTTCAAAACCTGGATTTCTGTGCAACATGATTTAAAATTTTATTGTTTCTTAAAACAGTTATTAACAATCTCTTTTAACCATGGAAAATTGAAGCTGTCTGTCAGTATTGTTTGTCATCATGTGAATAGGAACATGCATAAAAAAGTTTCCATATGCATATTTGATATATACTAAAGTGAAAAGTTTGGAACAGTGCACAATTCAGACAGATTTTGTTAATCTACCTAGGTATCCAAATACTTTAATACTTAAGGGTGTTTCTGCTATTCCAAACTTCTGATTCTGTTACAGAAAGGCTTTCAGCCTGTTGCAATTTTTTGAAGAAAACTGCTATTCACTGGAAAGTAAATGAAATAAATGACCAGGGGCTTGTTACAATGGATGACTTAGATGACCAGTTCAGAAGTAGAAGTTAAGCTTCCAAAGGTAAAGCACATTCCATTAAATTATTATACAGTAAAAAAGATTAAATAACTTTACCATGGGAGGATTAAATTAGACATAGGAAAAATTTCTTCACTGAAAGGGTGGTCAGGCACTGGAATAGGTTATCCAGGGGAGTAGTAGAACCACCATCCTTGAAAGTGTTAAAGAAAAAAAAATGTGGTTGTTACCTATGGACTGATTTAGTGGTGAACATGTCAGTGCTGGGTTTACAGGTGAACTCAGTGGCCTTAGAGGTCCTCTCCAACCTTACTGATTCTGTGATATCAAATACATTTGCTGTTATTTCTTACCCCATATATATTTTCCAATTCAGAAAAAAACTACTAGGTTACAATAATAGGCAGCTGTATTATGTGAGCAAGCAGCCATCTCAGTCATGATCTGGAATCAAAAATTGAGTCTTCAGCTGATGAAAGTGTTGGGTACTGCAGCTGGAGCTACAGGACCCACCACTAGGCTTTTTTATAGTTAAATAATTCTACATACAGGGCAAGATATACCATTCACTGCACTCTGTGTTGTTACAGCTGAACCCAAAAATGCAAGAAACCTCCATTTTGCTAAGTTTTAGTAGATGAGGCAGAAAATTCCAGGTTGTTTCAAGTAGCAGTTCCTTGGTTTGTTGGAAAAGAAAAATCATCTGTGTCATGTATACTATAAGTAGGTTGGAAAATGTATACTATCTTCACAATGCCTGGGGACACTTTTTTAATTCAAATACCTAATATAAGTTTCAGTGAATTGCCTCAGACTTTCCTCATAAATATAAAATTTTAAACAGAATAAATTTGTTAAGAGAAATAAGACCTTCCATTAACATACATAATTTGTTGTTGGCTGGTTATCTGTTTTCTAGCTTTTGTGGAACATCTTTTAAATCAGCTGAGAACATTCATTACTTGACAACTATAATAATAACTATGTATTCTCCTGTTGTGTATATAAGCCTTCATCTAAGGGTTCATTGAATTAGTATTGTTTGTAGTCAAAGCTCTTAGTCATGAGGCTCTTTTATACATTGCAACTTTTATAATGAAGGACTGGAGAAATTCTTAAAATAGATTGGAGGGAAGAATTTTTTAGATTGCTTAAATTCTAGTTTCTCTTCATGGAGAAGATAAAATCATGATAGATTCAGCTCTTTTTTCTCTTAATTTCAAGTATTATTAAATAAAACAGTCTTGTCTTTTCTCAATAATTGATTATAAAAACTCAACAATTCTTGTCATATTGTTTACAAATAATTGACAGATTTACTTGTGCTGTATGCTCATGAATACATGGGCTTATTCTACAAACAGAACATTATCCTAGGTTTAATCATAAAGTAAGGTGCACTCAGAACAAGCACATAATACTTTATGTGAGTGTACTTGGATAATGAAAGTTCGAGAAATAAACCTATTCCAAGCACACTTGTGTATATTTTTTTCTTCATATCACCTTCAGAAGTCACCAATATTTTCTCATTGTGTATCTTTTTCAGTGTTTAGAAAATGTGAAGTACAAAGAAGATGGATATTATTATCCTGCTATGTTGTAACCCAAGGGAAGTGACATTTAGGACAAGTGAAGCCAAAGCTTATCTACTGTTCATTAGTATTGAACATCAAGTAAACCAGTTCTCTAGAGAGTAAAAACAAACACACCTTCAAAATACATGTTGATCCACAGTAAGCAATCCTCTCCTCTCCTCTCCTCTCCATGGAAATCCAGACTTATATTGCATTCTAGTCAATAAAGCAGAACTTTCATTCTATCAAACAATGGTCATCATCACTTTTTGGCTTATCAACAAATGAGAGAAAAAGTAATCTGTAAAATCTCCCATTGGTCACTGCCTCTTTTCCACTTCACAGACTACCAAGTGAGTAAAAGTTGCTACTTTTTGCACACGTTTGTTTATCTTCCTGTCTTTGTGCTGTCCATTTAATTAAAGGTCAGGATCTATGCCTATAATCTTCTTCTGAGATAATAGCTAAACTTAATAGGGTATCTTCTTTATAGCACTGACAGTCTATCACTGCAGATTCCTCATGGTAGCTATCCTGTGTACCTCATCATTCTGCTGGATCTTACAGTAGACACTGTCTTTAAAATCCCATTTGTACAATTTGGGTCAGGTCAGGAAGACTAATGGCTCTAATCTCGTTGGAATGATATTATTAATCTTGAAGCAGGTGAAGAGCAAGATGCTTTCTCCTGGCAAAGAACTCAAGACTTCAGTTCTGCAGAGGGTAATTCCAGGTTTACTGCACATGGTAGAATGACTCAAAGACTAAGATATCATTTTTTGTCATTTTAAACCTGTATGCTATTTTAAATCAATTTCAGAAAGCTAAAATGAAGAATTAAATTTTCTGTCTCTAGTTTCATACAGCTTGATTTAAATGTTTTCAATGTGTTTTTAACAAATAAAGCAAAAGTAAATAGGGGTAGCTGTGAATCACAGCAGTATTCTTCTATGCTGAGCTCTTTGCTTCTGGGCATAACAGGTGCATATTTGCTGATGTCTAGAAATTTGAGAAATTAAATTCACATTTAACACTAGATTCAGCAATACGATGTGTTTAAATTTCAGGATCTGTTTTTTCTAAAAGCCACTAACAACAATTGCAGTCATTGTCACTTCTCAACATTCAACTAGGATTTTTTAGAACCTAGATTTCCAAAATGTTTTATGTCTGTATCTGTTTTGTCTACCCATTTCAATGAGTACTGGTTTGGGGGCAAGCTTCACTGCTTTGTGAGCAAGAATGTTAGCAAATAACAGAAGGAATATCAGACTTTTTTTTCCTCTCTATTTGAGTCCCCATGCAATGCACATTCACGTGGAAAATGGATTGGCTAAGCCTACTGTGCCTGGCCAAGGTGTTCCTATAAATTGTACTTCCATATGAGAGATATTGATAAAATACCACAGTGCAATGCTGCTCCTAGAAAGGCCTCAAAATAGCCTTCTGCAAAGACAGATAGGTTTGTGGCCACTGAGCCATAGTTCTTCAAGCCTTTCCAGATGTCTTTTGTTCTTCTGCTGCAGTTTCCTGCATAATGTAGTTCCTTGTTTTTAGTCCACAGAGCTGCCTTAAGCTGGCACAGACTGAGCGCCTGGAACCCCAAACAGGTTTCAAGGCACCAGCTGACGAATGGTGCACGTGGTGGATTTCCTTAATACCTGAGACATGGACCCCAACTCTTGCTTCAGTGCACTGGGCTGCTCTCAGCCATGTGAACTATTGCAGCTTTGCTGGGATTTCCTTGGATACAAACAGAAACTCAGATGTCAGTGACCATGCCAGATAAATTAAGCAGAGGTAATTGAGGAAAATTCAGCATAATATATACTTTATGTTTATCTGTCCACTAGATGGAATCGTGACACTTAGAGAAATAAGATGGAGATGGGGAACCAATTGTTTCCCTTCCCAGCTTGAACAGGTCCATCTTAAAATGTTGCTAATATATTTTTATCAGATCATTTAAAAAATAAGCAGTTCCAGTGCACAAAACATCTGTGGTCCTATTTAAGACAAATAAATCTTAAATAAGCTTCACTGAAATAAAAAAAAAAAAAAGAAAAAAAATTAAACCTGTGTACTTTTTATTAAAGTGTACTTTAATAGTATCTGACAGGGAAAGCTGGCTATTATTATACATTTCCATTTTTCACTTTTAAACCTTGAGCATTTGGTGATTTTTTTCACACTCAGCATTGCTTCTATTCTCACCTGTATTACTAAAAAGCTTTTAAATGGCACAAAATATTTCTTTTTGTTGAAAAATGCTTTGTATTAAAATGCTCTGCATAAACTGATATTTTTCAAGAAAAGAGGAGCAATTGAAACTGAGAAACACCATTTTCCTTCTTGGCTTTATGGTCGAGTGAAATCAGATTTGCAAGATACTTACCAAAATGGGAAATTTTGAATTCTCAGTACCAAGAGTTTAGACATAAAATGTTTTCAATGTATCAGTACAATAAAAATAAGAGGCACAAAAGTTGATCAAAGGGGTGGTAAACTTCTAACAACCCTTATGCCTAGATGACCTTGGCATTACTATGAAGAAAAAGTTATTACCAAAAATAAAAGTCAAACTCAATGTCATTTCATGAGCTTCGAAAATATTTTCTAACTCTTCCTCCACGCTAACATATAGATCAATTTGATTTCACCTTCCAGGGACACTGGCACTTTTGGGATTTTCAATGAAACCTTAGAAGGAAAGGCTAAATGCATTTCACAAACTTCACTGAGAGACAGCTGGAGCACAAATTTGCGTATTTGTCTTGGTTTGGAAAGAAAGGTATCTGACAGGGAAAGCTGGAGTTTCCCTTAGAATGGAAAATGTAAACACCTCACCCCCGCCAAATTATAATTTTGCAATTAAGGGTTTTCAGGTAAAGATTTGGGAATAGGAATAAGACTTCTTTACTAGGAATCCTAACAATACAAATGTAGTAGAAAAACAAAACCACCCAACCAAACCAGCTAACAAACAACAATTTTGGAAAACCCTGACAGAGTTAGAGCTACAACCNGAATACACGTTTTTGATTCCATAACCCAAGACAGTATTGCATCAGACCACTGAGGAGTGCTCCATGTTTCCATTAATGGAATTTAGTTTATCTTTTTTGTGGGTGGAAAGAGGTTAGTTCTTGCTCCCCACAAAGATCTTCAGAAAGCAGGGACCATCTTGAGGTGGTAAAAGTTCTCCCTAAATATCACTGCCCAGTTAGAGTAAATATTTGACTCTCACTTAACGGTCTTCAAAAACTTTCAGTAATCCCTAGCCCTATACTGATGGAAAGTTAAGGGCATGAAAGGAACTCAGGTATCTTGAGGGACTGCAAAAAATTCTCAGTGCTGCAAAAACTGCATTCTTTCTTTAGGCTGCACCTGCATAAGGGAAGGACCCAACTCGCATTTCATTTCAGTAATGCTCATTCCTATAAGAAAAATAAGGTGTAGGGTGAGATGTGACCTACTTAAGATGCAAGGGTATGTATATTTAGGTCCACAGTTTCTTATTCAGTTTCAGGATCCTCAGTGCTCTTTGTCCATCTGTATGATTTATAAACAATTAGTAATTTTAATAACAACACACTATTTAGTAATGTTTCTTCCCTTTTGGTTAACCATATAAATAAGTTACATATCAGGTACTAATTGATCAGGAACTCAATTTTATGTTTTGTAACCAGGTCAGCTAAACTGTAACACAGGGCCTTTTCTTTCTAGGCCCCATTCAATTTGAAGGAGTTAGATTTAAATTTGAACAACAAAGCAATCTCTGATGTTCCCCATTGTAATGTGGAACTAGTAAAGCACAGAAAATAAGAGCAAGCTGTTCCCTGTTCTGGCTGCCACTGCTTTGAAAGACCCAAGGCAGAATTTTTTACTAATGATAAAAGAAAATTATTGCAAGTAAGAAAAAAATCCTCTTTCTATACTTACACTGACAGTGAAGAAAAACAAACAAACAAGCAAACAACTATTCCCTAAAACCCATTTGTATAGAAAGTATTTATTGCAGTTAAATCCATAGGAAAAAAAACCCAACCCCTCCATGTTTAGCATTATTTTAGCTAATAACATTTATTTCTGTGTAAAGCTATGGTTTAAAAGTTAAGCAAGCACGCTTTCAGGGCTTTTTATTTCCAGATAACACGATATGGTTATCACTTGTCTAATACACACAAAACACCCCATGACTCCATTGAATGTTCTCATTTTTTCTGACATGACACATGTTTATAGCAGAAATAGAACCATCTTTCTTCCCTATTGTTACCTCTCCACAACCTGGAAATATAGTAGGCAACTTTTTACCTGGTTCAACCATGTCTTGTGTGGTTAGCTCTCTTTTGCTTAGTAAATTTACATTTAGTTTGAAAATTACAAATTAGATCTGCTCGAAACTCCTGTTTTAGTTGTTGTTGTTGTTTTTTGTTTTTGTGGTTTTTTTTTGTTTTTTGGGTTTGGGTTTGGGTTTTGGTTGTGGTTTTTTTTGTTTTGTTTTGTTTGTTTTGTTTGGTTGGTTGGCTTTTTTTTTTGTTTTTGTTTTTGTTTTTTTTTTTTTTTTGAGTAATGTAAGACTGAAAAAAATTGCCTGCAGCTCTTCAACTTGTTTGGTAATGTCATTCTTTTTTGTAAAGCTTCAGTGCTTATTAGGCTCTTGAGTGAATCAAGCCCTTGCAATAATGGCCAAAAAACATTTTGTCAAGACATCAGGAAATTTGAACTGCTGTGTGCAGAGGAACTATTGAGAGCCACAAAAGTGAGAAGTAATATTATGTAGGTCACTGAAATGTAGGCATCTTCTTAGCCTTCTGGAAAATGTGATGAAAGTTCAAAGTCATACTGACAAAATTTTGTCAAAGTAGCTGAGCTATTTCCTTCTATCCTCATATATGCCTAATTTCTTCTGCAGAAATAAGTGCATTCAGAGATTTGAATCCAACCAGAAGAGAAACAGGTAGATACATGATTAGGAAAATGGATTTTTATGACAAATGTTGTGAAAATATAAATTTTATTGAAATTTAAAGTGAACCTTTGTCTGATCTTAAAAAGACTTGTAATCTGAGTAAAATTTCAAGAAGTTTCAAATGTACTTCCAGTCCCAAGATAAAATTATTAGAGGGATATGGTCTGTTTGGGAAAAATTATGAACCTTCTTACAAGGAACAACATTTCCTTTCATAGAGGAAAATCTCCTCCTAAAGGAAGCACCCCAACAGATGTGCCAATGTAACAATAAGAAACTCCAAAATGAGGTTCAGTATAGCATCATCATCATAAGTGAAATTACAGTCAAAAACTTGCTTTTCAGAGATGTCACCTAAGTAGTCCGTATAAGAAGAAAAGCTTTGTCAGAAAAGAAAAGAAGAAATACAAATGAGTTTTAGCAACAACTGAATATATTTTTTTTTAATTTTTAGGAGAAAGTTTTGTTTAAGGGCATGTTAAATTGTTCTCATTTGATAACCTAGATACTCTTAGAAGGTGATGCAATTTTTTCAGGCAGTGTTTCGTGCCTAAAGCTATGGTTTAAGCTTATCTAATTTTTTTTTTCTTTTTTTAATCAGCTCAGTGTTGTGACCATAGATATCAATAGCCAAAATTATAAATATGACATGTTTTCTAAACAATTAGTAAATGGGTTTTGGTTTCTGTGTGACTGTAAACAGTTGACAAATTTATGTTCAGGAAGTAGAGCACCCTCAAAATTTTTAAGTCTTCTAAGATCATCACTTGTTTGTTTATTTTCCCTTATTTGTGACCGTTTAGGGGTCATGATTCAGCCTCATATAAAATGTAGCAATCTCCTGTGTGTTCCAGACAAACAAAATATGATTTTTATCAAGTGAAGGATCTGTTTTTTTCCTCCTTTTAATGAAATTTAGAGGAAGAAAGACAGGCAGACTCCATTGTCCAAACACGTCACTTCAGCTTCAAACAAGTAACCTGGCATTTTAAAATATAGAGAGAAAATAGAAACTGAGCTCAATAGAAATTAAGGGAGAGGGAGAAAGGATCATGAAATTAAATCACTGGCTTACCGTGACCTAGGAATATAGTTTAAAATAAGAGTCTTAATATGTCTTTCCTGTGGGTACATGAAGCGCAAAAGTTATTGAGGGAGATTGTGATGACTCAGACTAGATTGGAAAATGACAGCTACAGAGGAAATGAGACCAAATTCCATGGTTCTCTACACCCTTTTTACTCAGGTGAGTTGCCACTGGCACAAAGAAACCAGCATTTGAGGGAGACATAGGAGTTAGGTTTCAAAATCATTCTCTTCTTCCAGTGCTAAGCTGCTCCTTCCAGTATGCTCTGAATTGTTTTGTCCTACGGTGCCTAAATGACACATGCAGTGAAACTGAAACCCTTGAGCAATTTCTATGCGCTGCTTAATTAGTCCATTGGTTTAATGTTTAAAATAAAAGGCGAAACCTTTTAATGTTCTGGCTATTAGGCAGTTACTGCTGATATTCAAGCTCTATACCCTTTTCTTCCTTTCATCTCTTATAAGCCTATTATTACATGTTGTCTCAAAAGTGATCAAAATCACAGGCAGTGCAGTGGACTACCTTAATTTAACAACACTGCCCTCATTAGATTCCACATCCAAGAAAGAGAAGTATTTGTCTCTCCTGTAGGTCGTCCTGTTGTGTTGGGAAGCATAAAATCCCTGATTCATTGCATTCATCCTCAAAGAGCAGCCTGTTCAGTTTTGATGCTGAATGCAACCCACAAAGCAAACACCCTTCTAGAGAACCACACAAACTTATGTCATATAGGTAAGGCTGATAGCTCTATGGAGGCTGGGTGAAGATTTTTATAAAGGCATGCTGGTTGTACAGGGATTGTTAAAATTGCAGGGTGGGCTAACCCTGGCTGGATGCCGGGTGATCGCTAAGCCACTCTATCACTTCCTTCCTCAGCTGGACAGGCGGAAGAAAAGACAAAAGGCTCACTGGCTGAGTAAAGGACAGGAAGAGCTAACTTGCCAAGTACCATAATGGGCAAAACGGACTCAGCTTAGAGAAATTAATTGATTTGATTGCAGTAAAAGCAGGGATCATGAGAAATAAACCCAAATCCTCCTTTCCTCCATGTCTTCCTCCTTCCTTAACTTCATTCCCAATCTTCTCTCCACCCCCAATAGTGAAGGTAGCTGGGAATAGAGTTAGTTCATCATATAGTTTCTTCTGCTCCTACTATCTCTTTCTTTCTCCAGCATGGGATTCTTCCCAGAGGAAGCAGTCCTCCATGAAATTCTCCAGTGTGAGTCCTTCCCTCTGGGCTACAGTCCTTCACAACCTGCTCCATGTCTCTTCCACAGGCTTCAGTCCTTCAGGAATAGGGTGTTCCAGTGCATTCCCTTGAAGGGGTCATAAGTCCTGCCAACAAACCTGATGCCCCGGGGTCCTCTCTCCATGGTCAACAGGTCCTGCCACGAAGCCTTCTTCAGGTATCCATCTCCTCTGGTGTGGTGTCCTGCACAGGCTGCAGATGGACATAAATTCCTTGAAATTTTCAAATCCCTTGGCTTTCCATATTAAATATTGAAATCTTACATAGTATATATATTTTTAAGAATATCAGTTGTAGAAGTGTTTGCACTAAATTGTATAGAATAGCCAATTCAATTTATTTTTTAATAAAGAGAAGTCATTGACATTAATACTTCTAAAAATCAGTGCTTAACCCATGGCCCTCTGAGACAGGATTTTAGGGAAATTAGTACACAACAGATTTAAATTTTACTAGAATCCACACTTTGCTTGCAAGTGTTCTTAGGCATCTACAAGCTGAAGACTGGAAAACAAAATCCTAGATTTGTTGTGCCAGAGGAAGTACACAATCTGCAATTGAAGGTTGATTATGAAAAAGTAGCAAAAATGCACCGTGTTTGAAAATACTGCCAAACACATTCAAAGAAAATATAGAATAATTAGAATTCCATATAAGATTGGACAGAATTTTTCTTCTGCAGTAAATTTAAGCAAGACTGAACAATCCTGCTTAGAGTTTATATCAATAAATTATACCATGAATTATTTTACCATGTAATGAGTTTCATGTATTTGAAGTAAGTGAAGAAATTTAATGTGGGTATTAGAAAGGTTAATGCCATTTAACGAAATTGAAAAATACAAGTAATGTGATCTAAATGAGATATTCAACTGAAAGTTAAAATATATTAAGTAGGGGATATCTTGTAATTCAATTGTGAGCTTGACAGCAGCATAAGTATTTAAGCACTGTGTATTTTTAGTAACTTTCTTCACATAATTACTGCCAAATTAACTGCAGTATACAGGATCAACAACAAATGAATATTTCATAACTGATTACAAGTATAAAAGAATTTACTCCTGGAAGGTTGTTGTGATAGTGTTTTTAATGAATACTTGACATTATTAATACTGTAATTATTTATTTATTTCACATTGAGTTCTATTTGGCATTTGGGAGCAATATAAAAATAGATGATCTCTGACTTGAGTATCTTATATAAAATGACAATAGGGCAAAGTGGAAAAAGGATAAGAACAGATAAGTTGATAAAGCTCTTTGGAAGTATAAGATGACTGTCTTTAGCTGACAGCCCAAAAATAACCATTAATCCTGACAACAAAAGAGGGAAATATTTTTCTTCACTTGCACTGGGCTTTGCCTCTTATTTCTGACAGGCGAACTAAAGGATTCTTTTGTTATCACTATCATTTTTTTCAATGTTGCAGGTGATTTATTTAGTGATTGAAATTATGCTATCAGCTGGTGGCTGCATAAAATGATCTTTGGAATCCACTTCCACCCTGAAGTTTTATCATCCCTCTTTTTTGAGCTCTAGCCAAGTTTCTGACCACCAGACAATTGAAAACATAGTTTTAAAGGAACACTGTGTTTTTAAGTGAAACTTGGTATTCTGACAGCTTTTATTTTAAGGAAAATACCAAATATCAGGAAACTTATGATAAAAATCATGAGAGTTGACAATGCTGCCATCTAGCCTTAGAAACGTAATCAACAGGAGCAATCTGTTACAAGGCCATGAGTCTCTGACTCTCCCCATCAGCTTCCTAAATAGCAGGAACCTGAGACTCCTTTCCTTAGCAGCTTCACCATGAATGATGATCGTGAACAATGAGTCCTCTGACATCATTCTCAAGAGCAAGACTATTTATTCTGAGCTACTGACATTGTATAGTCAGATGCACCGAGGCTGTGTACATGGGACATTGCTCTGAAACACTCCATTATAAAAATTAAAAAGCCAGCAAGCTTCTGTGTGCTATCCTTTAAGGAAGAATTATGATCTCTGCAGCACATCATATGTTCTCATGACTGGCTTTGTTTGTAAGTTGGGCTTATTGTAAAGCTAAAATTAGAAGACTTACAAGATAAAGAAACATCTTTTTCTTTGTCTAATTAGTTAATTTGATTTAGGTGACAGATTTGAGATATTTTTTAGTACTTAAGAAGATCAAAGAGAAATCATCTTCATATGTATGGGGGTAGAATTCATTGTGGGTTTTGCTTTAAATGCTGTATTTTAAGATTTTTTTAATGCACATGTAAATCTTTGTATAAGATTTATCATTCTTATATGTTTTAATACGTGTAGCCTGTTAATGCTTATGTTTGAAATGCTAATATGTTGGTGTTTTTTCCCATTCTTGCTTTAAAACTAGCATTTGTCATTGTTTTGTTCTGGCTTGTTTCACAATAATTGATTTTGTGTTCTCTTGTTAATTGGTTTAGTTGTAACTTTATTGAAATTCATGGATTTGCTGATGTCCTGAGGAGGGTGTGTTTTCACTGGTAGTCACTAATTGCACAATGTTAAGGATTCATAAGCTTGCAACTTCTTCATAAAGCAATCAACACATTTTATTAACTTCCTGAGTCTCTGCTCTGCTCTCTGAATCATAGCATTTGTGATCCCGCTCTTAGCTGAAAAGAGATACAGTATTTGTATGATAAGAAACTCTTTGAAATAAACACATATTTTATTTTCAAAAGAGTAGTTGCTTGGAGACAAATTGTTGTAATTATTATTATTTATTTCTACAACAGAAGGATTGTGAGCATCAAAATCAGAGATACATTGTGTTAAATGCAAAGCAAGAGAATAAAAGGCACTCAAACACCAAAAAAGCCCAGAGAGCAGGGGTTAGATGGTTCCTGAACATATTAGACACATGAGAAGCTTAGCAATAGGGCAAGAAGTGCCATGCACTTTGCAAAAACAATACATACCTTTTGCTTAGGAGCTTCATTTCTGGATGCTTTTTTCTGAGAAAAACAGGAGAAACAGAGACAGACATCAAAGATACCGAGTACCTCATCTGGTGACTACCAAGACAGGAAGAAACAGTGAGCACCATCTCTCAGCCATTTAGAGCAATGGATGTGTAAGGAGCTGTGATGTGTCCTATTACCCCACAGATTCTATTACCCTGTCAGCCAGACCTTGCTGAGGGTCTGAGCCAAGCCTGGACAGCAGCCTCCTCTCCTCACAGCCTGAAAAACAGGAGCAAAATGAAACCTAGCTTGATATGAAGCCTTAAAGATTTTACATTTCTACAGCTGTGCTGTGAAAGGAAATACACAATCAGGAGATTAGTCACAGATTTTTTAGCCTTGGTTTTCTCTCTTTTCAATTCCTTAAGTTTTCATCCTTACACCTTTGACCTTTTCCTTACAAAACTATTATAGCTGTCTTTTAATCTTTTGTAATCCACTTCACAAGAGAAAATTTAGGTTAAATTGTCTTTATAAAGTTACTTGTAGCTTTCCCAAATCCTTGTCCTACGTCAGTGGAATCTTATATTGCTCTCCATTGCTCTCTCTGTCTCAGTAAAATCAGACTGGGCTATATGGCTATATACTCCCAGCCTCCCTCTCCAGATTTCCTGGTGAAAAATTCATAAATAACTTCCATGTCCTTCATAATTTCTAACCTAGAATTATCACAGGTAATATGCACAGTAGAATAAACATATTTATATTATGTATAAGAGAAAACACAACCCAAGATACTTGGCTCAAGCTCTTCTTTAGCACCCCCAGCCATTTCCTTGAAAGATTAGCAGCTGTTTGTGTGTTGATGATCACTGTACCTCAGGTCTGGAGAGATCTTTTTTCCTGCAGAGGCCTGGGGTGGTGAAGGAGATGTAATGGGCTGCTGAGATCACAGACATATCCCTACTCACATGACAGGTTAATTGGTATGTGGTGTGGCAGTCATGAACTACTGGGGAGTGGCTGACAAAACCAGGATGAAATTCTGCATCTGCCTGAATCCAGAGAATTCAGAATCATATTACTAGCAATTCTGTTTTGTCTTGTCAATGGTTTACGTAGATGTATGTCATACACCTCTCCAGACACACACTTGAGCTGGAAGATAGACAATCGTACTCAAAACTGGCTGTAAATTGTAGGCCAAATTTACTTACTGCATTGATGGTATATGAAAACATTCCTTTGACTCCACCACACCTTCTCATTTATAACCCACCCCAAAATAATTTTTGAAAAGAAAATGCAATTGCTTGTCCACCACTGAAAGGAAAGGGTTGGTTAAACCAAAGGTAACATTGACAGTAAAGACTATGCAAAAAATATATATACAGTATATTTTAAAACATATTTTTTGGAAAGGATTTTTGAAGAGAAAAAAAAAAAAAATATGGTTTAGAAACATCACCATAGTCTGATTGTCCAGTTTTTATGTTGTCTGGATTAAATAATACACTACTGGCAGGGAGACAGTTGTCCTTTGTTTTATTCATGTAGTGACAAATCCAGCAGAAAAATCAATATAATTTATATCCTTCAATCCACATTGTAAATTATAAACTCTGTGTTCAAACAACCATATAGATGTATATTTTAGCTATACTTCCAACCTGAATAAGAAGTTGCATAGTTTTGTTGGCATTGGGACAGGAAAATGCAGCAGCTGGCCATGCTTCCTGTGAAGCATCCCTCACTCATCTGAATATGGCTAAGAGAGCATGATGTGGACAAACTGGTATTCCTGCAAAACAAGGATATTTTTACTTAGGACATTGATAGGAATCTGAATCTATGGTCATTATGCTCTTTGTGGCAATGTGTCTAAGAACTTAGTAAAGATGTTCATGTCCATTTCAAATTCATTAACAAGTGTTTTGCCTCTTAATAAAAAAAAAGAAAAAAAAAGTTTTATAATAAGATATAACTATTGTCTTCTAATCTTGTATTGCTTTGTGCATGAAAATATTGCTTCATACTCTTTATTTAACTTTCACATTTATTGTGATAATTAGAGAATATAGATGAGGCACCTTGAGATCCCAAGGTAAAAGTTTCTTTATCATATCTACATAGATGTAAAACCTTTAAAAGAAATTAACAGCTATCTACTTACACCTTGTGCTATTTCACAGGCTGCTTAAATCAATGATTCAGTAAGAAATTAAAGCAGAAGATATTTCAGCCATAGATTTGTGACCTCACCTTAGAGATTTTTTTTTGTCTCTTCATACAAACAACTAATTCAACATACAATTAATCTCACCAAAAAGCTATTTATCCTCTCATCATTTGAGTTCTGCAAGGCTTAAATGAGTTTTGGCAGCATTTGTTTTTTAACGGTTTATAGACATTCACTATGATTAATTTTAGCTCAGGCACAGAAGAAAAATCTCTTCACTTTAAGAACCAAGCAGAAATACTAGAAAATGACTCTTTATAGAACAGGGGGGGGTTTGTTGTTTGGTTTTTTTTTGTTGTTGTTGTTGGGGGTTTTTTGTTGTTGTTTTTTGGTTTTTTGTTTGTTTGGATTTGTTGGGAGGTTTTTTGTTTGTTTTTATTTATTTTGTTTTGCTCTTTAAAAATAAAATAACTAATGGAAAATTACAAATTACATTTGAAAAAAAATTTAAGGTAATGAAATGCAAAATTCAACTAAAAAAAAAAGAAAATAAATTAAATGTAGAAATATGAGGATCACAAAGCAAAACAAAGATTTTCTTAGAAGTAAATCATACCATGTTTTCTAGTTCCCAGTTTCTTATTTTCTCTCTGTGGATCAGGAGTTTCCCTTAAGCAGTGCAGCATGTTCCTTAAAAAGGGATATTTTTTTTCTTGTATCGTCTTCTCTCACAGTCAAAGTTGTGCAAACCCCATGGCAACTACAGACAATGTTTACCTGTAAAATGAGCACTGGGCAGACTCTGAAAGCTGGCTTACCAACCCTATTCCTTTTGAACACCCCAGTATATCTCTTTTAATGGGATTTAAAGGAATTTCAAATAAAGTGAAAGATACTTTATGAAAAGGCAAGACAGTTGTCCATGAGCAGTTCCCATGGACTGTGGGAGCTGCTAAATTTCCATCAATTTAAGAATGAAAGAGGATAGAATAGAAAAATCACACAAATTGTTTGGAGAAATGGCTATCCACTGTGACATTTTATACCAACCACCACATTAAGGAATTCTGTTGGGCTGGTAAAAGTGTTCCTGTGTAAAATCAACATAAGAATCTTGATTTGGCTGAGATCAAGTACAATCCTATCCTGATAGTCTTCTAGCAAACCCACTTGGTCTCCTAGAAAATATTTTAATCAGTTTCTGATAATAGGGGGTAGAAATGGGTGGGGGGAAAATGTTTGAGTATGATTTATTTTTTAATTTCTCTTTAAATCTTTCCATAGCCTCACCAATTCCCCCAAGACAGCTAAAAACCAATGAGCCAGGGACTCCACAGACCATTAGAAAGTGCCTGTCATTACTCAGAACTTCAGAACAAAGAGAGTGATTAATTCATTTAAATTTATAGTACAGGAAATATCAGAGGTGGCAGATGCTTTCCTCAATTGTGATTTACATAGAAAAGAAAATTAAAACCCTCACCATAACAATTAACTGACTGCTTCACTAGATCCACTGTCATCTCTGGCTTTTTTGCTTGTGTAGAATGTAACTACAAATGCTTCCAGCCTTCCTGACTTGAAGATGTGAGGGGCTGGGGGTTTGTTTTGGTTTTTCCTTGTTGTTGTTGGGTTTTTTTGCTATGTTTTTGTTGTTGCTGTTGTTTTTTTGGGTTTTTTCAATTATTAAGGACATTCTATTGCTTGTTTTATGATTTTTGGGGTGGGGAA
This sequence comes from Rhadina sibilatrix, assembly GCA_013400275.1. Classification (NCBI taxonomy): domain Eukaryota; kingdom Metazoa; phylum Chordata; class Aves; order Passeriformes; family Phylloscopidae; genus Rhadina; species Rhadina sibilatrix. The sequence continues at coordinate 104,476 of VWYO01020110.1, forward strand.
CCACTGGGGAATGCTGCTTTAGAAAATGACTAATCTGTAGTCATTAGAACACTTCACACTGCAGCAAAACTGTCAGTATCTCTTCATTAGCTTCAAGATAAGGAGTTTTATTTAAGTAGATCTAAACCTCAGCTGTAACATCCTCCTCGGGGTATATTAACAGTGCAGGATTTCACAATATTTCAGGACTAATTTCCTGCTTATTCAGATACTTTTTCATCACAAAGAATTTACACAGCTACAGACATCTGTTAATAACATTCAGCATGATAATATGGGTCTTGAGGACATTAGGTGATTGAAACTGTAACTAGTAGATTCTTCCCATAATTTTGGAATGATCAAAAGTAAATCTTTCACAGCTTTGGAAGTTTTATTGAATTAATTAGTTTTTATTCTGTAAATTATACTCTGCTGGGGTTTGGGGGGGGGAGGGAGATAAGTGTTTGGTGGTTTTTTTTTGGGGGGGGGTTGTGTTTTTTTTTTTGTTGGTTGGTTAGTTGTTTTGTTTTGTTTTGTTTCCCTTATTTTTGTTTTGGTTTTGTTTTGTTTTTTGATTGGTTTGTTGGTTTTGTTGTTGCTGTTTTTTTTCTCTTAGAACTATGGGTTGCATATAATACTTTCAAAATGTGTAGTGAGAGGTTGAGGAGGAAGACCCATTACATGAAATTATATGTATTTATAATTCTGAACTTTGAGAAATTTCTCTTCTGCCAATATAAATCTCACAAAGCCACACATAATTGGCACTCATTAGCAAATGACCAGACTAGGCTTTATGTAGGTGGAAACATATTTTGCCTGAACTTTACAACTAGAAAAAAAATAGAAAAAAAAAATAAAAAAAAGGGTTTCTCAACATTACCAGTATGTGTTTTTCATGAACAATCACTGTGTTCTTAAGCCAAGGGAGTCTCAGATTTTCATAGCGTAGACTATACATATTTTATGGGAAATAAACTCTTTTATTCAACAGAAACATGGCTTTCCTCAGAGGAGGCAAAAAGGACTTTGCTCTCAACTTTTCTATGCAAGCACATCAGCAGGTAGCAGGAGTTAGGGAGGCAAAACCACTGTGTGTAGCTGAACATATGCTCTAAGAGGAATAGCCTGAATTATGTGGAAGAATGTAGTGCCTAACATCTCCACCAGAGCAAAGAGAAATCCAGGAAGGTCTGTGACCTCCAAGCCACAACTTTTTCTCTGATCTGCTGAAGTATTGTTCCCTTGAACTCCTGCTGTTCAGAGCAGATAGCCAAGTCACAATCCTACTTACATCCTTACTGACAAGTGTGCAGGTCCCTTCTTTTCTTCATGTCATCTATGACTGGTAATGAGTTCACCTTCAAAAAACAAATCCAATATGCTGTGAATATTTTATCCAGGTTTACTGTAATTATGCAGATTTAGATTTTATATTACTATTCAATCTGGTTTATACTGTGTTTTATCTTCCTTCCCTTTTATGTATATGGTAACCTGTGGGTCCTTCAGAATACATTGTCACTGAAGAGATTTTTTTTTTTTTTTATGTTTTTTGGTTTGTTTTTTTTCTGAATAACAATGAATTACTCTCCATAAAAATCATCTAGATATTTCTACTTCTTTGTTGAACCATTAGAATTGTTTTTAAATTATATCCACAGTTTGTGGAATGATAATTTCTGAAACACTATGCTTTTTAACACTAATAGTGACACTAAGGCTTATCCTACTAATCAGTTTAGCTGAGATTTAAAAGGATATGGAGATTTTTCTGAAGTAGTATGTCTTGAGTTGGACTTGGATGATCCTTCTGGGTCCTTTCCAACTCAGGATATTCTGTGATATTCTGTGGATACCATTAAAAGTGTGCCACCTAGAATGCAGAGTTTGAAAGATAAAAAAATATGTAAGTAGACAGCAAATCTGTAGTGAGACAGAAGGTGAAGACAGGATTCATAAGAAGATTATAATAATTTTAATAGAGGTTATATATGTTGGTATTTTTTTAACCTGATCATTCTACATCATTGTAAACATTAAAAATAGATATCAGCAATTCCCACTGGCCTTTTATCTTGCCCTTATCATCTGGCCATTTCCAAATCCTGTGGGTCTCAAGATGGCAGTTGAAAAACAAGAGGTTAATGGCTTTATGCAATAATTCAAGGAGTGTGCTCTATTTGTAAAAGTCTCCTTGTAAGACTCCTGTGGCAGAAACTGTCAAGTGAATAGTTTAGGCTACTATCACTGATGGAGTGGAAATGTCAAAGAGCAACTCATTAGAGTCAGAGAACAAATAGGTAGGGATACTCTGAGCTTTGAAAAGTGTGAAAGGTAAGAGCCAGTAGGTGAACAAGATGTGATGAAAAAAAGAATCAGTGAAAGAATGTAAGAGGGAGTAATCAGTGATAAGGAAGATGACCTTGCACATAGCAAAAGGCAAAAAGAGACTGTACACCATCTCATTCTCTTCATGCTACTGTGACTAATTTTGTTTCTGAAAGTCTTCAGATAGGTTTCTATGCACACACATTTTCAGGATCATACAAATGTTTTCTGGAAGAACACATAACTGTCATCTAAGCACACTCCTGCTTGAATTAGGACTATATTCAATATTAGATTGGGTCAGTTGTTTCTCTATCTAGTGGAATATTGAAAAGAACTCTATGGACAAATTGTTTCTCTACTGGCCTAACTTTATTAATGAGGAAGTTTTCCTAAGGTCAGTGTGCAGATCCCAGACTTTAACTTGTATCTGTTGCCTTTTGTTTTACTACCAGACACTAGTGAAAATACCTTGGTTGAGTTCAACTTAGCTTTGGCTTTTTTGTGTTCACACCCAAACATCTTGCACTTCTATTTCATTGCCTGTCCTCGATTACACTTAATGCATGCTGTCTTTGAAATTTAGTACTTTAGGATTTTTTTTTTTTTCTTAGCCTCTTTAAAATGTCCTATATTTTTGTAGAACAGGATACTTTTCCTGAGTGCTAAAAATTACTGTTCTGCTCTCCTCCTCTTTATGGTCCCCCAGAGAAATCTGGCCATCAATTTACTAAGGTCCTGAGGTCCTAAAGTCCAGAGTCCTAACTGTTGCTTAAACTCACAATCTCAGAATCTGGGTTACAGACTCTTCTGCCATCATCTGGTGCAGGCTGCCAAAGTGAACCATAGACTATGTGGGAGAAAAATTAAGTTTCCAGTTCTGTGTTTTCATTCAGTAAATGACAAAGAAAAGGTCTAAAGTCTGATGAACAGAACAAAATATATGCATTTCTTTTTATCAAGAAGCTCTACTTACTTACAACTCTTAAAAAATTAATTGAAATATTTTTGTTACCATGATGCATTGGAACACAAAACTGGGTATCTATTAAGTCCGAGTTGATTGGCAATAATAAAGATTCTTACTTTCTGGAAAAGGGAATTAATTGTTAAAAAACTAAGCATGCGGAGTGAAAGAAAATAATATATTTGATTTCATGTGAAATTCAATAACCACTATTTTAACAAAGTTCACTTCTCATTGAACCATGTAATATCAGGGATGTTTACCAGAGTACCTGTCAGAAGAGATCCCAGCATGTGACCATTTTGAGACATATATATGATGCCATCTCTTGCTTTCCCATACAAAGAGATGTGGTACCATACAAAGAGATGTGGTGTAAAAATGCAGGGATCAGACCATACTTCTTTATATGGCAGCCAAGTGGAATATGGAACGTGTTTGATCAGCTTCTGCTTTTATTGGAAATTGGATGGGTATCTAGTATCTGAGTTTACCACAGTATCTACTGGTCTAGACTTCTTATATCAGCTGAAGCTCTAAAATCTTGCATTTTGATTAATCTTTTGATATGTCAATAGAGTTACCCTCTTCTTATGTTCAGTAATCTCAAATATTTACACTCTTGTAAACAAGAATAAACACTCTTGTATGCCCTTGGTCTTTTAAAAAAGTATTCAGACTAGTTTTACACTTACTGAAAAGTGCAAAGACTGAGGACAAGCTGCAAAAGTATATGGACACTACAAAGTGAAATTTAGACTGGATGAGGGGTACAAAATTACTCGAAGAAAATTCCTTTATCTGCTTGGAAGTTCTAACCATGAAATTTCTTCCAATAAACTTATGATAGGCCAGACTACTGATACAGACGCAGTTATTGAGCCTGCATAGTCCATCCTCTGCCTCTACTAGGGCAGGATTTTTTCTTCTTATTCTTGTCCTGTGATTCTTGCATTCATATCTGGGCAGCATCCAAGCTCAAATAGGACTTGTACGTGATTTAGTCTATACTTGGTGGTTAGACTTCTTTCATTGGAATGGGAAGGTCTCTTGGGGTGACAAAATGAACCTATTTTTATTTTCTTGGGCAAATTTTCTAATCATTGAATAGAAGGGAAGAAAGATAGCAGTGTCTTTTCAGTGAAAGGAGTGCTGTGTATCCAGCCACTTATAATGTTCCTTAAGGCAAATTGCCAGGATGTTACTGCACAACACTTGTAAAGTTGCCACACTAAAGACTGTACTGAGGAGATCCAGAGTCCAAGGAAAAGGTTCATCATGTTTGTGCTGAGAGTCCCCATCATGGGAACCAACCTCTGTTTTGTGACTGCCCCATCTAGTTTGGTGCTGAATTTGGAATGAATTGTTTCACAGTATCTCAGTCCTGTTCTTAAACTTAAGTGAATACATCAGTGAATTACTGTCTGATGAAGAGATGCTGCACTAAAGTTATAAGAATTTCATAAGCATCGTTAAGCATGTTACAAACTTGTTCTAATATTTGAAATTCAAAATATTAGTTTCTAAATTTAGAGTCATTCTATCTAAGAGCCAAGGGAGTTGTTTTGTTTATAATAAGCCATAGCAACTCTTTCAGAGCAATTGCATTGAATGTTGTAAATGTACATAAGGAACATTAGGCTTTATGCAGCATAGTAAAAATCCTTATAAACGTTGAGAGAAATTACCAGAGGAGATTAGTGGATATTGCAAACTAATCACTTCACATTTAGGTTTAAAAAAAATTAAATCTGCCTTTGAACTATACTCCTATAAAAAGCCACTTCAAATATGAAAATATTCTGGTATTTTTAAGTTAAGTTTCAACACATCTGAAATACTCCAAATTAAGGGCCTTATTCTTAACTGTGGTAAGGCCACTTTTAAGTTTTCTGGCATCAATTACAGTTATGTGCATTTCAAAGTCCTTATGCACTTGTGAAGAGGTTTAAAGAGGACTTAGTGTAAATGAGAATTCAGTCATAATCTTTTGGGAGGAATTGAACTGTTCACTTATAAATGAGAATAATTAACAGAAACACACCTTTGCCTTATTCATGTCAATCCTTTCATTCTAAAATATGGATCAGCTTCTGTTAATTTTACTTATTTAAATAAGTATTTCCATGTGAGTATCCCCTTCAAATTTGGATTTTTATGTAATTATTTTATAAAGTGATAAGGGGCAATTTCCATTTTGCCACTTAATTCTATCAATAATCTGTGAGCAAAGTGGTGTCTCTGTTTTCAGTGAGCACTTGTCTTTGAAATCTGAAAGAAAAAAAGAGCTCCTCTGCAGTCAGAACTACAATGTTTGCCTAAAGCTTTTCACACAGTTTGGAACTCCTCCAGTAATTCTCAAGACCTTCCTAGAATGCCACTTGGGTATGAAGAAACAGTTTTCTTTTCACTGCTTGCACTGAATTTGATTAAATAATTTTCACTGATTTTAAGGAGAAAAAGGATTTTAAGTCCTGTGCCAGTCTTCTTTTGCTCAGGTTGCTTTACAATCAATGCAGAAAGACAGGTAAGGTGACTCTTATTTTAAAGGATTTTATTTTGGAAGTGCATTTCTGTGTTCATTGATTACTCAAACTCCTTAAATACAAGAAAACCATCACTTCCTCTGATATCTGAGCCTTCTTCTGAATGTCAGGGTCAAACTTCTGTAATTATTCATCCAAGTATATTCAAGGTACAAAGTCAGCTGTCCTGAAATAAAAATACATTGTTAATGTGTTAATTAAGAAGTAGTGAGATGCATAAATTAGGTGACAGATAGATAAAATTTAGCTCATATTGATATGGCTAAAGAGTGAACAGAATGGAAAACTGGTATTGGAGACTGAAATATTGTTTATGCCATAGCATAAAATATACTTTTTCCTATTTAGAGATGACTACAAAGCAGAAAATATTTTATTGTTATGGGTACACCAGGTGTCCAGTGAACAAGATTGGAAATATCCTAATGAAGCAAGCCCAGTCAAAAGTTTAGTACAACAAGGACAGTCTTACAAAGAGAAAAAACAAGTCCTGTGAGAAGATTGAATTTTGACAAATAAGACTCAGAAGCAAACTCTTTATGGCATAAGCTATTGTAAGACTCTTACTATCATTGAAACAACTATATTAGCATGACGACCCGGTAGAAAAAGCAACAGCCAAAGTCATGGACAGATAGGTCAGGTATATTTCATCTCTCTCAAATGGATTGCCAGATACTGTGAAAAAAACGAACAAAACAACAAACCCATAAAGCTTTATCCAGTCTTCTTAGCCAATGCTTTGTCATCATACTTTTAGGAAGAAAATAAGGATGAAATGTTTGTTGGGGGTTGTTTGTTGGTTTTGTTCTTCTTTGTTTGTTTGTTTTTAAATAACTTCTGTCTGGTATAATCTGATTATAGTAGAATGGGATTTTCTAAATCAAATAGATCCATTGTTCAAAATAAATTCATCATGGTATGTTTATTTAAGTAAAAAAAAAATGGCATAGCTCTAGCAAGAAAAAAAGTAGAATATGTGAATATTCATGTCATACCACTTCTGAAGCCAGTATTGGTTGATTTTATTTTTCTTGAAATACGGAGAACTAATATATCTGTCAATATCATCTTTTATATGCTCAGTATAAGCCTTTGTAAAACTTCAGTTGGGTGGATTTATCCCCTAAAGGCAATGCATGGGACCTCTGCATGTACATAAATCCTTTTTTGTTTGTTTGTTTCTATTACTAAACATAAGAAAGTCACAAAATACTTCATCACCATGAACTGAGCTCAGTGGAATGCCTCCAAGATGGATAGGATATGAAACATTGGTCACTGGAGGGGGAGCTGAAGAATTGAGGCTTGTTCAGTGAGGTGGCTTTAAATGCACCCTTACAGCAGCCTTCCCAGTACCTGTGAGAAGAAGGAGCCTGTCTCTTCACAGAGCTGCATTGTTGGAAGACAAGAGGGAAAGTTCATAAATTTTAAGAAGAGAGTTTCAAGTTTGGTAACAGGAGAAACTTTTTCAGCAATGAACAGTAATGTGTCACAGGAAGCCCAGGGATGCTATGGAGTCTCCATCCTTGGAAATCTTCACATTGTGCAAAGCCCTGGTTTCAACCCCAGAATAGCCTCACTTGATGCTATAGCTGATTTTGCTTTGAACCAGGAGTAGAGACCCTGGTGCCCATTCCAAGTTGAATTATCATATAAAACTGTAGCAGGCTGCATGTATTATAAATCAACATGAAAATCTGTGATAAAACCTAACTGTAGAGCAGTGAACAGTAAAATCATTCATCCCCATACAACATATAGCATTCATATTTCATGGAAAACAGCATTAACAACTTAACAAAATATTATCCCACAATCTGGTACTGTATAAACTTAGAGCTTCATTTCTATTGTTCATGTACCTGCTGTGCCAGGAAAAGAAATTTTGAGGTTTGTGTTCCGATTTACCATGACAAACTGACACAAACTCTATCACCTGTACCTTGTGAAGGGTTTTGCAATGCCCAGTTGCAATATGAATGCTTGTCTGTGTTTACTGACACTGAAAAAAATTACATTCTGATGGAAACCTGGCTCAGACAATCCTTCAAACTACTGAAGGATGAATAGCTACAGTGCACAACGCATTGATACCATTGGTCCTTCTACTTTTTTTTGGTCTTTTTTTATGTTCAAGCCACAAAGTGTGGCTTGAATTTCATACACAATGAATTCATTTGGAATTCATTAGCTCCAAAGAAAACTGCAATACTTAACTTGAAATTACCAACTAAACCCAAATATTTTTGTACACATTAGACTTCATGTGCAATCATATACCTAATACTTAGTGCTTGTATACATAGATATCTATTAAACAGAAAATTCCTATATTGCCATATTAAATAGTTTAACACATGATTTTCGGCCACGTAACATCACCTATTTGAAATAGAAAACAGAACTTCTATACTTTTACTATTTATTAATGTTCAGTTAAGCTGGTGAGAAAATCTGTCCTGTACAATTCCAGCATTCAGCTTCACCAAAACAAAATCCTTCTTCAGAATCATTACAGCTTACTGTATAGCTAGTGGGATTATCAAAAGGTAAAATTAATTCATGAGGCCAAAATGAGGGTATCTATATCTTTCTTTTCATAACTTCTCCTTTAAGCTACTGAGCAGTTTGTTTTTTTCAAAGGCAATGCCTTCAAGCAAGTTATGATTGTTGTTATATTTAAAATAGGAAATCTCCTAAATATTTGTTTTCCTCTTCTCTAAAATATGAAAAATCCCATCTCATTAATGTGTCTACAACTGACCAAGTGGAAACCATTTAGTTCTATGTCTAACTTTAGATCTAAAAAGTACTTTAAAATAGATACAGAATCCCTGCTGTGCTTGGGAAGACATATCCATTTCAGAAATTTATTTTCATTGCTCATTTGTTATCTCTTTTGTATCTCATGAGGATGGACATTAAGACTATGATAGAATTAAAAACAGAAAATATGTGGCTTTTTCTCTGAGTTTTGTGCAGGGATCTCAAGTTTTACAAATTGATGTGTATCAAAGAAAACATTCAGTTAAAAAAATGAAAAACACTATTTAGAATTTCTAAATTCTTTTTCTTTTTTGGTATTATAGGTAGTATATTCAGACATATAATGATGCTTTGCAATTGCAAAATTCTCTCGTCACTTTTTTAATGACCTGCCTAAGTAATTTGAAACTTTCCTACCCAAGAACAAAGCAATATCCCTGGTTTAACATTTTAGAAATTTCCACTGAAATTAGGCAAAGACTTCTTTGATGTTTAGATTGGGCACATTATGGTCTTTTAAAAAGATCAGGTCATTCAATGCTTTTGCTGCATGCAAGTATAACTCTGTGATTTCCTTGGAATTATTTTGATTGACAGCAGGATGGGATAGACGACCATGTCCAGATGAAGTTTCTGAAGCTGAAGGGCATCATTTTTTCATAGGCTGCATCAAGAGAGAAATTTAAGGGTGAGTGAATAGCATAGCTTCAAAACAAATACTGTAAACACTGTGATTGCAGTCCTTGAATGTGTCCTTTTGGAATTATTTTTTTATTCTACAAAAAACTTTAACAGGCAAGATTTAAATTAATTAAAATGGAAGGTCATATCATGAAAATACTTTAATGACAGTGGAGCTACTATGCACAGCCATGATAAAAAATGCATTTACTCTGATGTTTTGAAGAGTATTCCTGCTCTTCCCTTGCTCCACCATATAGAAGAACAAACAGCAGCTTGAAAAATTGAAGCAGAGACAGAGTATAAAATTTTAGGTGAATAACAATCAAGAAACAGTTGACCAGTTTGGATTGCCTCTTACAAACCTCTGCTGTCTTACCCAATGCATGCTGAAAGAGAAAGCTGCTGCAGAGCCATTATCATCTGCTCATTTTATTTCCATTACCAATTATCCTTAATTATTAGAAACTTTTTTCAATGTGTAATGACTGCTGAAATGCATACTCATTAAATTGACTCTAGCTCAAGAAATAAATTTTGATAAGCTATGCTATGTTACGTTGTTATAGACCTGATTTTCAAGTACTCCATTTTCAGTTTACTTCAAGTCCATCTTTGTACAACATGTTCTATTTATGAATTTATTTACTTTTACAGGAGAAAGAAACAAAAGGCTAGATTTCTTTGTTGGAAACTGGCATAATTAGTATAGCCATGATGTGAATTTCTAGTAACCAAGGAATAAATATGGACAAACATTGCTTCTGAGGGATGGGTGATGTCACTTGAGCAAAGGCAATAAGAGGCTGCAATTCACTTTGGACCCCATGGAAAAACAGAAAGAAATTTCCCCAGAATCTGCACATTTATAAGACTCATTGCAGCCTACTGCACCTCCTGGTTGTTATTGCAGGGACACTCTTGAAACCTGTTTGCAAGAGCTGGAGAAAGTGCAAGAACACACGATTTCTTTTGGTCACATCCACAGGGTACAATCTTGCCTGATTCCTGATTTCATATCTCCACTGCTGCACACCCTAAAAAACCAAAACAAACAAACCAAAACAACACAACAACAACAAACAAAAAACCAAAAAACCAACCAACCAACCAAAAAACAAAACAAACAAACAAAAAACTCCAACAAATCCCAAGGAAAATTCTATGTCAGAGTATATTCATTTTAGGCACAGAAAAGCCTTTAAAAATTAGGGGGTTTGAATGAATTCCAGAAAAAAAAAAAAAAAAAAAAAAAAAAAAAAACCCAAAAAACCAAAAAATAAACATCANAAAAGAAGAAGAAGAAAGCCTATATAAAGAAACAGTGAGTGGAGTACTTATCTGTGTTATTTCCTGTGGGTCACCCTGCTAACACCACTATCAGGCCCAGGAATGTGGTGTTCTCCCCTTATCTTGCTGCCTTCTTCCTAAAGGCCCCTCATCCTGCCTTCCACTTCAGAAATGTCTCTTACTGCACTGCATTTGCCCTGGCCTTCCTTTCTTGGCTTCCCTCTTGTCTTCTTACAACACATGCATCTCTTCTGATGACAGAATATTATACAAAAAACTCTAATTAAAATAAAAGCAAATAATTGTCAGGATGTGCAAGTAACAGTGCATATCAATCATTTTGAGCTCTTTCCTTCCTCTTTCCCTATCAATATCTTCCTTGTCATATTTTCTCTTTCATAATGATAAGATCTTAGAAAGAAAAAAACCTGGGTTGGTTGTGGGGTTTTTGTGGGGTTTTTTTGGTTGCTTGGTTGGAGGGGTTTTTTGGGTTTTGTTTGTTTGTTCATTTGTTTGTTTTTGTTTTTGGATTTTGTGTGTGTGTGTGTAACTTCTTTCAACCAATCTCTTTGCCCTTACTGCACACAAACACACATACATATCATAAAATCAAGAACTAATGTTAAAGTGACAATTCTAATTTTTTAGGTGCTGTAGCTATGTTGTCAGCTCTTTATTTCCTTGTTAGGCTTTACAAGTCTCATGGCAGACACAGGTTTAAAGTACATTCTGATCTTTAAGGTTGATTTTTTTAAGGTAGTCTTCCTGTTCCAGACATTCTGTTGGACTAACTTATAGCAATATAAAAAGGCAAGAAGTACAGATTTTTAAATGAGACAGAGAAACTAACTGCCTATACAATTTATTGTTCTTAATTTTTGATCTGGTAAAATTGGGTCAACACTAGTTTTTCTTGTCACACCTTTATGAAGGGTATATGTGTAAATGCTTTGCTATCCAACACATTCAGAAAAACTCGCTCAAAGGGTTTTTTGTTTTGTTTTTTGAATTATTTTTTGTTTTCAGTAACATGTAAGGTACCAGCAAGAAAGCTGTCATCCTAGTGCTATTTCCACAGAGCACTGTTGGTAGAAAAATTTCAGTTACTGCTTTGGTACTGAGCTCCCAGAAAACCACCTTTATAGATTAGAAGGGTGAGATAGAGGTAAAATACTTTTTACAAAGTTAAAAAAAATCTCATGAGGGCTGCGAGGATGTCCTTTATAACCCTCTAGTTAACCCACAGAATTGCTACTTCTTTTTAGTAGGGAAGGCTTACAGAGAGATGTTATTAGGTCCTTTTGCATTGGCACCCTCACCTTTCATATGAATTGAGTATGTTCTATCTGCTTCTGAGGAATCTTTCTATGGCTTTTCTAAGGAAAATGCTTGTATGAAAGTTCACATGAAGTTGATTTTTCATTAATAACTATACATGTTTTAATATGTAGCCCATGCTTGTGAACCTTGTCAAATCTTTTTTGAAAATAACACTGACAGCAGAGTCAGAATGACTCTGATAAAAGTAATTTTCACAGTGATTTCCAAATGGCCTGTAGCATGAAGTGCTAGTGAACTTGTAATGTATCTGGGAGGACAGTGCTCACAAGATTACCAGCTCGGTTTTACTGAAACATGGGATTTGGAAAAGGTTCAGAGAACCTTTTGAACTTTTGGAGCCTCATCCAGAATAAGCTAAGCTGCCTGGCCATTTAGCTGTGCACAACACTAATCATCACTAGCAGTAAAATCTCTGGAATCAAAATCTGGCTGACAATTTTGTTGACAATATGCGAGGCAAAGTGCAATTCTGTTTGCTCTTTAACAGTTACATTGGCTGTGCTGAACTGACAGTAATAACAACTCGGGGTTTTTTGTCAGTAAACTAAGCAGATAGAATTGGGATTTTTATAGATGCACAGGGTTTCAGCTATGCTTTTGTCATTAAAGTCAATTTAAACTGAGCAGCCGAAACCCTGGGTAACTCTTCAACAATTTCTACCACAGAGAGAAGTTAAATGAAGTAATAAAATGTTATGTTTTCCTTTGAAATTTAGTTCTAAGTAAAGTTTCTAGACTGGCAGACTTGCAAAACAGAAGTCCTTTGCTGTACTTATCCACACAACAGGTACAGCGTAAGTGGCAGCAATATGTATTTCTTTCTCTTGCTGTACCAATGTGTTGCATATTTTTTCCAATTGCAGTCAGTATTACCACAATGATCTGGGGTATCATTTGCAAAGTTTATGAGTTCAGTCTTCCTGCCTGCTCATCAGCAGCACTCATTCCTATACCTAGCTCCTCTGGCAATAAACAGGGTTTCTTTCTGCTTTTATAGGCAGTCACATCAGCCCTTACGCAAGCTATTGATCTGTTATCATATAAATTGACTCACTAAAGTATCAGTTGTTTATTTTCATGGCCTGAATATGTTTCCTTCTCATGATACACTAGATGTTCCTTGCTCTGAATAACTGAGGATGCAAAGGGCTAAGGAAAAAAATTATTATAGCTCTTCTTGTTCAAGCAAGAATTATCTCCAGGTTGTCTTTTCCTATCCTTTTCCTTAGAGTTCTTTATAGTTCCTCTTCAAATACAAAGCTAAGCAGAAGAAATAAATTAAAATTTCTAAGCTGGGCTTTAAGGAAAAATAAAGAACAAACATATTTTGAGCATTGAATTTTCTTAATCTTTTACATAATATTTTTTCCACCAAACATTCCTCTGTCTGTTTGTCTGTCTGCAAGGATTGTTAGCTTACATTTTAAGAGGTAACTCTCCAAATTTAAAGCTAATATGTAGCTTTACAGTAAGCTTTAATCCAGGAGAAAATGTTGATTAGAAAAAAATATGTCCCATATCTTCTGAACTACAGCTTGCGCAGATCGTTTAGCTTCATATAAAGTCAGAAGAGAGTAGCTTAATATCTAGAAAATTGCAAAAGACCTCCACAGGAAACGAAACAGCTTTCCCTATATTCTAATTAGGATAGGTCATGATCTAGAGATTAATAGGATGAAAAGCTGGGGAGATGTTGCTACTCCTACAACAATTCTTAGCTTAATGAAATAGGTAGATATTAATTTTAGAGTTTCAGCCTGGAAAATTTATAAAAGTGAAAATGGGGGAAGAAAGGAAAATAAAATGTATCCACATATAAGGCATTATCTATTTAAAATACTTTAAAAAGATTAATTTTCAGCAATTCTCTTCTGTATTTTAAGCACCTCTTTGATGCACAACTGAGCTTGAACATCTTGAAAAAACCTCAAGGCCTGTGGTTGAGCCAGTCATTAGATCATCATAGTTTGCCCATTTGTAACAAGGTGAGGGTTAGCAAGAACTGCCCAAGTTGCAGAGGGGTTATGGAGGCTTCCTCCTTGAAGATACTCAAAGGACATCTAGATGTGGTCCTGGGCAGTTGTCTGGAGGTGACTCTGCTTAGGCAGGAGGATTGGGCCACATGATCTCAAGAGCTCCTTTCTGGCCTCAGCCACTCTATGAGACCAAAACAAATTATCTCAAAGGGTTTATAAGTACTGATTCTCTGTGGGAGAAGAAGGATCCAGAATATAGAGCACTGGCTTGTGAAACCTCCATTTGCCATTCTAATGATGGTTAATTCATGCTGTGTTTTTTAAATCAAACTCAGTTGCACTGTGTGCACATGGTTGTAATGACTGCTAAGTATTCATATTCTGCTTTATCTGGTGTTGATATTGATCTTAAACATATTCTTTCCATTTGACAGGAAACATTTCTCAAAGTTCAGGGGTTGTCAATTAAATACAGATGTTAGTTATCTATGTCAATGTAAATGACACAGAGGTAAAATTATTATTATTTTGATATTTAGGATGCTTTCTCTGCCTCCCATTTCTCACTGAATTTGCCAGTTCCATATATCATTGGAATGTCTTCCTTAAGCTAAGAACATAATTTGAAAATTTCAATTAGCAGTCTCAATGAAGGTAAAATTTGGCTCTTATGAAATAGAGATATGTGCCCATGTATTTATACAAATACACAGCTAAGCCATATTTTCCATAATTATTTCGAAAAATCTCTATGTTTTATCACTGAGATGGAGTGACATGCAGGAAACTCCTTACAAGACTCAGCTACTCAAAATATGCCAAAGCATTAAATAAAAGCTTATGTCCATTCTGAAGGTATCTTCTCTGATTTTTAATAGCTACCTATATAGTAAGATAATGCAGAGAGAGCATGTAAGTAGCAGGGACATTTAATGAGAAATTTTGTTTCTGTACAGTAGGTAGATGGATATGGTGTAGAACAATGTTTTTTTTAAGTGTGAAATTATATAAAATTGAGTTTTTAATAGTCTTAGTTGGGGTAGGATGAAGAGGGAGACAAAGCTCCTCAAGGTTCCTTTTTGTTACCATGCTGCTGCCAAGGAATATACATGGTATGTTTTAGTCTCTGGAGGAAACTTTGGT
Source organism: Rhadina sibilatrix (assembly GCA_013400275.1). Classification (NCBI taxonomy): domain Eukaryota; kingdom Metazoa; phylum Chordata; class Aves; order Passeriformes; family Phylloscopidae; genus Rhadina; species Rhadina sibilatrix. The sequence goes on from VWYO01020110.1 coordinate 119,502, forward strand.
CATGCAGAAATTATCACTGGTTCCCAACCTCATCTTCAATGTCACCCTTTCACCATCTTGGAAATACATTTTTTTTGATGCTGGGTACTGGAAGAATACTGAGCTTTAGTCTGAAAGGTCATTATCTCCATCGAGAGGGCACTAACATCTATGTTCAAACATTTGCTCGGGGTTTGTTAAAGTCTATTCAAATTCAAGTAATCCCCTTCAGTGCTACTTCTTTGCCACAAAAGTATGAGGAAATAGTGCTGATAGTTTGACAATCCTCAGCTCTTTGGAAATGTGATAAGCACAGTCAGATATTTCATATGCCTGGTGAAATAATTAGCAATTCAGTAGACCAGTGAGAAAACTTTCTACTCCCAAGGCACCATACAAATATGAGTGGGATACTCTTACATATACTGAAAAACAAAGACATTAATAATCTTGTGTATTGAACTCAAGCATGAATATATTATTTATTAATATATATGACTCATCACTAAGATCATTCAGAAAAGTAAACCAAATATAGTGTAACGAGAAGATATTTTAGATTGGGTGATCCTGCTCATATCTCTGCAAAATGAAGAGAAGTGGGTATAAAATGTTTCAAGTTGAAGAAAAGAAAAATATTTGTGCTTTTTTTTCTTCACTGGCTTGCATTCATTCCATAGTTTGATTCATGGTACTGGTATCCATTTCTGGAGCACTAAAAGACCTGGAATTTTCTGGATATTTTAAAGATCACTTGTTTGTTTTCCTTTTCATATCCACAATGAAGAGGAGGGTTTTTTTCCCTTTTTCTCCTCTGACAGTTTTTCCTATGAAAACAACTGTCATCTTCACATATTTAGCACTGAGATTCACTTCCTTCCTCAGTCTTCTGGAGCTTCTATGGGTTGATATACATATTATGCAGCAAAATTCATCAACTTTTCCTAAGGGGAATAGTATAAAAAGTTATATGGTTAAGTAAAAATGCCATTATTGGCATGTTAGTGGGTGTGGTCTATAGCCCAGAATTAAATGTTTGCAGTAAATATTACATTTTAAATAGCTTTCCTATTAAAAACATGAATATAATGATGAGCTATATATGTATTTGTGGCTATATTTATATCTTGTGACTTTATGGTTAAAATCAAGAATGAAGGCCTAAAATATGGTGTTAAGAGAAACAAGTTTTTTTGTGATCTACCAGTAATTAAAATGACAAGGACACCAGGATGGTGTCCTTATTGTGACCTTGAATAGAAGTCTTCTCTGTGCTTAAATATGTTACATGTACCTACAAAATATATTTTCATAACATACATGTAATTTTAGATTACTTTTCTCAACGGCAGGTTTCCCAACATTTTATGAGAGAAAGGCATTGTAAACTGCAGGCCAGATATGACTTTCTTTCCCTGTTTTCTTTCTTGAAGGGAAAAGATTTATTTTCATTTATATTTAAAATGTGAAATTTGTGGCTGAGAAGACAAGGTTTGTCTGGCTGGCTGCTGAGATTGCACATACATTTGCAATCAGCACAGTATAATCTATAACATAAACACAGGGAGAGGTCAGCAGAGAAACTAGTCATGGGGTTTCTTTAGAAAACAGAGGAGGCACTTGTCAGGAATCCAGAAGAGAGTTTGCAAAGGTTTCCCTCTTGTGCCCTGGGAGGGCACTTGGCTGCCAGTGTGAAGAATGGGGGCTGTCTGAAGAAATCAAATCAGTCTGCTTTATCCACCTCAGCCAATTACTCCTTTGAGCATAACCATACTCTGTTGTGGAAGAAAAAAGGATAGTGTCTTAATGTCCTAATAATCTTCTAACCTGAGACCTCTGACATAGAACTGGACTATTTCATGCCATCTGAGAACATATTAAAATTCCTTCTAAATATTTAAGACCCAAGCTATCCAGTTTCTTCCCAGAAGATCTGATTCTGATCTAATCAGAGGCAAGTTTCATAAGAAAGTTTTTCAGTTCATCATAGATGTTTTTTCTTCCCCTCATACATTAAGTCAAGATGCATTAATCACATCACAAAGCTTTGAGGTTACGTGACATGAAAATTCAGCATTCCAAGTCAGCACATCTCACTTAAATCACAGAACTGCATTTAGATACCATGCCTGATATTTTCCTCTCCCACAAGCCAAGCTAAGATTTTACAGGTAAAGAACGAAGCTGCAGAAGAAGCTACAGTATGCATAGTGCTCATCCTGGCTTCTCAGGGCTCTCTGAACAGAGGATCTTGAGGTATATACCAGTGTATCACTCATGCTGGTGTTCCATAGCATACATTGGGTATAGATGTCCAGTCTGAGCTTAGAACAGCTATGATGTCTTCTTGCCTTTACATGAAAACATTTTAGGAAAGAAATGGTGAATTTGAGAAGAATTCAACACTTTTCGTGGAATTCTTAGAAAGATACTATTGCACCAAGAAAATTATTATATTGGTTATTCTATTTTAAATTGTATGGTTTGGTCAGTCTTTACTAAATATCACATCACAATATTAAGAATTAATAACAGAGAATATTCCAGATGACTTAAATTCTTCCTGTCAGTTGTTTTCATTATTTTAATCTTTAATTGCAGTGTATTATGCAATGCCATTAAATAACCCTGTAGTTATCCTTGAGTTCATGAAAATATACAGTGTATCTCACTCTTGAAACAACTAATGTATATGAAATATATTTAGCTGTATTCCATGACCTATACCCCTGCCTAGTATTTGTACTAAGTAAGTGTAATGCATTCAATGTTGTTGATCAGAACATGTGGGTATTTTTTTTTCTTGCAGAAAGCGTTATGCTTAAATAGAAGTCAAATACATTAAAATGTTGTAAGACTCACCTAGTTTATCTTCTTTGTGCGATGCATGGTCTAGAATAACACAAGCAGAATATAGCATACCACAGTGACTTTAAACTAAAGGAATGATTGTAGGGAATTCTGCAGTCAAGTGCTTCAGAATAGCAGATTTTGTTCCTCTCAAATTAATCACTGAATTATTGTGTATTTTCATTTGCACAGAACTGTCTCAAGGCTTGCATTTCAATGTTCCAAGAATAAGCTATCAGAGTTCACTTGCCTAGCCCCCACTAGACAAAATGCTCTTGGGAATGATTAATAGGAGTGAAGGAAATTATGCTGGTGTCTTGGGTTATGGAACCAAAAGGTGTGTATTCTATTTTCATTTGTAAAAAGCAGTTGAGGAGATGTTTTTCTTTATTTCTTGTAACTCAAGGCGGGAGAGGCCAGACACCTTCTGATAATGGGCCATTAACACTCCTCCCCACCAAGGCTATACCCCACCCCCCCGCTACCCCCAGAGCAGTGCATCCACATTCCACCATCCTATTGAGATGCATCACATTTCCCCTGGCAGTGAGGAGGGCCNGAAAGCCCTTGATTAAAAAATTATAATTTGAAGGGGGATGAGGGGTTTACATTCTCCATTCTAAGGGAAATCCCAGTTTCCCTGGCAGATACCTGTCTTTCCAAACCAAGACAGCTGGGAAGAAATTTCAGCAGAGATGAACTTGCTATTCCTTATTTCTATAAATGCAGCAGCTGGGGCCATCTTAAGCAGGGTCTGTGTCCTGTGTCTGTCTTCATAAGCAGCAGAACTGGCAGTCAACCCAATGTTTAGTTTGCCAGCCAGAGCGAGTAGTGAAACAATAGCTGTGTTTGGCTCCCATGAGCAAGGGCATATTTCACCTATGATTAGAGCCAGGTGTTTGTGCATAGGCACACACACATAGGAATGCTAGCTAGGCAAAGTGCATCTGAGCATTTGGCTCAAAGTGTTTTACACAAAGGTCTAAGTGTAGCATTTCTTCATAGGAAGGAATATGCTGTGTCAAGAAGCCTGAATTTCTTGCTATCCATGTAGCAGAGCAGAAGAAACATTTACAACAAATTTACTTCCTTTGTCAGCCTTAAAAAAAAAAAAATCCCTATAACCTAATGCTCACTTGTGAAACTGTGAAGTTGAAGATTGATTTTCTTACAGCCAGAATCACAAGAGTAGAAGGTATTGTGGTGTAGAATCGAAAGGAAAAATATAAATCAACAATTGATCCTCTTCAAATGACAGCAGGATGAATGTAAACTACCTAAGAGGTAAATTGGCATGATTAAGACTATTCTGAAAAAACACAATCATAGGATAGAATTTGAGACAATTGAAATTTCCTTCTGGTGTTCAAAAGACTTGAATCATAAATAATACTTTCTGAGTTTTTTCCAAAAATTTTTGGAGAAAAGAGTCTGATTGAAGATCTCCACAAATGAAAACAAAACAAATCAAAATAAAACTTGAGGACTATAAAATACATCAATTCTATAAAGACTGACAAATGTGAAAATTAATTAATGACCCTTAAAAGTTTCTATTGTAATTAACACAGTAATTTCATTAAATATCTTTATTCAGTCAAGTAGAAACTGATGTTGGAAAAGCAATTAATCTATCCTGGGGATAATAGACCTTTCCCTTTATATAAAAAAAAGAGATAAAATATATTTTCTATTTAATTTTAAAAGCTATAATGCAGATAGGACAGCAGCTCTATTTCTTTTACCAAATTCACCTATTTCAAGGATGTAGGGACTACTGATTTTTTTTTCTTTTTATATTAGAGTTTGTGTTCTTTTAAGCAAGCATTTGAAGGACGATATCCTCTGCATCAAAAAAAAATGGTCTTTGACTCAGCACAGCAGTGTGGAGGTTTAAATTTGCTAAGCCAGTTTTTAAAAGAAGGGAGAATAGAAGAACAATTTTTACTCTATAAAACTATCAAGGACATTAAAGAACAGAGCAGTATTTAACTGTGTTTAAAGTACAAATATGGTCATGTTGTTTTTCAAAAGTATATATTGAAAAATCATCAAATTTTGATGTCATAGATGCTTCAACAGATGGTGATTGGTGCTTCAGGTCTTTCTAACAGATTTTTTGAAAGAACGTGATGAAATGTCATATGTTTTTGACATTTGGGTTTCATTAGAAAAGTATTTCTCACCTGGTGCTGTTTGTCTTTTCAGATGCCTTTGATGATTTGATGACAATATTGACTGCAGCTTGCATTTTATTTCTTCCACCGACTTGAATTCTCTTCCATTTTATTCTCATATTTCAAGCCAGGCTGTCTTTTAACCTCTTCTCCTCAAGTTCATATCATGAAACTTTTATTTGTCATTATACAGTTAAGGATGCATTGAGATAAATAAAAAAAAAAAATAAAAATGTAAGCATAGGCCCAGTACTACATTTATCCTAGAAGATTCAGAAATGACCAAAATACTGCATAAGATGCAGAAATCCTTCATTTGATAAGATTGATTGGATACTCACTTAAAAGGGTCTTGGTAACCACTTGGTGATCTTACCATGGTGGGTGGGCCCCAGCCAGCAGCCAGGCACCCACAGCACTGCTCACTTCTCCTCCTACAGGGGGATGAGGGAGAAAACCAGAGGAATAGAGAGAGAAAATTTGTGGGGCAAAACAAAGACAGGGAGATCACTTGGTAGCTGTTGTTATGGGCAAAGTAATTGGAGCTTGGGAAATTTAATTTGCTAGTTAACATAAATATTAAATTATTGATTCATGTACTGGGAAACAGAAATAACAAATGCCCCCCCCCCAAAAAAAAAAACCAACAAAAAAACAAAACAAAACAAAACAAAACAAAAAACAAACAAACAAACAAACAAACAAAAAAAACCAATCAACCAACAACAAATCAAACCAAACATTTAGGCACTTTCTTCCCCCTTGCCAGGCTCAACTTCACTCACTTCTCTTTCTGCACTATTATTGCCACAGGTTGCACTTGGTCTCTTCAGGTGAACATCTATTTGTGCTTAGTGGTTTCCCTTTGCTCCCTTTCCTCTATCACCCTTTTCCTGTGCTCCAGTATGACTCCTCTATGGATATCATTCACTTCAGGTGTGTGCCTACTCTGCCATGGAGTCCTCCTTCTCCTCTGGCACCTCTGTTCTTTCTGATGTTTCTCACCATTTTTCACCTTCCCTCCTCACTGAGAATTTCTTAAATATGCTATCAGAGGTGCCACCAGCTTTCCTGGTGGGATTGGCTGTGTCCTGTGGTGGATCCATTTTGGAGCCATCTGGAACCACCTGTGCCACGCATTCCCTGGCCTCCTAGAGAGGCCATGCATGAAGAGCGCCCTAAAGTACCAAAATCTTGCAATTTATATTTAATACATTGATGTTTTTCCAATCTGAAAGGAAAAAATATAACCTGGTACATATTAGTTATAATTATAGTAGGTGTCTGTGACAGTGGTTTTTCTTTGAACCCCTGCAGCAATTGTCCAAGAAAATGACATGAGAGTTACAGATCATAGAATCATGGAATAATTTAGAATGGAAAAGACCTCTGAGACTATCAGGTCCAACCCTTCGACCAGCACTGCCAAGTCCACCAATAAACCTGCAAAAAGAGTGAAAATAGATAGCTAGTCTATTAGAAGACTTCTCATGTGGAAAAAGCAGGTTGATAAAATAAATAGTTGCAGACCTCATAAACTTTGTACCTCACATATTTATCACAAGGACAGAGATAGAATTTTCTGGTAATCCACAGAAAGTTATTTTTCTTCATTTGGAATGCTTTATTCCACCACTTAAAAGAAAATGGTAGTCAGATAAGCAGACTTCTTTCCCCCTCCTGGCTCATCAATTTAATTTATCACATACACTCTCATTGCTACTGACTGATGAAATGGAGAGATATATAGAACTAAACCCACTGGGAACAGAGATGGAGATGATAGTTATGTAGCATTGAAATATGATGAGCCAGAAAAAGAAGCAAAATTCAAACCAAGATTCTTTTCTTCAGGGTAAGAGGGCACTTAGGGTGAAGAGGATAGCAAAGAGCACTTTGAAAATATGGGTACTGAATTTGAAGGAGTCATTTTGGATATGGAGTGACTTCTTTGGGGTAGCTGAGCATGTAGGCATGAGCAGGGGACATGAACAAGAAAAGTATATCATCCAAGACGATGCTCCAAAGAGTGCATTTGTTGTCACAGTTTCAGGAAACCATCTCACTATAAATTAACAGATAATCTGTCAGTACTTAATCTCACACACGGTTTCTGCGTGGGAATTGTTCTATCATGGAAGACAACCTGATCAGAGTGTTCCTATTTTTCTGATTAAAAGGAAAAAAAAGAAAAACAGATTTTTTATATGTTCTAATGTCTGGAACAACTTTTATTTTCCAGACCATAAATAAAAACATTAAAAAATATTAGCAGTAGCCATGTGCTTTGAAAATATATTGCAAACATGTGCAAAACCTCATTACTAAAACTAGTGCATTTAATACTTTGTTTTCTTTCTGAGAAGTGGATAAACATGATTTTTAAGCATTTAAGAATTATAGCACCAGTTCATTGTTCTGTGAAGAAATCAACAGTGGTGGTTCTTATGGCAGAAAGTCATTATAATTAAGCAGCAATTTATATTAAACCATGGAATATATAAAATACAGAAACATGTAACAGTCTACAGAAATTTCTCAGCTAATCAAGACTGTATTACTCATACACAGCACAGGAGATGACAAAGAAGAATGCCTATGCATGTTCATTGATCTATAGTTTTATCTACTTGATAGATGATGAGACTTTTTCCATCTATTTTCTTAATCTGTATTTAACTAGTTTCAAAGGAAAAGTTTTAAATTATAGATTGTAATGTTATGTTGGCATGATACAGTACTGTGCATCAATTCGCTTTATGGAGCTGTTATGAAGTTAACCTACATACCACCCTGACTGTGTGAATATTAAAATTCTGATTAAAAAGTGTTGACCTGATTCTTTCTTTCTAGCTCATATTCTACCAGTCTTACACTAACGTAAATCAACTTAAATTAATGGATTTCAACTAACATTAGACTGAGATAAGAATTTAGGACTAGCTCTGATAAATATGCAAGGGGTGACTTTTCTAATGTGGCTTACTTTGAAAAATATTACCAGAGCATAATTGATGTAATATAGAAAGAACATAAGCAACCTTTTGATATGTGCAAAAAAGTACATATATATATTTAAATTGTATATAAACTTTGACTTGCTTTATAAACTAACATGAAAGATTTCCATCAATATATTGCCTTGATTTAATTATTGAAAAAATATTAATATACCTGCATTTGTAAGTTTTAAATAGTTATGAAGAGGGGAGGAAGTGTATTTCTATGTAGTTTTCAAAAACAGAATGGGCATTGCTGTTCTTCAAAGAAAGCTGTTCTTATGAACCCTTTAGATATTCATAAATCTCCAGCTTACAATCTCACTGCAAACAGCAAGGTGTCTGCACAACTATAGCTTCTGTACTCAACATTATATGAGCCATTTCAGAGGATAAAAAGCTCCAGGTGATTCCACAGCAGCAGGTCTGAATATTACCCTTCTGTGCAACCTCAGCTGCAGCTGACTTCAATTTCCACCCACCCTTGGGGCAGATGGCTTCAGAGCACTTCTAGCAATGACCCCGGGCTGTCTTTTCTGTTCAGAATTCCCATTATGATGTCATATTATGGACAGATGGAAATGGTTTGGGTAGGTAGTCAGACTGTGCTGATAAATGTTCTGTCCAGGGCTCCAGGCATCATACAGTCCAACAGTTTCCTATGCAGTCTGCTCCGAAGTGCAAACGTTTGTTACATTTACACACAAAACCAATCTTGATGTCATTCAATGAATACAGCATGTATTAGGATGCTACTTCAGATTAGAATCAACAGATTATTATTTTATTCCCCTTACAAGACTGGCACAAAATGGTAGGACAAAAAATGGAGTTAAACAATGATCTTGGCAAGCAACGGACATAAAATTAATATCTGTCAAAACTCTATTTACTTCCTTCCATCACTGAAATTTTAGAAAACTTATTATATCAAAAGAAATGCAGAAGAAATGTAGAACAATGATATTATTCTTCATTAAATTTAAATGCCATTGTACAATGATAGATAACTTTTCATTTGTGATTATCATTCCAAATTTACAAAAATGAAAAAAAATACAGATAGCAGAATTGCCCTGTCAGTACATGCAAATTATATTTATGCACACAAATATACATATTTATATTTGTGTGTGTTTCTTTATTTATATAATTTTATGTGAACACTAAAATACATGAATATTTATGAATAGCTGATATTGCACCTTGAAAAGACTTAAAGAATGTTTTAAAATATTTGCATATTCTTTTTTTATACACTATATATAGTATGTCTGTATATGTTTGAAATCATTCATTTGTACACTAGAAATGCAATGACTACATGACTGGAAACTACTGCTTTGTTTGTTGAATCTTGGCACTGTGGGGTTATTTGGAGCTACATTAATCAAAGAGAACTATGAGTTTTGTTATTCCTAGTTGCCTTTGAAACAGAAATTCATTAAAGTGCAGATCTAGAAAATTGAAAATTCTATCTAGAGACTAACATGACATGGGTTGAAAATGAAAAAGAAAATAAAAATATTTTTTCTGGTTTGCTTTAACTATAAATTTATAATTCTCAACTTTTAATTTGTTCTTGATCAAAGGCTTTATTTTTTTACAAATCCATCTACAAACCACAAGGAAAATTTTCTGCATCTGAGATTGAAATGCACTTGAATCTACATCTCTAAAGACCTTGATCTTGTTTGCCTACTGCAATCAAATATTTATATTTTGTAAGGTCAAATTCTTCAGAACTGCCTTTTCTTCTTTGATTGAACACACAGGAAAATTCATTTGGTGGTTTTACATTGATATATTCTTTCCATAGGTAGAAAAGTATAAGGGAGGAGACAGAACGTAGGAGACTGCTTGTCATTGCTCAATATGGTCACTAAATATGAATTTCAAAGAATTTAAGGGGGTAGTATGGGCTGAGCTAAGGAAGAGAAAGAGTCAAATTTACCCCTTTTAATTATGATTCCCGTGGTCTTTATTATAACCCTAACTTCTGTTGCTGAACTTTTTTTCCACCAAAGTTGGGATTTTGATATTCTGCTATGTTTTTACAGTCCTCCCTTGTGGCCATCTTTCTACCTCTGACTGACATTTGTACAATACACAGTACAAATTGCTTGGCATGTATTTTGAAAATCAATGCCAAAAGAATGACCATACTGATGTGGGTATTCTTATACCCTGTGCCTCTAGGAGATATTTAGAAAAAGTGCTAAGCAACCTCCAAAAACCAATTTGATGGTTCTTAGCTTTGATATAATTTGCATGTTTCATTTCTGCTTCTTTTACTGATGTTAATTTACTCAACCTGATTTGGTTTTGAATGGCATGTATGTAAATATCCCATCCATACAGGGTAGTAGAAGGTTAACAGAAATAAAAACATGAGAAAGCCTCACAGTCTGAAGATTTTCTGCTGTGTACGCTAAACAGGCATCTCAATACGGAAATACATTTTTTTGGAGAGAAAGGAGGATGTAAATATTAATGTAGTGTTGAAATGTGGCTATTTGGCTCTAGTGTTTAGGATTCTGATTAGCTATTGTGATAAAAATAGAACAAACCACAATCTGTTGTCTTCGTTAGGCCTTCAGCAGACCTTACTTTCAATTTTTGATCTATGAGAATTTAACTTCCTCAATTTTCTTTATGATCTTTTTTGACTGTGTTGCATAAGAGAAGCTCACTAGAGAAAATTTTAAAAAAGCACAAGTGGCAATTTTAATAAAGGCAATCTCTTTGCCTTTCTTCCACATCTCAGGCAGTATTTTCAAAACCTGGAGACTAAGGGTTTAAAACCACATCTCAACACTTTCTTACTTTCTAAATAGTCTTTGTTTTTTTTTTTTTTTTGCCTTTTCTGATCAACTTGTTTGCCAGACTTGATCTGCGTAACATTGTAATTAATTTTTAAAAATAATATTTGAAAAATCTTATAAATCAGAATTATTCTTATGCAGCAATCTGTTCTCTAATGGCTGAATTGGGTATTACCGTGAGGATTTTTATCTCACTTTAGAGCTGTGAATTGCTACAAATACAGGAAAAAATATATTTTCCTTTATCTAGTCAAACTAAATTTTGTGATGTTGAACTGTTGTAGAGTAGTGGAAAATTCCAGGTGCCAGTTCCTATATTGGTTAATGCTGAAGAATTTTCTCACTTCCTTACAGTCTCATGATCTATTAAGGCAGTGAAGCCATCTAAAAAATTGATGCAGAGCCTCATAGATATTGCTATAGAGAGATAATGGCAGTATTTGTAACAAGTTAAACTTTGTACAGTCAGTTTTGTATGCTTCCATTTTTTTATCCTCTGAGATCCCTCAAAGGGAATAAATGAATACTTCCTTGTTGGTTTCTTTCTTTGTTTGTTTTGATAAGAAATTTATCTCACAAAGCTATATTTTTAAGTGTGTGAATAATGACAGCCTTAATACATGAATTTACTACATTTACTTTCAGTTTGAAATTCCTGATAAAATATATACCAAGTTATCACAGAATCTTTTCTTCTGAACACATTTCTGCATTATGTTAATGTTAGCACACCTATATTTGGAATTCCAAAAGCCTTAAGCTTATAATTTGCTATATACTAAGAATTTTATAAAGTATAAGTTTGTTGACAAGCTGGGACTTTTTTATCCATTAGTACCAGCACCACTAAGTAAAATTCCATCATGGAGCCCAAAAGATTATTTTTTCCCTTTGTCAGTTAGACGTCTTGGTTTATAAGAATCAATGAAAAATCATCCCCCAAAGGACAATACTTTTTGGTAAAGAGACCTAAATCATATTTATAGAACAAAACAAAACACATCACATTCCTAACCCCAACATTTGACATAACTTAATTTGCAATTCCAGGAGACACTGAGGTTTCTTAAAATAATATTTTCCTAAGGAGTGCGTAAGAATATAGAGTTCATTTCAGCAACCAGTCAGCATTAGCCCTCTGTGCACTGATTACCTTCAAGTGTATGGGATTGATGCCAGGAGAAAAAGGCTTGGTCTCAGCAATATTGCTTTACTATTATATATCTATCACTTTCTTATCACACATTACATTGTCATTAAGAGCATACTGAGTTCTATGGGATCTAGAACATGAAAATAGATTCATTTAGTTTGAAAAAAAATTGCAAATAAAATTAGATTTCTTGTTCTGTTAGACTGAAAAAGATCTGCACAACATTTCTAAAAGAAACATATGCACTGCCATTTGAGAGTGAAAACATTCCATTGCATTGGAAATGCAGGAAGACAGGAAGTTATTGTCTAGTTATTTGAAAAAAATAACAAGCCACACAAATAAAAATAATTAAATTCCTCCAAGAGCAATGATATTTTTTAGATGTGTGAAAAAATATAAGATTTTTTTACAGTTAGAGCAAGTAAAATTGCAGTTGACTGCAAGTAAAATTAATAGCTTAAAACTATTTAATTACAAATAAAAATGATAACTTATGTAACATTGAGGCAGAAGAAGAGATCAAATTTATTTGAACAGCAAGAAAATAGAAAACTATTTAATGCTCTATTGAACATTAAAACCAGTGAAAAAAATCATATCAAATCTCTCATTAAAAGCCTACAAATGCTGTTAAGATAAACACTGGTATCACCAGTATTAGCCTCATTAAATATTGTGGGGTACAGTGGACTGCAGAAAGCTCTTTGGATATTTTAGTCCCAGTCTGAAATTTTTTGGAGATGATTAATTTCTTGAAGAGAGTTACAGAAATGAACTAGCAACAAGGATTAAAGACCTGAAATTGCTACATAAGATGAGATTTTATATATAAGCTTTTGTGTTATCACACCCCGTGGAACAAAGCCTGACACATTCAGTGCAATTCCAAACTGCTTGAGGATTTTGAAGCTTAAATTCTCTATTCTGGCCTGCTGTGAAAAATCTTGTCACAATTAAAAGATTCTAGTTCTCAATTCTTCTCCACAGATTATAAAAATATTGGTAGAAAACAGCTTTATGAATTAAAAGAGAGAAAGCATGAACCACTCCTACCACGGGAAAGGAAGTAATGGATACTTGCAAGCACAGTGATAAGTCTCATCAAAGATATGCATTTAATCACAAAGCCTCTCACACACATGCTGTATGGTTCTAATAATGTAATTGTATATTAACATATAATGATCTAAAGTCTCTATATTGACATGCAACAGAAAAAATGATTAGAAGAGTAGGTCAATTTAAAGCTGTTATCTTTTCTGTAGCACATTTTTCAAGCTCACCTGCCAAGGGCATGTGGTTGATGGACACTTTAATCAGGGCTGTTAAGTTCTTCCTCAAATATCTGAAGAGAGATTGAATAGAGGATGTTGCTAATGCTCATAAACTAGACTTTCAGGTTGCTGTAGATACACCAGAGTGTACAGTCTGGAAAGCATCTCCAAGAACATGTATTATCTTCTATATACATGACAAAGTTAAGAAATCTGTTCTCTGCATGGATAAGTCTAAATTTGGGAGGTTTTAAATGGAACATCAGCATCAATCATGTTTGACCAAAGTGTCAGCCTTTTATGCTGAATGGGTCGAAGAGAGGACAGCAGTGGATGTTGTCTACCCTGCTGTCTACCCCACAGATTTGTAAAGCTTTTGACACAGTCACTCATAAAATTCTCTCAGATAAGCTCAGGAAATGTGGATTAGATGAAAGGACAGTGAGGTGAATGAAGAACTGTCTGAATGGCAGAGCCCAGAGGTTTGTGATCAACAGAGCAGAATCCAGATGGAGACCTGTAGTCAGTGGCATTTCCCAGGGATCAATACTGGGCCCAGTCATACTCAACCTGTTTAACAATGACCTATATGAAGGGATACAATGCACCCTCAGCAAGTTTGCTGATGATACAGAGCTGGGAGGAATGGCTGATATACCTGAAGGCTGTGCTGCCATTCAGCAGAATCTTGATAAGCTGGAGAATTGGGCAGAGAGAAATATAATGAGGTTCAACAAGGGCAAGTGCAGCGTCCTGCACCTGGGGAGGAATAACCCAAGTACCCGCACAGGCTGGAGGTTAACCTCCTAGAAAGTAGCTCTGAGGAGAAGCATCTGGGAGTCTTGGTGGATGACAGGTTGACCATGACCCAACAGTGTGCCCTTGTGGCTAGGAGGGCAAATGGAATCCTGGCATAATAGAGAAATGTTGTCACCAGGTCATGGAAGTTGATCCTCTCCCTCTTCTTGGCCCTACTGAGGCTACATCTGGTCCTGTGTCAAGTTTTGGGCTCCTTTGTACAAGAAAGAAAAGGAGCTACTGGAGAGGTTCCAGTGAAGGCCACAAGGATGATGAGGGGCCTGGAGCACCTCCCATATGAGGAAGACTATGGGAGCTGGACCTGTTCAGTCTAGAGAAGACTGAGAAAGGATCTCAATGCCTAGGAATATCTCAAAGGCAGGTGTGAAGAGGATAGTGCCCAGTGACAGGACAAGGAACAATGGCCATAAACAAAAACACAATAAATCTCACCTAAGCATGAGGAGGAACCTTTTCTATTGAGGATGGCAGAGCACTGGAACAGGCAGCTCGGGGAGGTCATGGACTCTTCCTCTCTGGAGACACTAAAAACCCACCTGCATGTGTTCCTGAGTACTCTGCTTTATTTGGCACGGCCTTTGCAGGAGATTTGGACCAAAAGATCAGCAGAAGTCACTTCTAATCTTAACTATTCTGTGGTTCTGTCATTCTGTGATCACCATTAATGCATTCATTAGACCTGGATAAAAACTCTTGAAGTTTTCCATAGCAGAAGGGACCAAATTAGCAGCAGCTGTAGTGGTGGTAGCGGTAGCAGTAGCAGTAGCGGTAGTAGTAATAGTAGTAGTAGTAGTAGTAATAGTGAGCCTCCAAGTTATTTTCAGGGAATCACAGAATATGCTGAGTTAGAAGGGACCCACAAGGTATTTTAGGGTTTTGTTTTTATTTTAATCCATATCTACAACAGATCTGCTTTGAAATACATCTGTCAAGACTGTTGGTGTCCCTTCACTTTCAAAAAACCCAGCAAACTTTATAAATAAACATTTGGATACCAGTGGTATAGAGAGAGATGCTCTAACCAGAATAATGGATTTTTGTTCCCTACAGTGTGTTTATTGATTTCGAAATTAGAATGTCAAGCAGAGAGCTAGGAAGAAGAATACACAATTGGAACTATATACATATATATGTATATATGAATCTTTGTGCGTGTTTGCTTACATTTACTTACATTTACTTGTTTGCAATGGTTAAATGTTCTTATTCTTCATTTACATAAATCATCTCCATTTTTCACAGAACACAGAAAAACAGATTGTCTTAATTTTTGCAGAACTCAGTATTTGAAAGGTCACTCAGAAAACTGAAAGCAAGTGCATATAATTAATTAGAAAGTTTTGTGAACTTTTGATTAATGTATGAAGTTAAAAACATTTGGAGTCAGCTCTTTTCAGTTCTGAGATGCTAGGAAGGGACCAGATGTTGATGGTCCACTGAATTATATTCTTCATAAATCTCACATGGAGAATAATTGTTCTCTGCAGGTCACACTTTTATGTCACTCCCAAATCATGATCATTTTAGCTGAAATAGAATTAGGAAAAAAAAAGATACAGAAGAAAATGGAGTTTGCAAAAGGAAAGCTTCAGATTTTTGTAAGTTAGCCATTTGAAGACAGAACTTGGAGCAGGCACTGATCAAAAAATCAGAGAATCTGCTCCTGGCAAAATCTTAGAAATGAGTTGATGCTCAGTGGATGCAACCTGAGGAGACAATTTGCACTGCCCCACATAAATAACCATAGAGGTAACTGAGAATTCAAGAAGGCTTGTGAAATCTAGAAACTCCCTAGGATTTTTAAAAACAAGACTAATTGTGCTTAGTGAAAGTTATTTTTACCAATCTATAAGCCCTTTCTGTAGATGTAAAAAAAAAGAAACAGTGCTGTAAAGAATTATCAGTTGCAAGTAGCAACTCTGGTTTCATATAACTACTAAGGAAAAGAGAATATATCACAAAATATTATGCCCAATTCTAAAAGCATATATTTCTCATAGCCACAGGTTCTTCAATTAAGACAAAAAAACAAAAACAAAAACAAAACAAAACAAAAACAAAACAAAAACAAAACAAAAAAAAAAAAAAAAAAAAAAAAAAAAAACACACCACACATCAGTGCATGGAAAACAGAGAAAATTTTTGCAAAGAGAATATCAAATAAACACTGTCAGTGGCTTTACCATAAAGTTGTGATACAGTATAGGAAAGGAGATACATGGTGCAGCTTATTCCATTTTATTTATTATATGCAACAGACCTCCTGTCTGATAATTCCCTGGAGAAACCCTGTACTAATATGTAATGATATACAAAGTTATTCACTAATTTGTTCTGATAGGGGCCTATGATGTTTCTTATTGGTCCTCAAAGGTGCATAAAAATAAGCAAGTTGGGAAAAGGCTAAATCAGACAAATTCTAAATAGATTTTGTTGCATCCTTGAACAGCTTGTTTTATTACTGATTCCAGAGGAAGGTGGCAAGTGCCTCTCATTGATCAAACTTCCAGTGAGAGGGAAGAAAGAAATTAGAAATTTCTTTTCATCAGGTTAAATATGATTCTTCCTTACATGGACTCCTGTAAAAAAAAAATATTTAAAAATCATTATAAGTGAAAATAACAGACTTGCAAAAGCTCCTTTTTTAAATATAGGTAAGTTTATCTGCAACACATATGTATGCAAAGTCAGATCTAATTATAATGACAATATATTGTGCAACAATCTCTCTATCAAATGATTAGAAACATCCTACTACGCTGATGGACTAATATAGGAGTAAAGGTTGCCTGTGTTCTCTGTTAAATCCAAGCAGTTCTTGGCTTCCAAAATCCAAAGTAGCAAGGCAGTTCAGTTTGCACTATAAAAAGAGTTTTGACATGGAAATATTGAAGTTTTCGTCATCGGCTTATTTTACACTCCATAAAAAATGAGTATGGGGTATATTATAACAATGATCTAAGAACTAGAGGAAAAAAATACAACCATACCTCCCAAAAATAGACAAAAAAAAAAAAAAAGAAAAAAAAAAAAAAAAAAAAAAAAAAAAAGGAAAAAGAGGGGAGACGAATAAAGAAAATTGAAGGATAATGTTTTGCAATACTAAGCTCTTTTACCCAATAACTATAGAATTTTACCAAAACACTATAGAATTGTGCCAAGGCAGTACTTTCTCTTGAAATGAGGAATGTGGGGGCAAAAATTGGCTGACATTCTTACACTACCAAGATACTGTGATTTTTCCTGCATCTTTACTGCAGGAAGAAATAGAGGCCATTTAAAAAAATAAAGATTAAAAAAAGAGGTGAAGATAATGTCTATCAGTTTTCTAAGATTTGATTCACAAAAGGCCTTTCATGGGAAGGTACTTCTGATGTTTGCTGAAAATAGATGGGACAAGTGGAAGAAAGAAGGAAAATCTGAACTGATGACAATACGACCCCAGGTAAACCATAGCTTTTGAAAGAGCTCAGGTGATTTTGTCTTTTTTTAGTTGAAACAGAGACACTTCAAAGACCATAGTTCTCCCTTGCTATACATTGTGGGTTGAAAGCAATGCTTAACCAAAGTTAGGGATTTCCAAGTCTACAGAATTTTTTTTCCTGCAAGCTCAGTATTTCCTTGCAGATTGCATTTTGACATGGTAGATTCTGTTTAGCTGAGAACACTGGACAAGGTAGTAATCCAGGTGCAATTGAATTTATGAAGATACTGATTGTAGTTATTAGAAAATTGGTTCTTCTGATGGTGTAAGAGCAAAAACTTCACTGATGACAAGGCAGAAGTGTACAAAAGTAAAGAGACGTTGAAACTCCAATACAGTATGCCTTGAAACATTCCACATAGACTTTTAAAATATCTGCTATTAAAAGTAATGGGTTTTATTTGCTTTTAAGCTCTTTTCTAGAGGACAGGAATCAATAATGATCCTCTCCATTAAATCAAGACTCTTTCTACTTTCTGGTTTTTCTTGCAGAATGTCCCATAATTTTATTACTCTATGTATTTCACACAGGGTCCAGTAACTGATGGGCAAAAATACAGCATTTAGGAAATTTTCTGCACTTGGTATCAAGAGACAAAGAGTTCCTAGGCTTGTTTCATTTGTGGCTCTTGAAAGCTTGCAGAGAAGTCATGTATCTCCAGCATGAAACTCCAAGGAATTGCACAGACAAAACTTGAAGAGCACAGGAAAACTAAAAGAGAAATAGAAAAAGAAAAGAGGAGTAGAAGTAACACACAAGAAATAGACACCATAAGTTTCAAAAGGGAAGATAGAATCTTGTGATAAACGGGAAAAAAAAACCACAACAAAAAATAAAAGGTAACATTTTGGTGCTCACTTAACCTTCAAAAGGCAGCCTACAGAGGCACTGAAGAGAGAGCTTATAGCTATGACTGCCTCTGAGATTTCCTCTTGTGTGAAAGGTGAAGATTGAGATGAATAATAAAATTGGTCTTTCAGGACCAAGACTCTACCTATCAGTCAGTTCCAAAAAACACGAAATACTACAAAGGAAAACAAAACCTAAACAACAATAAAGAAGTCTCAACAATCCCAGGTTTATCATTGATTCAGTTAAACATGCAATTAGCTTTCTTTTCTTTAATGTTTCAGGCAGTTTTGCACGTCTGACTGCTCCTGCTTTGCTGTCAGACATTCAACTCTGTTTAACACAAAGTGTTCCCAGGACACCTATCCTTTACCCAGAGTATACCCGAGATGCTTGTCCTTTGGAACATTTAGCCTTTACAGTGTATCTTCCTTTCTGTTGTGGAAAATGAAACTTGCTCCTTTCTGCATGTTGCCATAATATGTTCTGATCAGTAGAATTCATATGTCATTTTCATTTTCAACAGAAGCAGGGCACAGTAAGGTACACAGCTGGTGTCAGGAAACCAGTTTCCCATTACTGTTCTCTGAAGGGAGCTTATTAGTGACACCATGCACATTTCAATAGAGACACTGAATTACAATGAGCACATAGAGCCCATTCTTCTCCCAGTGTCATCAATGACAAAATGCTCACAGACCGTACTGAAACCAATGTAAAACAATTTGGCAGCATCAGGACCTTGCCTTTTTAGATTTCATTTTTCTATTTTTGAATCACTCATATAATGTAAAAGAAAAATAATAGATGAAACTTGGACAAGATGAATGCGAAGGAAATAGTGGAATTATTTTATGGGACAAGAAAAGATAATTGAAGTTTCAGATGAGGTTATGGTCAAGGGCTAGAAGCATTAGGGTTGCCATTAGATGTCTCTTCAAATATGCTTGGAGCCAGACTGTCCCTCTGAAATCATGAGTCAAAAACTACCCTGTTAATAAATAAGTGCTTTCAGAGCATTTTAAATCCAAATAGGAAAGAAATTAAGAAGGAAAAAAAGGAAAAAAGGCATGAAAGGCACCAGGGAACTGGATTTATAAGGACAACTTCTAAGAAATCTCATAAATGGTAGATTAACATTGATTTCTTGTTATATTTCCTTTAAATAGAACTGAACTACAAAAAAACCCTTCAAACCATGTTCTTTGCCCTGCCTTCTTCTTAATACTATGGAAGTTTTTCCAGTACATGTTATAGCTCAGCAGTGCTAAAATGTTTCAAACAGTGTGACTAGGCCCTAAGTTTAAATAGAAATCCATTTCAAAGACTCATTTTGTTGTAAGGAGACATAAGAACCTGTACTGGCAGAAAATAATTGTTATCACTGGATGGTCAAGTCTCTACTTTCAAGTATGTAATATGAATTTACAGATTCTCTCAATACCAGGTCTTGTTCTACAATACAAGAATGTGAATATTAAGAAGTCATGGAAAATAAAATTTCTAACTAAACAGGCAATACAAGTAGATCACTGGCAGAATAAAAAAAAAAATTCTAAAAGAGAAGGACCAAAGATTACTTATACTGCTCAGAAATGAGTATATGCATCAAAAGCCTGTGGAAACTACAAAAAAGGTCAAATAAAAGAACTTACAGTGATGGCAGGCTTGGAGGGAAAGTGGTGGTAAAAGAGGTTTTTTTACTTCTAGATTATTATACTCACTTCCTACACGTAGTCTCACTTGAAAATGTTTTACTGAAAAGGAAGTTAACATCTACCAAACTATCATGCCAAAATCTTCGGAAAAAACAACATTCCAACATACTAAAATTTTGTACACAACTTATACTTCAAAAAACATTAATTCATATAATATCAGGAGAAAATAGGTGTTAAAAAACATCACACATCACACCTGGTCTTGCAGGTATTTGGAAACCTCAGTCAGAGAGAATTTTCTAACAAATCTGTGGACTGAAGCTCTGATTAGTTTTATAACAGATTAAGAAAGAGAATCACTGAACTAAGAACAGTTTGTCATCAACACATTTTCAAAAGAGCTAAAAATACGAGTGGTTTCAGTGCTAGAAATCTGATGTTAGCATGACTGGGGACATCTAGGTAGCAGCCTAATGTAAGAAAAAACATCTATTTTGGTATTGAAGGCTCTTCCACCAGTCCATACAAATAATGCCATTATGGCTACAAGCAGAAGAAAAATCACACAGAACAGTCCTGCAGTCAAATAAGAATTTCACCAAAAAAACCCACTGTTTATGGAGATATAGAATGCCCTTTCCAAAGAGATCATTAGAGAAGCAGCAGCAGATAGGTAGTTTCAAGGAAGAGTTTCAGCAATCTGGCACCCCTCAAACCCACAAAATACACAAAATGAGAATGACATACTTCCTAATGCTTTACAACAGTGCCAAGGTCTCACGAATGACCTGTGGACTTTAGAACTGGAGAACTATTCTGGTCAAAAGGGGCCTCGGTGGGTCCCTGGTTCAGCCTCCCACTCCAAGCAGGTCAGCAGTGAGCAGATGAATTTGGTTCCATTTATCAAAACACTTACTGTCCTGTAGTCCCAAAAGTCTATTTCAGCTGAACTAGTCAAAGTTTCTAATAAGAGAATAATCATGTGTCTCAGTATACAGGCTGCAGTTTTTTGCTGACACCATCCCATTCCTACAGCTTAAGTCCTTCTGAATGGTCCTTGTGTACCTCCCAGTTTGGAATTATCCCCAGGTTTGATTAGGCTGCACCCTGTCTCTTCTTCTAGATTAAAAGTTTTGAGCAGAATAAAAGATATTGAATGGTGCTTACTTTGACCCCTGAGAAACCCTTTAATTGGCAATTTAAAAACTATTTACCACCACACTATGGGTCTGAAAACTCACCCAGATTTTACCCACCTAGTAATCCCCATATCTAAGATTTTAATATCCTAACTGGAATACAGGGATGCTGTGGAAGATCATGAGGAAATACCTATTATAGGAGAGAGAAGCAACATTCACTTCTCTTCTCCAGAGTCATTTCATCATAAATAGTTTGACCAGGTTTGTCTGGCAAGATCTGCCTTTGATCAGCCTATATTTACTATTCCCAAGCACCTTTTTCTCCTTCATGTACTCAGAACAGCTTTCAAGATGCAAAATATTCCTCCATATACAAATTTTTATAGTGATAAATTACAGCACATCATGCTTTTAAAATTTTGTTGAAATTAAGGAGAGATGGAAACAGAAAGAATATTTTAATGCACATGAAGTGAATCAATAATCCTTCTCTTAGAATAAGGCACTTTGCAGTGGTTTGATGTGGTTGTGCAGGTCTCAAGGGAGTAGGAGATGGGAAGAAATTATGAAATCTACTAAAAATACCCACCCACCTTTTCTCCCTTTCCATTTCTTACTTATTTTTCTTTTTCCTCAGTATTTTATCCGTCTGAATAAGACTAGCATTTTCTTTAGACCCAGGAAGGGACAGGAGAGACAAGTCCAAAGCAAGATCTCAAACATGAGGGCAGACTGAGAAATGTTAAGGTTGGAAAAACCATAATTTTGCAAGGTAATTGTCTGTGCACTTGCAGTTGCCTCCTGGACTGAAGGAAGTCATTGGCACACCATGTACAGGCACAGATGAGATTTCTTAGCAAGGTTTCATAGAACTATCTAGGCACAGGAAATCAGAGTGAGAATTTTGGCACTAAGTTTAATTTGGTCAGAGTCAGGGTCATTTTTCCAAAGCTTACTGAATAGAGACGTAGAAATGTAAGTATGGGAATTATTTGTTGGTGGCAATAGTGGGTCTATACAAGTGGGTGTATGAGTGTATGTAAGCATGGGTGAAACAAACAGCTATAAAAAGTGAAAGCTCTGTATAGAAAATCAACACTCATTTGAGAGCCACACAATATTACTTAATGTTTGAATTTACAAATGTAAAACTGGCGGAATTTTTACTGTTTGCTAGCTAAAATCTTAAATGCCTGCTCTAAAATGTTGCTTCTTTGCCATCCCTTTAGTATCTGAGACAGTCAGGTTCCACAAAAATGGTAATAGGTTATACTTTTAAGCAATTCACAGGCACAATGTTTTTGTCAACTTTTATTGACAGATCCACTCTGTGGGGCACAAGCAGTCATGGAGGAGCTATCACAGACTTTGCTATGAGAGGTTAAGGAGATGATGACACCCTCAGATGGGTCAGAATGGTCTTGAGGCTCCCTATACACCATCCTTACATCTTTCCTGATAACCTTGAGAGGCAGTGATGAGTGACACCAGCCCAATCTGGCTTCCCCTGTGCTGAAACAGACTCTGTTTTTCAGTCTGACTTTAACATGCTCCATTGAATTTCAGTAAACAAGTCTGTTTATGAACCTGGTAAGCCGAGAGAAAAGTTTAAAACTACACTCGAATAAATTTATTCCCAGTCAACCTATCATATGTCAGGGAGTCCCATATATTGCTCCCATTCATGGCTCCCAAGACACCATTTAACTCTTGTCTCTTGAGGCCATATATCTCAGAAGTACTCTTCTCTGTACTCTGGACTATTTTGCAGAGAAAATGATTTTAAAAAAAAGAGGTTTATTGATGCCTTTTATCCTCCCAGTGCTCCTTTCAGTTATGAATTGCTCTTTCCCTCTTTTTATGTTACTGTTATCCAGCCATGTAGCTGATAGTCCAGTTTCTCCTTGTAACTTCTCCTGTGCTGCCTGTATCTCTTTTCCTCAAGGCTCTTCTGTTTCTATAACTTGTTGCTCTCCTGCATTTTTCTTCCACCCACAGCATCCTCTGTTTGCAGCAGGTTTAGCCTTACTCTACATAAGCTCATGTCCACACCAGACTTGTATGATTGTGCCCAGGGCTTCAGACTGAATCCTTATCAAATATGCTGCTTGCACACATGATGTCTACAGGAAAGGAATGTCAGCAGAGCAGCAGAGGCAATGCCAAAGAAGGGTTTCTCCAATTGAATCAATTCTGACCACATCTTAAAAAAATTTTAGGTTTATATTTGGGATATTTTCAATAGTCACAGGAATATTATTGCCACATCTCCACTGCAGTTCCCTTGAATTCATGACTTTTATTGCAACTTAAGAAAATGCTAAGTCTAACTGCATAGATCAATAGATCAATAGACCAATTTTTTTTTGCACTTCCCCCTATTTGGGTTTTCTGAAAAGTATTTTTCAGAATTTTCTCATTTTCAATAACTGATTTTCACCTGGAGAGTGATTCAGATAAGACATAACACTGCTAGAGATATGCACTGAATAAAGTCAAAGTGAACTCCCAAATATCCCTTTGTTGCTTAGAAACAACTTTGCTTAATGTTGAGGGGAACACATTGACTAAACCTGGATCCAAAGACGTGCAGTATTTTTAAATCTGTCTTCCACTGTGGAACAGACTCTTACATTTACCTTCATCTTTTTCTTCTTTCATATTTTTTTCATTGTCAGGAACAGTCCATAATTTTCAATAATGTAAATGCACACAAAAATATAATTAATTCATACAGGGAAGTTATAGGTTGTGTCTGGCTGTATGGTTGTTGGTTTGTTTTGGGGATTTTTTTCTTTCTCTTAAGACATAAAAATAAGCACCTCAATAAATAAAAATCTGAACAGTGTAAGAAAAGTAATATGAATAGGCATATTGAAGGCATTGAGGATATAGGTTAACTGAACTGTAGGAAGGTTTTTATCTTTATTGTGAGAAGAAACAAACACCCTGGCTAGCTGTATACATGTCTAAGCAGACAGGAGGTTTGACCCATCTGTCTACTGGTAAATATATTTCTGAAATCAGTGAATACTAATTCAAATTATGTGACAAAGATATGACATAATTCTATCAGAGTCAAGTAAAGAAAATATTTTACCAACATGCTGTAATGCACAATATCAGAGATAGCAAAGGCAGTAACCAACCAAAGTGAGCCTCAATCATCTTCTAGTGCACAGGTTTCTGAAGAATTTCTAAAAAAGTAAGTTTTTTCTAATTTCTAAAAAGTAAGTTTCTGAAGAATTTCTAAATATTGTAATTTTCAGCTGGAGCACAAAAGGGACTGAAATATACTAGGCAGAGGAATATTTATAAACAAATATTTGAGCTATATTTTACATATAATTTTTAATTTTAACAAACAATAAAATTGTTTGGATGCATTGTCAATTGAGTAAACTACCAAAAGTTATTGTGAGGAATAGACTTGACTTTGCAAAGATTGAACCTGTCTTGAGTGGGGAAAGGGAGTTGTGTCTACCACTCACCATTTAGAAGTTGTCATCATATACCAAAATCAGGTATCATGTATTTAACCTTAATGACTATAGTAGAAATGTATTTTTACCTTTTGTGTTCACACATTAAAAACTAAAGAAAAAAAAAAACACACAAAAATAAAAAAACAAACAAACAAACAAAAACACCCTCAAACCAATTTTAGACCAGTATCTTTTAGCTTTTTAAAACATAAAAATGAAAACTCTGTGAGAGATCAAGCAGGTTTTTTGGTTTTGTTTTTTTTTTTCCTGTAGCAGCAGAAAAAAATCAATAGGTTAATATGAGAGATGAACAGCACAAAACCAAGGTGAAAGGTGTACACAAAAGCTGATTTGGTTCCAAAATCCTGTTGTTTTAATTTGGGTAGAGCAATTTGAAAATTAGGTTCAGGTAGGGCTTTCTGGCAATATGTGAATATGTAAAGGCCTTAAAGTAGAAACTAGGCCAGTCAGGGAAAGGTACATATCTCATATGGCAGAAAAAGTGACGTGCAATTTGCCTTATTATTTTTTTTTCTTTTTCTAAAATATTTGTCAGAATATTCTGATTTTTATATTCAGCTAGTTTGTCATCTAAGAAGGATAGATTGTTTATTGACATAGTACTGCATCTGACAGATTTTTTTCCATTGATGTATCTCTTTTTGGAGCAGGGGTGGAAATACAAAATGTCCATGGCATTTAAAATGATCAAAGCCCTAGGGCTACAAAGGCATCCACAAAAAATGCAAGGCCTTTTTTTTGTGCAGTGCCACAAAATATGTCCTTTCTGTAGAAAAAAAACACCCTAGATGCATGCAAAATCTTCATATCTTGTTACTGTAAAGTAAATATAGAAACAGATAAACACATGTATGCATGTATGCGAGTTTGAAACACAGGACTTTCAGTGCAGACTTGTTAAAAAGCAATATCATCCCAAATTATAAGATAGAGAGTACAGTCTATATATATTCACAATGTAAAAGATAGTTCTGAAGAATTAAAGGTATTTAAAAATTTTTGCAGATTTTATATGCTACTAAAATATTAACATGTAATGTTTTGATAAGTGAAAGTGAAGGAAAAGAGTGGGAGAAATTATGATGTGATTCTTGGGCCTATTTTATTAGGGCCGGGAGTTGGATTCAGTGATCCTGTTGTGTTCCTTCCAACTCCACATATTCTCTAATTCCATGATTATGAAAAGAATTACAACAGTGTATATATTTTCCTCTTAGATGCATTTCTTAGTTGAAAAAGGTGATGAATCTTTAAACTAATAAAGTGTTTCAGTCGTAGTCTAAAATAATAATATAGTACTAATACTAATGGTTTTATATTGCATGGCTAGATCCTGGATTTTTTTTTTTAATCTCTTTGAAGTGTCATTAAAGGCCATCAGGTTTTGTACATCCAGAAGAGTGATTCCACAGAACAGAATCTGTATTACTTTCTCCAGGATGCAATTTAATTTTTTCCCCTCTTACAGAGTGTCAGGTATATGATTTCATAAAGAATGCCAACCATATATTTTCATTTGGGTAAATGCTGCAGTAGGTAAGCTGTATATACCTTGACTGCTGAGTTTGCACAATTCAGAAAGGTTTAAATAAGAAGGCAACAGAGCAGCAAGAATATGTGTTTAAAATAATAAGAAAGGAAGGAAAATTAATCATATTTTATATCACTGTTTTATTCTGGTGTGTCAAAATATTGAAGAATCTTGAGAAAATCTGATATGATGTAGCAAATTTCCTATTTTATAAAGTTATTTAAACACATCCACCAAATATAAGTACAGTAACATGTTAGGAATTAATACTTTTAGAATGTAGAGAAAAAATGGTCATACAATACTTTACAGAAAATAAAAATATTTTTCTAGTGTCTCGGTATAAAAATACAAATCTATGTTTTTGTAATTTTTGAAATACAGAAATTTCAGCAGATTGAAAAGACAACAAGGTATGAAGCAATGACTTTTCATGTGACTGTAAAATGTGTTAATATTTTAATGCAGAGATGTCATGACAATATCTCCCAGGAGAATAATGTAATTAAAAGAAAGATCATCTCTGATCCTGCAAACTCACGATATGGAAAGACTAAACTAGGGAGCATTAAAATGTGATGGTTTGTTCAATTTTGGGGTTTTTTAATATATAAATATATATGTGTGTGTGTAATTTTTACTGATTTTCAGGTTTAAAAAAGTTAAGGCCCAAATAATAATTATTTCACTTCTAAATACTTGGCTTGAAGTTCCTTCTGGAAGGGAAGAGGTAAGAAGACAATTAGACAAGAGTTCACACAGTTCTTTATTCTATAGAGATTTTTTTTCCATCTTATTCAATTGTGCTTTCACTGTAGCAGAAAAACTGGTACTAGAAATTTATGGCCTTTGTCATGTAGATCTGCTCATGCTCTGAGTAGAAGCTATGGTGTGGATAAAGGAGGGCACTATAGAGGATGGGACAATGCTGCATCTCCTTGTGTCTGCAGGGAAAGAGAACATTTCATTTGAGTGAGTACTTCATCAAAATACCTTTGCATATTAGTGATGGCATGTTGGCCTGCCCTTCACAAGTCAAGCTTCTTGTCATTCATATGTCTGACAGATAAAACAAGTAATTTACCATGCTTGTATTAAGAATGTCAACATGAAGAGCTGATATTTTAGATAGCATTAGATACTTGGCTAGAAGCTAGCTCCTACACTTGGCAAAAAACTAGCTCCTTACTAGTTTTTGCTGTCTTTTAGACTTAGCAAGGTTGATTAAGTGTGCCTTTGTAAATTAGAAAAAATTCCTTTTTATTGTCCTCAGTTCATGAATCAGCAAAGTTTAAATCTGCAGTAGCTTCAGGGCAGGTAAAAAACAAGTGAATTCCTTGGCTGAAATACTAGATGCCTTTGATCCCATTAGTTATCCACACAAGACCAGTCTGGCACGCTCTGCCTCTGCCACTAATGCTGCCAACCAGGAAAAAAAAAAAAAAAAAAGCCTGCCAAGCTCACTCTCTCTGTTTCGTGCATTGCTGTCCATTCCTACAGTGTCTGTGAGAGCAGAGCTTGGGGAGTAGACTGGTGGAGGTTCTGGGTACTTAAATTCATGCCCAGAATATGTTCAAAAAATACATATGATAGAATATATCTGTCAACTTCTAATGCACTCACATGCTTTCAGACATCTCAAGTGCATGTGCAATGAACATA
The DNA here is from genome assembly GCA_013400275.1 of Rhadina sibilatrix. Taxonomy (NCBI): domain Eukaryota; kingdom Metazoa; phylum Chordata; class Aves; order Passeriformes; family Phylloscopidae; genus Rhadina; species Rhadina sibilatrix. Next base: position 147,417 of record VWYO01020110.1, read on the forward strand.
AGGCTCTTTCCAAATGACCAAACAAGTAAATACAAAAACCTACCTTGCACATATTAACTCAACCCTGCTTATGGCTGGTGTGAGCTGGTATGTCTCACAACATTGTTTTTATCTCTAAAGTGAGAAAGAATACAAAGAATTACTTTTTGTGCCTTAGGTCCACAGGACTAAAAGTGCCTGCAAGAATGTGCCAGAGTAGTGCTTTATAGAACTAGTTTGATGATGTGGCATTGCTCAAGATGTAAACAGTGATAAAGCCTGGTGGAATAGTACTAGAAAACCCTTGGAGCAGCATACTACAGTGTTACATCACTACAGTGCCTCTTGGAAGAAGTTCTTACAAGGAGCAACAGTCATGACGAGAGTCACGCTTGAGTCTTTGTAAAAAAGACACAACATTGAGGTGATACAAACAAGAGCCTTGGAGAAAAAATATAAGTGGTTTGATTGAGCTAGCTTCCAATGCCCAAACTTCCCCCACTGTTCTTTTAAACTTTTTTTTTTTTTTGTCCTTTTTTATTTAGACAGATAAATATATACATAGGATCCATCTTCTGTACTTTAGAACGCAATTCCTCTTCTGACACTGATTTTCCGCCCAGAGCATTTACCTGTTTTACCCATGCTTGATGAAGGTTGTGGCTTCCAGGAACTGTGTAGTAGTGTAGGAATCTCTGGATAAGTTAGTTGTAACATGTTTCAAATTCCACAAAGAATTTGGAATTAAATTAATTGTGGCAGATCAAATCTACATAATTGCACTGATTGCACTATCTGAAGAGCTCATACCTCACCATGGGGCACACAAAGAATCAAGGAGTTAGAGCTGCATTTTTGTTTTACACTTAAATTTAGAATTTATCTTTAAACTCAGAAAGTAACCACCCAGAGCTACAGTGAACTGAAAAGTTGAGTGGATCTTTTTGAGTGAGGTACATAGCATTTTGTGATAGCAGTTTCCTAAAAATCTTGAAGGCTAAAACTAGATCAGTGGGAAACTTAAGTTAATTTTCTGATTTGAGAATCTGCTTTTCCATATTCTAGTATATCCTAACTTACCCTTTATACGTTCAACACTTTACCCTTTTTCCCATTTTCCTCACTCCTCTCACTCTCACAGCTGCTGCACAGCATTTTTTACACTTTCTTAAATATGTTATTCCAGTGGCACCACCAGTGCTGCTCAGGGGCTCAGTTTTGGATAGCAGCAGGTCCTGTTTGGAGCCTGCTGGAAAAGTCGCTGTCTGACACAGGGACACTCCTTGTCTCTCCTCACAGAGCCATTTTTCCAGCACACCTGCTACCAAACCCATGCCATTCAAACCAAACATGCACTTATGAGAAAAAGAAGAGGAAAAATAATATTAATATAGCTTTTTCAGTACAGGTTGATGTTATTCCACAAATAAGTTTAATTCAGTTATATTTTTTTTCTTTGCCAGTCTTAACACTGTAAAATATTTCTTTCCTGTCAGTCTTGCTCTCATAACTTATTATTGCACTTGGATGTGCTGCATTACAAATTGTTCCCATGGCTGTAAAAGTAAGTTATTTCATTCACTTTGACTCCATTTTTTTATTGAACTTGAATCACTTACTTTTATTGTTGAAGGACTGCAAAATTAAACTGCATTATGAAAATGCAATAACATACTCTGTGTGTTATTTGTTCATATTGGTTTCATTTTTAGCCACTGCTGGGTAAAAATTGCATGATACATTTCATTGCCACCAGTCTTTATTAACCTTTGAGAAATATTTTTTTTCATTGAGATTCCAAATGTTTGATAGCAACACTTGCTCTGGTTTTAATTGAGTTTATTTCTAAAAAAAATGAGTTAGTGAGAATGGTCGAATGTAGTCGACTTAGATTCATTTGCTGTTTTATTTCTACTTTCACTTTCAGTTTTAATATGTTGGTTTAGCACAGAGAACGATGAATTCTTGTGTGACACCCTGATAATTTAAGTTTTTGTACGTGTCTGATCCTTTACACACTAGTATCAGTTGAAACATCATAGTTCACATTAGAGCAAAACAGAAAGGCAGCTATGCATAGACATCTTTGAGTTAAACTGAAAATCAAATGTCCTCAAGATTGATTATACATATCTGATTTAGACACTGTTTATATCTGAGGATCTACTTATACTTCTAATATGTGTTCATTGCACTGTGCCCATAAGTTAAACAAATGAATAAACTAAGTTAGTCAGCTGCCAACTCCAACAGAAGTCACAAAACTACCATAAATCCCCACAGGTGTTACATTTTTGCAGTTAAAAAGATGAGAAGGCTAGAATGCTTTGACCAAATATAAATATAATCTTACAACAATTATAGTATTGTGCTTGCCAAATGTCTCTCAATTTTCATAAATGTTTTAATTGGAAATTCAATTAGCTTAATGATGCTTTATCACTATAAACATCTTCAGGCTATCACAGAGGTAAGCAAAGGTACAGAGAGATAATTTACATCTTAATATTATTAATTATTATAACTTACTTTATGCACTCTGCTCCTTTTCTTAAATATTAGCCATCATGAGTGGCAAAAGATTTAGAAAAAGCTTGTCATTCCCTTTTCTACTTTCAGGTGTTTTAGAACATTTAAATTGCAATATGTATTAAGTTCTGTAGCAAAATCTGAGCTTCCTAATCAGCACATCAATATGCTTACCATTTTATGAAAATCAAATTACATTCTGTTTTTAGTCCATAAGCCTCAGGAATCACTTCCATATGTGTGAAGAGAACATCTGTAGATTTGATTGTCTGAATTAAGATATCAGGGATCAACTTCAGTGAAACATCAGGAAAAACCCAGAGTAAGGAAAGAATGTGGGCAATTATCATTATTTCTCTGACAAATTGGACAAGGCAACATTGATAGCTGCTCATGGTCTAGTATAGCAGAAAAGGTTCTCTTGGGCAGTTGAGTGTGAGTGGACCAAAGATGAAAAAGCCTTTTATTAGTTCATGAAGATAACTTGAAATAACATCATCTCAATTTACTCATTCTTCTCAAGACATCTCAAAAGCAACAGAAAGGGGAAATATCTCATGTTCTTTCCCAGTGTCTTTCTATGCCTGGGCAAAACTAGTTTACAAGTTAACCCTCTAGTTAAATTAAACAGAATGAAATATACACTTAGCAAGACCAAATAGCACTCCTGTGACAGGTGTGCCACTCATTTGAAATATATATACTGGTCTTATTCCTCTATTACCAAAGAAAGGTGGCTGTGTTACTATTATATTACAAGAAGAGTACTGTCCTAAAAGGAAAAAAATATTCTCTTAGGAAGAAATTTCTTTGCCTTTCTTGAAAATTTCCTGCTGCAGATATATGTGTGTGTATATATATATATATTTCTCTCCTTATACTAGAGAGAGTAAATAATAATACATTTTTTATCCATTTTGGGAAAGTAGGGTATTTTTTCCAGATTTCATATGACACAGTTAAAAAAAAAAATCACCAATAAAATCAAAAAAGAAAAGAGTGAAAATTTTATTCTGTTGTAAGTGCCAAATATTTTTAACAATGATTGAAATATCAATTGAAATATGATTTCAATATCAAATTGAAATATGATTTGATGAATTCTGAAAAATCATTCTTTTCCAATTTGAATGTTTAAATAAAAGAACTTTTCTCATATAGCCATAACTTTATAGGCTGGAGGTTTAGCAGAGCAGAGCAAGGGAGGAGGAAATTGAGGAATACAATAAGAATTTGTCATAAGGGGGTTGTGTAACTGAAAAATTAATGAAAGAATTATAGCCTTTTGAAAAACCCATCTGACACCTTGCAGGAGAGCACATTGTAGAAACAAAATGAAAAGAAGGAAATGAAAACCAAGGCTGAGAGCTGTGTGACTGAAGATATGATTAATTAGTGAACTAAAGGACAAAGTAACATTCATTCTCAGCTATTGATAAATTAGTTGGTTTTCCAGTTGCTACCACCAATTCTAGAGTGCTTCTTCTAGCAATCCCAATTTAATTTAATTCCTGAAATCATTAGTCTTTTTTCCGTCACTATAGCCATATCTTGTTTTAAGAAGCATTATATGAAATAGGAATGGATGTGATTTGACAAGAAAATGGAGAATCTTTTTTTAATTTTGTTTGGAGAAAAGAAGCAAAATAAAACTTGAGAGTAATAGAGGCAGCTGTTTTTTAAAAGCATTTTAACTTAAAATATATGTATTATAAATTATATAATATATATATAAATTATATAATATTTTCAATTCACAGAGAGGAGCTCAATTGAAATTATTCTAATTTTACTAATAAGACTAAATATAGATTTACATTCCTAAACTAGTGAAAATGCAAGATGACCTTATCTTTATGTACTGTAACTATTTTTTAAAGTAGCTCTGAGCTGCTACATGCCACCTAGTTTGAGTACATAAGAAAGCAGACAACAATAGGTACAAATATATTCCATTTGTCATTGGCTCTTTTTTTCCTTACCCTAACACTCCTGGAGGCTTTCTAGAGGACAAATTAGGATAATAATAATACATTAATAATGAACAATAAATTATTATCTAATGACTCTGTGTAATTTTTATTAAAAAGAATGTTTTTCTAGATAAAGGGTTAACTCCTCTCATGATGAAAGAAATCATTGCCTGACACAGTTTAAATTTATCCTGTGAGTCAAATTAACATACAGAAAAAAAAAAATCTTGAGCACTGATTGATTAACTAAAGTAATGATAGATTATAACAATAGATGTTATTTTGCTATATCTACTCCTGGTATGATTTACCATAATAATGATTACTTAATTATAGTGAAATATTTTAAGTTAGAAATATCATCTTCAAAATCACTGTTTTGCTGGTGTGAATGAGTTATCTGTTTTCATTCCTAATAAAAGAAAAACTACTAGAAATCAGTATTCCTATAAAATAAAGTAGATGGGGTGATTTTCATGCTGTCAGACAAACACAAGCACTTTTTAGATTTTTTTTTTTTTTTTTTACATCTAGGTATCAAGCAGCTCTTAGAACTTCTTGAGAACATCTGCAGGCTACTCTCCACAGGAGCTGATTCATCAAACCAGTTCTCTTCAGCCCATCACACTGACCTATGAGCTCTGTGCTGATGGATCATGTTTCATGGACAAGTGAGCTGCACTCAGGTCCCTGCCCTTTCATTCTGAATATCTTCAGTCACGCTAGCCCTCCTGAATGAAAACTGAATGAAAACAAAAACGAAACAAAACAAAACAACAAACAAAAACAAACAAACAAAAACCACACACACAAAAAACCACCAAAAACAAAAACAAAACCAAAAAAACACCACCCCCCCAAAAAACCTCACCCACAACAACAAAGCCGCAAAACAAACAAACAAACAAAACAACAACAAAAACACCCCACACATTAAAAACTGTATTGAGAAATCACAGAACAAGCTACAGTTAGTTTATTATTGTGGACATGTCCTGAAATGAACTTTCTTACAGAAAATCTCATCTTTTAATGAAAAATTTCATCTGTGCTAATTCATTGAGTGGAAAGCTAAAAGTAATTATCTACTGATTATTACAGCAGTAGCTGGCACATCTATAGCCAAAAGAGCATAAGCATTTCCATTATAAGCCCTGTTGTTCTAGGTTCTAAAAATTTGCAGACTATTGAAACTTGGCTCAAAAAGTTAGAAGGTTAGAAGGAATTTCTCTAAAAGGAATCTTGGTGTCCAGCCATTTGCTGGACATTTGCCACAGCTGAAGTAGAGGAGCAGTTTGGTATTTGAACTTGTACTGCACAGGCTTTTCAGACTTCACTGAAAATTATGATATTTATCTTACACTCAAGACACTATTGAAAACATAGCAATGAGACTTTATTTAAGACATCTATTATATGTATAAGGATTATATAAATATGATACAGTAGTTCCAGTAACACTCTGAAGGACATGGGGAATTATTTTTTCCTTCTACTGTAAGAATTGTCCTTTCTGATTGCTACCAGTCATGACTCCTGTTCTGTACTGTCAGCCCTCATTTGGAGAAATGGTTCTTTTGTGAAGAATGAGTTTCTGAAGCTTTGGACTTTAGATATTTTGAAGCCAACTGGATAAATATCTGCAAATGTGTGTCATGTATCACCAAATTTGTCAAACACAAGAGGTATGAATCTTTCAGATACACTCTCTCTGATTTATTTCATCCTGAAGCTATGAAGACATTCTCCTAAACCAATGGAGATATTCTCAGTTTATAAAATCAACCAGTCTGGTTCCTTAGATGGACAGACACATATCTGTCTTTCTAAAAATCTAAAATAACAAATATTAAGCCACTTAAAATCTACATCAAGTTTTTTACAATTTTTTTTACAAAGTCATCTAGCTGGTAAAGCTCTTTCTGCCTATTTCATTACCTCATACTTATAATAAGAGTGTTGGAAGAGAAAAGACAAACAGACTTGGTGTCAGGGGCACACTAAGACAAGAATGATGCATGAACTGCGAAAGGGGTTGAAATGATACCACCCAAGCATCACACCTTCAGCCAAACATATTGCAATTGCCATATTGTTCCCTGAAGTACTTCCTTTTACAAAATTAATGTGGGGGGGAGGGGGAAAAACGTGAAAACAAAAGCCACATTCAAAAGAGTTACAGTTGGTAAGGAACTTTGAAGTTTCCCCATTTGAAGGCCGTAGTGTCTTGCAACCATAATAACCAATTATGCCCCAAGCAGTGATAAACCTATATTTCTTGCATGTCAGGTAGCATAAGGGTTTTTTACATTCCATTTTTTTTTTCTCCTAGATTATTTAAAAATACTGAGATTACATCCAAACAAGTTTCAGGCATATCATCCACAAGAAGTAGGAAATTTTTGAGGGAAAAATTAAGTATTTTTTCATTATTTTTAGATTCAGTGTTTCTGTTTTGAAAATGTGAACATACTATCTAAACAGACTAGGTAAGCAACAGTCTATCAAAATAGTATATCTGAAATGAAAATAAAATGAAAACTGTGAAGAAACAAAATTTGGCAGCAGTGAGACAGAAAAATCCCACCCTTCTGAAAGAAATCTCTGGTTCATGAGCTAAATGTTAAGTCTAAGTTCCTCTGTTAGCAATTATCTTTTTCTTCTGAATTTGTCTTTGACACCTGTGGGACTTTTTTCTTCTTAATATCATCAAGTTTGAAGAATTCTGTAGGATGGGGTCTGTATACATGAGATGTATGGAGTGATTTTCAAAGGAGAAACAAGAACTGCATGGTTACTAAGAACAAGTAAATATATATTTAGGAATTTGTGTCCTATAATCCCTTTTTTTCCACTGAATTAAATTCCACTAGATGAAAACAGCTTACTGTTTGACAGATTAACTTAAAATGAAAGAGTAATGCAGCACTTCATTCTTGTTTTTCTCAGTGACATTTTTTCTACTTACATTCAATTTCAACAGACATTTTTGGAACAATTCAGATAAAACCTAGCAATCTTGCTAGTATTGTGTGCAACATGCTAAATCTTGTTGCAGAGAAAAGCAATGTTAGGATCAGTTATATTACATCTACTGCTGATTGGAAGCTGTGGTCACTCAGCTCCCTGCAGGCATAACAAATACTCCACAAAACATCTGTCTCATGCACAAATTGACCCTACCACATTGTTTTGCTTATTGAGTTTGGCAGACACAGCTGATGGAGGTTGCAATGAATTTCAGTAAGCATTGACAAATACATGTTCAGAGGATTCATTTTAACTCCTTTACTTATCTGGTTTTGATAAAGCCGAAGTGCTTATGCAGTAGTAGGGATTTTTATTATGGAAGAAACTCTTAACGTGTCATCCCATATAATCTCAATCAACTTGTTGTCACCATATTAGTGCACATTTTTATATTGCAAATTTCATGATCAACTGTTCATGTTCCTCTTCTGAGTTCTTCATAGACTGTGTGTGATCAAACTTGTTGAAAGTTTTTGATAATTCAGGAGGTGGCTGGAAAAACACCAGCCAAAATATTGGAGATCATCAAGAGAACACAGGGTTGGTATGTACTACTGATTTTATGGTTCAGTGTAATCTTATGGCTTTAAATTGAACTTTTACTGATCCAGCAACAGTGTAATAATCACTACTTGTTTCTAAATCATACAAACTTAATTGTGCTTTTGCATAAGTGCTGGCCTAGTTTTGCAGGAAAAAAAAAAAAAGAGATCTAGGGACAGGTTCAGTTTTTTATATCTTCACCCTAAAGTTACATAGTAGTTATTGAGGAACAGTGAAATTACCATAATAGGACACCCTTTGGAAATAGAGAACAATTTTTTTCCTTGTAATATTGTTAACTCAGATACATGTTTTGCATTTTCACAAGGTAAATAGAAGCTATATAACTAACTATTACTGAAAAGCATCATTGGGAATTACAAATTGACTATCTACATACCAGCAAATCCAAAGAGAGAATCTTCTTTTAACACTGAAGTAAACCATCTCATATTTCCACTCTAGGGATCAGCAGATTGTGACATATTTATCTGGGTTTAGCAAACATGAAACACACACACCAAATCTACAGTTGTTTAAGTATNTCAACTTGTTGTCACCATATTAGTGCACATTTTTATATTGCAAATTTCGTGATCAACTGTTCATGTTCCTCTTCTGAGTTCTTCATAGACTGTGTGTGATCAAACTTGTTGAAAGTTTTTGATAATTCAGGAGGTGGCTGGAAAAACACCAGCCAAAATATTGGAGATCATCAAGAGAACACAGGGTTGGTATGTACTACTGATTTTATGGTTCAGTGTAATCTTATGGCTTTAAATTGAACTTTTACTGATCCAGCAACAGTGTAATAATCATTACTTGTTTCTAAATCATACAAACTTAATTGTGCTTTTGCATAAGTGCTGGCCTAGTTTTGCAGGAAAAAAAAAAAAAAAGAGATCTAGGGACAGGTTCAGTTTTTATATCTTCACCCTAAAGTTACATAGTAGTTATTGAGGAACAGTGAAATTACCATAATAGGACACCCTTTGGAAATAGAGAACAATTTTTTTCCTTGTAATATTGTTAACTCAGATACATGTTTTGCATTTTCACAAGGTAAATAGAAGCTATATAACTAACTATTACTGAAAAGCATCATTGGGAATTACAAATTGACTATCTACATACCAGCAAATCCAAAGAGAGAATCTTCTTTTAACACTGAAGTAAACCATCTCATATTTCCACTCTAGGGATCAGCAGATTGTGACATATTTATCTGGGTTTAGCAAACATGAAACACACACACCAAATCTACAGTTGTTTAAGTATTGCAAACAAAATTTAACAAGACAGTACTTAACTGGAATCATATAATAATAGCTGACAATGGATGGAGAGTGATGACCATTGGAAAAAATAATTAAAATGTGAATCCACATTTCTTGTTCTAAATCACATCTTCATTGTCAGCAAGAACACTTGGATAACATTTCAGCTAGGAACTTTCTTCTACTCATGTTGGTGATGCGAAACAATAAAAATTATCATGTTCTGAAAGTAATCCTGAAGGTATTATTAAGTCATCAAATAGGTGAACAGTACAGAATCATTCAAGAGACACCAGTCAGAGAGAATAGGTGGGCAATATTGCCAGGTTACTCCATGTTGTGGTTTAGGTGGTTTGGGATTGTAATTCAAGGAATGATGTGACTGTTATCTCTGACCTGCTTCACCCTTCCCCCTTCCCAACATGCCTCTTGTTTTATCTACGATGGGGAAATTATCCAATTTTAGTCTCATGGCAGTTTTCACAATTAGAAAGTTTAAGGGGCCTTCATGAGTGTCCATATTTGACTGATTGTCTTCTTCTATGACATCACAAAAATAAACTTCTGCACTAAGAAAGCATGATCAGAGTTTGATGAAAATATTGACACTGAAACCTGAAGGGGAAGATATTGTCCTGGTTTGGAAAGACAGGTATTTGCTAGGGAAAGCTGGTGTTTTTTTAGAATGGAGAATGTAAACTTCTTACTCCTTTCCAAATTATAATTTTTTAATTACGGGCTTTCAGGCAAAGATTTGGGAATAGGAATAACAGTTCTTCACTAGGAATATTAACAATACAAATGTAGTAGAAAACAAATTAATTAACTAAATAAGCAAACAAACAAACAACAATTTTAGTAAACCCTGACAGAGTCAGAGCTACAACTTGACACTTTGTTGGTCAGGGTGTTGGAAGCAGTTTAAAAGTAAGCTTTCTTGGAGAGGCAGATGTGGTTTTGTTAGAGTAGAGATGATTTTGTAGAAAAGGGTTTAGCAATGGTGAGAAGAGCCTAGGTTTTTTTTTTTGGAATTTGGTAAAGCTAGGTACTTGTGTTTTTGCGTTTCAGTTTTTATTTAGGTAGAAATGGTTGGCTCTTCTTACTGGGTGGAGCATTTTATAATGGGATGGTATGCTTTGGGGTGGGTATGCTTTGGGGAGGGTATAGTTTGGGGATGACTGCTTTGGGGATATGTTAATGGCTTATTAGTAGAAAAATATCCTCCTGGAGGGAGGATGGGTGGTGAAAGAAATAAGAAACACTGCTTTACTTGGTTTTAACAGTTGGACCTTATTAGAAGGCATTCGCTCCCCTCACTTCTTAGGGTTACAAGAGATAAAGAAAAAAACATTTTCCCAACTGCTTTTAATAAATGAAATAGAATACACATTTTTGGTTCCATAACCCAAAATGTATGCATACCCTAAAAAGAGAAGAGGCAAAGATTGTTTATGAAGAACTGGGAAAATAATTTGGATATGTATTTGGATAAACACTGTTAGTTAAGGATAGAAGACAAATATATTTGGATTGATGTTTTGAGATAAGTGATGTGCATAAATAAACAAACAAAAAACCCTACCAACCATCAACTAACCAAAACCCCCTTGATTTATCAAATACAAAATTAACTTTGAAATTCATTGCCAAATTTGATATTTAAGGATAAACTATATAAAATATAACGTGGACAAAATAAAACTATCTGCTGTAAAATGTAAAGAACATAAACTTCCTTTGAAGTCTTCTGCTGTAGAGTAGTAATCCATATTTGTCTAGTAAGGGCATTCTTCTAGAATCCTTGAGGAATCTTCACTATAAAATCTGAAAGAGGTGGACTTTTGATCTGTTTGACAAATTCTGTGCTTTTTTTTTTTTAATTTAGTTTTATTATTTTTAATGAACAGCACTTTATATATAAAGAGTTTCTTCAAAGCACTTAGGACTATGTTAAAGTACAGTTGAAATGCCTGGGATTTAAGTCCTTAATAATTTTAGTACTTGCTAATGTATTCCTTAATTAGAAGACCAATAGGTAAGGTTATCCAGTTGCTACTATTATCAAGAAGGTCTCCAGAAAAACAAACAAACAAACAAAACAACACCACCCAAACAAAACAAACAAACAACAACAACAAAAAACAAACACCAAAAGAGAGTTCAGATGGTGGTGTTGCAATCATCACAGCTATTACATTCTGAGTTTATTCATTTGGCCTGTGTTGGCTGATAAAACACCTGCACCTGACAGTACACATGTCAGAGAGTCCTTTCAGGGATATAGACAAGTGTAAATCTAATAACAAGGAGAAGCTATTAGTACATGTGATAAAATGCCAATCACTCACTTTTAGAAATTTATGAGAATTTAATAAAGAATAAAAATTGGTTACAAAAAGAAAATTAATACAAATAAAAGTTTAAAAAGTTTTCAGAGACAGGACAAATAAAGAGAAAATAAGGGCAAAGAAGGTAGTCTAGACTACCGTCCTTCCTCCTTCCTGGCCTCATGCCGGTCAGGAGAAAGGCGTTTTCGGTAGAAATCTTTCCCTTTTTGAGGACCCACAACTTCATAATTATGCATGCTTTCTCTAAGACAAACTTGTTTTCTAAGAGTCCCTTGCTGAGCTCTCTTGGTGACAGGAGAGTCTTGCTTTTGTGGATTTGGGACGTCTGCAAGGAGTCTTGTTTTTGTGGATTCAAGGGTCTGGTCCCTGTAGGTTCCAAGAGATATGCATCTTTCTTGTCTGAAGAATCCGAAGAGGGGTTTTCTTTTCTGTTGTAAATCTTATCTCTGTGAGATATTCTCTTGAGCTAAGGAAAATATCTTACACATACAATTTTTACTAAAACTTAATGTTAAAAACTACATTTACTATATTATTCAAATGTTAATATGGCATAACTTTTCTAACTAGTCTATTATATATAGTAAATATCTGCGTAGAGCTATACATGCAATATGCCTTTTTTTCACAGTACATATACTTTACAGGATCTACTTAGTCCAATATCTTCAGTTCTAATACTGGGCATTGCTTTTTGATGAGCATTTATATTTTTATTAAAAATAATACATAATTGAATGAGAAAATTCTATAAAAATCTACTCATAATAATTACAATTACTCATTTAATCTATCTTTGTCTTTGTAAGTTGCCATTTTACTTTGATTGGTGAAGATTGATCAAATTAATGCAATAGTATCATAACCTCATTGGATTGTGTTATAAATTTAAAGAGCCAATTCCATTGAAAACAATTTATTTGCCAACGAAAATTTCCGACAGAGAAAATCGACAAAGCCAACGAACAAGGAAACAGCAACACTGGGTGAAACCAAGGGCCCATGCCAGCCGGTTTTATAGCTTTTCTGGCTGGGCTTACGTGAGTCCAAAATTCTATAAGTCCCTTTGTCTCTAGACACCTTGGTTTCAGTGGATGTCGAAATCTCTGGTGGCAGGATCTGCTGTTTCAAAAGGTTTCTTGGGTGGAGGGAGTTCCTGGGCAATTCGGATAGCCCTGATAAGATACTATCTCGGAGCCATCAAGTTTCATCAGCGGCCTGATTGTTCTTGTCCTGGTCATTCTCCACCTTCTATTGGAATTGTAATTTCTTTGTTCTCTCCTCCAGAGAAGGGGAGGCTCTTGCGAAATTTTCCAAGCCTCCTGCTCTGAGAGGGCTTTTGGCTTTCTTATGACACTATATTTTTATGACTACTTACTACTATGATAATCATTGTGAAAAACATAAACCACAATAACAAAACTATGAAAACATGAATTATCATTCACCGCAGATTGCATTTGAACTTCTTGCAGTAATTATTCACTATGAAAATTATATTTTTATAATTAGCTTTTTGTTTTGTATGAATCTCATGCAATTCAGAGAACAGTTTTTCTTCTCCAAGATAGAAAAATTTCTAAGCCAATAAAAAATTCAGATAGGCCATCTTAATATTTTGACAGAATTCTAAAACTATGTTTGTTTCAATATTAACAATGTTGTTTGTCAGGTCATATCTTTCCTCATCTTACTGCTAGTTCTTTTTAGACAACAATTTTGGGAAAACAAGAAAATACCATAGAATCAGATGGACAGATTTTCTTCAGACAAAAGTTTACAAACATTATTTTCCTGTTACATGCCTACTTGAAATAGAAAAATACAGAATTAAAAAGTCAAATCTCTTTATCCTTCTTCCCATAATTTAATTTTAAAATAATATTTATATTTTAAATATAGTTTCAGTTTACTGCTATAACCAGAGAGGATGTATTTCTTGGCATTTTGAATTTCCAATGAAATCAATGGTTGAAAAGTTGCAGATATTATTTGGTCAAGAATATATTTAGTGGTCACAGTTGCATATTGTTTCAGAGGACTGGAAAATAGATATATAAATATATGTCTACGGTTCCTGTTGTGTAAGCTACAGAAGTAAGATAGTAGTATTTTGCTCTTTCTCTGACCTGCATTATGAACCTATGGAAAATGTTATGGTGTGTGAAATATAGATAACTGTCTTACTTTAGAGAGACAGGTATCCACTAGGGAAAGCTGGAGCTTCCCTTGGAATGGAGAATGTAAACCCCCTCCCTTCCAAATTATTATAATTTTGCAATTAGAGCCTCTCAGACAAAGATATGAGAATAGGAATAACAGTTCTTTACTAGTGTGTATAACAAACAACAACTACAGCATTTACAACAAAACACAACCAAGAACCTTGAGGACTTTGCTTCACAAAGCCCAGGGCAGACTGGTCTCGGTGCCCCTGCAGGACTCCCAGAGCACCAAGCTGGACCGGTGTGGAAAATCCGGGGCTGGCGGCTGGAACGGCAGGATGTCCCGGCTGGTCAGGGCAGTGTGGGGATACTGCCCACGTAGCAAAAAGAGCAGTGCCTAAGAAGCCCCAACAGGGCTGGCTCAGCTCCAGCA
>VWYO01020111.1:0-15118 GCA_013400275.1 Rhadina sibilatrix
GGGTAGGTAGACAAAACAATCCCCTTCCAGCCTGAGACCAAGAACAACTGTTGCAAGCCTCAGGCCCAAAAGGTATAGACAAGAGAGAATTGTAGAGAGAGCAACAAGGAGGATGGAACTTCATAACCTGAAGCCACAATTGGACAATTAACCCCAATATGCAAATGGACCAGAACTTATAAAAGTGTGAAACCTCAAGACCAGTCATCCATTTTGTGACCATTTTGTGTCCATCTTGGGTATAGCCCTGGCCAGGCTCTTGTACTGCCCAAAGTTTATCCTTTAAGGCCTTTTAATAAATATTTTGTTCTATTAGCTCTGTCTAGTCTCTGTTCCAAGTCAGCCTTCTCAAGGCATCAGCTCCTTTCCTTGTCTAGTCCTACAGGAAAATTAGCCTGCTGAAAAGCAACTGCTGTAATTGAACTGAAAGCCTGCTAGATAATGCTTGTTTTAAAATACAGACTTAATAAAGTTACACAGAAAGCAAAAATTAAATATTGCCAAATAGTCTTTATAATAATATTTTTTAATATTTTAAAATCTATGGTGAGAGATTTTATCCAATCCCAATCCTGCAGTTTTTATCCAATCCCACAGTCACAAAGAATTATGTAAAGCAAATTACAACTGAATATTTTCAGCTGATCAAAAAAAGTTAAGCAAAATAGCAAAACTAGTTACATTTGAGATGCATTTCCAAAGAAGATGGTTGACTTTAATGCTTAAGGCTAAAGAAGGGGAAATGAGAGGATCTGTGTGTTGAGAAAAAAAACACAATGGAATTACGCAAATGCATTCTGTTCCTCCCCCAAATGGACATTCTCATATTCAAAATATCACTGAAAGTTGAGGCCAAAATTTCAAGTGATTTTATGTCAATCAGCTGTGTTAAATCATTAAAGAGAGCATTACTGGTCTGGCTTCACAGGTGTCTGCATGAATGATGAACAGAAAATCTGCACATTCCAAATTATACTTTCCTGAATAAGTCAGATTTTCCAGAGGATTCAGAAAACAGGTTTGGGTTTGCTTATTTTCTCCCTCTAAAAGAAAAGCCAAAAGAGTTCATGCATTCGCTTATTCAGTTCAAGGTTCTGAAGGGTCACTCAGCTAGTATCAAGGTCACAGACAGTGGATTCTGAGCACTGCCAAAAAGATGTCCTTGATTTTCAGACTTTTGAAATCAGTTGTGTTGCTGTTGGTGGAGACAAGAATGTGACACACCCACACCGAAGTTTATGCAGCAACAGCCAGATTTTATTGTAGGGCCCTTTTATAGGGGCTTTGAATTTCCTGAACTTACAGAGATGATTGGTCAAAGGTCTTAACTCCACCTGGTTCA
This sequence comes from Rhadina sibilatrix, assembly GCA_013400275.1. NCBI lineage: Eukaryota > Metazoa > Chordata > Aves > Passeriformes > Phylloscopidae > Rhadina > Rhadina sibilatrix. The sequence goes on from VWYO01020111.1 coordinate 1,343, forward strand.
CTGGCCAATGATATGGGTACGTTCCCAGTTCAAGGGGGTTGGCTGGGGTCCCTTTGCTCGAACTGAAATTCAGCCTATCATTTTTAAACCTGGAGACTTGTTTACTGCTTGTTCTTCAGAGAACTAGGCTGATTGAGTTGGTGTCTGTTATGGCCAAACACAAATTGAATTCAGACATAACTTTCCATTTAACCACAAACCTACACTCTACCCTTCTCATTAACACAAACACAGAAACACTGACAGCCTTGGTTGGCAGAAAAAGGAAAACTGTCACTTTCAGAACAACTCATGGAGAGCAGTCAATGCAAAACCAATGTTAAACCCCTGCCCTGGGTTTAACAGCCACTCCCCACCTGTGCTCATCCCTGCAGGGCAGGACCAGCATCAGGAGGACCTGAGGCAAGAGGCAGTGACAGTTGCAGGTCCCTCTGCCCCGGGCAGAAGGCACAGCACCTCTGCTCCCAGTTGGAATAGGGGCCACTTGCCTGGATGGACCTGGTGCCCCAAAAGGAGGAGGGACCCTAGCCCCAAGCCTCTCCCCAGTCCTGCAAGAGGCCAAACCATCAGCAGCTGTAACCGGGCTCCTGGAACTCTTTATTCAAGGAAAAGGAAATAAATTGGTTTTTCCCTCACATAGTCCCCAGACACTGGTTTCTCTCCCATCTAATGCCCTTCCCCTTGTGCCCCACCGTGGGTGACACCCCTGTGCTGGGGGGCACAGCCATGGGCCCCTGGAGTCCGAGGGCCATGTCTGCCATAGGAAGCTGGTCCTATAGGCGCTGCAGCTGCAGCATAGGAGATGCCAAAGGCAGAGAGGACAACAGGAGGAGCATGCCCTCAATGTTCCTATCCAACTATCTGGATATGCAGTGACTCCACAACCCAAGCTAATCGAATCGGGGGCACTTCCCTCTGATGTTTCTGCCCAGAACTTGACTGTTCTTGAACTTTGGAATTGAGTAGAGGAAAATAAGTTAACATTTGAATTGATGCAAAATATGCTTTTGGAGTGGTACATGCACATGGGGCTTCTGGAAAGAAAGGGCCTTTTGACATCTCAAGGCACATGGATCAAAAATGGAAAACAAATCTTGGGTTTACTTGCAAGTATCCAGAAACCAGTGGAAGTTGCCATCAGGCATTGCACAGCACACCAAATGGATAAGATCAAACTGGAATTGTGGAAACATTTAGCCAATGAGGATGCAGAAAAACACATGTTAAACATGAAGTTTTATCCTTAATACCCTTGCCAGAGATACCTCTCCGAAAAGAAAAAACAGAGTATAATGTTAGGGACTGTCAATTAATTGAACCTGTAGAATCAAGATTTGATCGACAAGGCTGGGCAGTTATCCCAGCTGGGCAAAAAGTAGTCCCAGAATCACTCTTGCATGAAATAGTGGTTTGCAAACACAAAGCTACTCATTGGAGTACTGATAAACATTTGCAAAAATCTATAATTGGGTCTGAAATGGCTCAAATTGTACAATCAAGACTCCCAAAACATATAGTTTGTAAAAGAAACAACCCTAACACAGCTCACAAAGAGCTATAAAATCTGGAGGTGTTCCAAGTGAATAGTGGCAGATGGATTTTACTGAATTTCCCAGAAAAGGGGGGTATAAATCCCTCCTAGTTCTGGTGAATACCTTTTCTGAGTGGCCAGAAGACTTCCCTTGTCACACCTACCAGTCTAGGGAAGTGGCTAAAATACTGTTGAATCAAGTAATACCTAGATTTGGGGTACCTTTGGGAATGTCATCAGAGAGAGATTCCCACTTTATTGCAGAAGGGGTATAAGAGGTTAGGAAAGCCTTGGGAATAGCTGGAATCTTCATATTCCCTATAGGCCCCAAGCTAATGGCAAAGTAGAGAGAACTGATTATACAATCAAATTGCAATTGGGTAAAATATATTATGAAACCTCCTTGACATGGATCCAAGCCTTACCTGTTGCTCTACTTCAAATTAGAATTCAGCCATGGGGCACCAGCAAAATCAGCCCCTATGAGCTGCTGTATGGTCGACCCTACCAAGTACCACACATTTCAGGAAACACACACATATGAGGAGAGGTTGCTTTGAGTAATGACCTCATTTCTCTTATTGAAACTTTACAGGATTTACAGCAAGAAGTGGTGATCTTCAGACCAACAGGATTGGACATACCAGTGAACAAGTTCCAACAAGGAGCTTAGGTGTACTTGAAAGACTGGGAAACTGCTCTGCTACAGCCAAAGTAGGACCTTTCCAAGTTCTGTTGACAACTTTTACTGCATTGAAATGGACAGAGTAAAATTGTGGATACATTATTCCAGAATCAAAATCAGGAATCAAAAGAACTAAAGCCCCTTAGCTAAAGATGACTTCTCTGGTGATTTGAAGAAATCTGGACCAAACTTACTTGATGGTTACCCAGCTGGACTTGGTTAAAACATTGGTCTACTGCTGTTGTAATGCCTTATGCTGTAAAATGAAATATAGGTATTAAAAAACTAGTTCCCACAAGGAACTTTGTCTCAAGAATAGGAGAGGCTTGATAAGGACCATAGAACAGAGCAGCCCAGCCTTGAAGAAGTGGATGAAGGATGTAACTTAGGCAAACAGAAATCATGCAAAACACAAGCAGGATGGAGCTCAGCTCTGCAAGACTGACAAAGCAGAACTTGTGTAAAAAATTATATTGCACTTACTCCAAAGTGGGGGGAAAGGAACAGCCACCAGAAAGGACACTAGACATTGAAGACCTCAAGAACCCATATAGGGACTTCCAATAAGGGGTTCAAATTTGTAAACTAAAGTAATACATATAGATCGAGTAAGCGGAGATAGCTAATGAACATGTAATCAGTGTGTACAATAAAAACTCTGTTCACCTGACATCCAGGGCACTCATTTAGAGGAGGGATCCTCTGAGTGAACAGTGTGGTGTGAAAGAATGCCTGCTTTCTAATACTTAAAACTGTGTTTGAAAGTTTCTATTTGGCCGATTTCGGTAACAACCTCTCCTGGCACACCTTTGAATTATTCCCCTGAGCCCTGTCACTGCATCCCAGTTGAACTTTATCCCAGGGAGAACTTTAAAAGTGGGATGACACATGGCCACAGACACATAATGCAGGTGATCAAAGGAGGGCAACATGGGAATGTACAAGTTGGAAACAAGAAATGATATTTCTTTTTTTTTTCTCCAATACCATGTACCTGGAGGGATGGAAGGCCTGCTGTGACAACACTGGGTGGAGGAGGCTGATGTTGCCAAGCTGTGGACTGTGACATCCCTGAGCAATGGTTGTGACCTTACTTTCCTCACTGCTTATCTCGAGGTGAGCAGAAGGAGAAATGCCTGTTTTACTGTCACTGGTGAATGGAGGCTGATGTTGCCAAGCAGTGGACTGTGACATCACGGAAGGAATGAATGGTGACACTGTGTCCCTCACTACTTATACTCAGTTGGCAGAGCCTGGGCCAGTCTGGCTCCAGCCTGACCTCTATCCAAGCAACATTGTGAAGACTGGAGGATCACGCCAGGCTTCAATAGTGCTGGGTGGTGCCTGTTACTGGCAGATCTTGGTGCCAGTCTCAGAGCCATCACTCCTGTTTCCCTGCCCTGCCTGCTTCAGGCAGCCAAGCACTGCAGATGCAGCACTGAGGGTGAGCTGTGCAGGAAAATGTCCTGCCAGGGTGGCTGTGGGGGAGCCTGATGGGATTCAGGGAGCTGAGGGGCTTGGCCATTTCTTCCTCCCCGCCCCAGGACAGCCAGTGACTATGACCTTTCCCTTCTGCAGGAGGTAGCAGCAGTGAAGGCAAACAGCCCCTGATCCTTATCTTTCCACCACATGCTGCAGAGCACAAGAATGTCCACAGAGATCAACAGCAACTGCCCCATCTGCCAGGACACTTGTGAGGATGTGGCTTCTACTCTGCCCTGTCACCACCAGTTTTGCCTGGGCTGTATCCTGCGGTGGACACAGAGAAATCCAGTGTGCCCACTCTGCAGAGGAACAATAGTGACTGTCAGATTTTCTGTTCACGGAGAAGATGACTATCTGGAGACATCCATCACAGTCCCTGAGGAGCTGCCAGGTGGCAGCAGCCTGGCAGAGAGAGCTGCTGGCAGCCTGGATGAGAACAACTCCCATCCTCCTGTGGTGTCCCCTTCATCTTCTCCACAGGGGACAGTGTCTCCAGCAGAGCAGGAAGATTTAGGGCTGGAGTTTGTGGGCAATGTCTTGCCTGAGGTATGGGCAGAAATTTTCCGTCAACAACAGCATCTCCTGGACCCCGTGCGGCCCTGGCTGCATGAGAGGCTGGAGGGAATTTACCAGGGCTGGTGGTGGGTGATAGATGCCATAGAGAGCTGCATCTTGCATGGCCTTTGCATTTATGGGCCAAATGCTGAAATGCTGGTCGAGGTGCTGCAGCCTCTCCTCGAGGAACACACGGCACCACTGGTCCACAATGTCATCAGCATCATTATGGGCCAGTGTCAGGAGACCCAGAGACTTCTGCGCTCTGGTGCTGTCAGGGATGAGAACAACAGTCCTGTGGCCAGCTCCAGCTCCTCCAGCTCCAGCTCCAGCTCCAGCTCCAGCTCCAGCTCCATCAATTCTAGGACCTCCAGCTTCAGCAGCAACAGCTCCAGCTCCAGCTGCAGCTCCAGCTCCAGCAGCTGCTGCTCCAACAGCTGCTGCTCCAACAGCTGCAGCTCCAGCAGCTCCCAGCAAGGGACTCCCGACATCAGCCCCACAGTCTCTGATGAGGAGGAGGAAGCTGATACATCAGAGGCTTCCCCCTGCCGACGGCAGCAGTTGCAGCCCCTCTGCGTCCAGGGCAGGGACTGATTGTCCACTAGGCCCCAGCATGTCTGACAAAAGAGGGAGCCCAGGCCCTAGAATTCTTCCCAGACCTGCCAGAGGCTGCCCCACCAGCAGCTCTAGCAGGGCTCTTGCAACCCTTTATTTAAGGAAAATGACATAAATTGTTATTTCCCTCACAAAATCTCTTGGTGCTGCTTTCTCTACCTTCTAATGCCCTTCCCCTTTAGCTCCACCATGGGTGGCAGTCAGGTGCTAGGGGACACAGCCATGGGGTCCCAGAACCATTGGGCCATGGCAGCAGCACCTCCTCCCACAGCTTCCTGTTGCAGCTGCACACCCACAGACCAGCAGATGCCACTGGCAGAGCAGGCATCAGGGGCAGCTGGTCCTGTCACAGGACCATGCTTTTAGCCTGCCTCCATAATTTCTCTTACCTGCCCCCTTGGTAGAGAGGAGTGATACAGTGGCTTTGGTGGGGGCCTGGCCAGGGTCCATCCAGGGTCATTCCTGTCCTGACTGCCCCAAGGGCTTCTGCATGAACAGTTCAATTTGTTCAGGACCTGTCCTGGTTTAGGGCAAATTCGGGAGGAAACCTTCAAATGGGGTCCCTCAGGGAAGCAAACCCAAATGGCCCCTCCCCTGATCAGGCCAGGAAAAAATCTCCTCAGAGAAAAGCGGAAAAAAATATTTATTTAATGAACAAAGTGCCCACAAGCACAAAAATTGAATAATATCAAACAATAAAACCTCTCATCACTCTGAGGTGAGATGGCAAACTCAGAAAGTCCTTGACAGGTGTAGCTCAGCTCACTCAGTCTCTTATCAGTCCCTCCGATGCTGGGAAAATGCCGAGGTCCAGGCCTCGGTGGACCACAGGTGTGAGATCCCGGTGTCTCTCTGGGTTTGTCAGTCCAGGACAGGTTTAAGCTGTCCCAAGAAAAAGGAAGAAGACAGTCCAGGGAGCTTCTCTTCCTCAGCTAGCTAAAACTAACTAAAAGCAAAGGAGATGTCTGTCCTGCTGTCTCTGTGCTGAAGATGACACAGTCCAGGAGCAGAACGTGGAGGAGTGAGTGCAGTTTCTGAAATCAAACTGCACACTTCTTTCCCCCGCTTCACTCTCAGAACCAGTCTTAAAGCTACAGAACACAATATCCAACATAAACAGAACATGATAGTGGATACAAGCATCCTAAAGTCACCCTAGGACAGGACCCCACTTAAAATTATTCCTCTGTGTCATATCTAATTGTACTCTGGAATATGCATTCTCCAAAAGGGAGACTGGAGACTGACAGCCACGGGGCACATTACTTCTTGCTGGTTGGTGGGACAGATCTGCTGTTTTGTTGATAGAATTCATTGGAATCAGATGATATCCATCTTGACATTTTACTCCTAAAAAATTAATTTACTGGGAAGCTCCCTTGACCTTACTTTGTTTTATGACAAAACGAGCTTTCAGGAGGATCTGGATTATTTTCTCTCCTTTGCAAAAACTTCCTCTGCTGTGCTGCCTCATACAATGATGTGATGGATGTACTGCAGTGTTGCGGTGTGCCTTTAAGGCTTTCAAGGTTATCCCTCTTTTAGGGTAGGTTTTTCCCAGCTAGCCTTGAAGCAATGATTATAATACACAGGGTTTACCAAGCAACCTGAGAATTTTGCAGGNCATGGTAAATAGTGGGGCTGTGTTTCCAGCCTTGGGGCTATACTGAATTCCTCTGCAGATAAGAGCAAACTGTGCCAGCCCTGTCCTGATGAAGGAATGGAGAAAAACACATCAGTTTTGTCTATGGTGGCACCATTTTGCTGCCGTGGACTCCAGTTCACACTGAAGTTTGAGCATGTCCGGCACGGCAGCACTCGGTGATGGTGTGACTTCATTCAGGCCATGACACTCTGTTGTCAGTCTCCACTCTCTTAGACTCATGCACAGGCCATACAGGACTACTGAAGGCTGAGCGAGCCTTGCTGACCACTCCCGGGTTCTCCAGCTCATGAATCATCTCATGGATGGGGGTCACGCAGTCACAACTGGGGCAGTATTTTTGACAATGTCCTGTTGTGGTAGCTATCAGTACCTGTTGTTCTTTGACACTTGGCAGTCCTGCAGCAGAAGAGTCCCCTGAGGCATCAGGGACCAGCTCTCTAATGCCTTCTGTCTCCACAGGCACTATTCAAGAAGCTCAACAATGCCCTTTTGCGTTCTTGGAGTACCCTCTCCTGAGGTAATCTGTGCTAAGGATACGCAGGGCTTCTGGGCCAGGGGTGTTTTCCCATTTGTGACCAGTTGAGCTGAAGGCTCACTTCAGCTTCCAGTATAGTCAGCTGTTGGAATTCCCCGTCACCCCAGGGATAGAGATGGACTCTGCCCCTACACAGCTCAATGGCATCAGGGTACATTTTGCACTAGTGTCAACCAAAGCCACCTGCTCTTGTTGGTCTGATGTGCCAGGCCATCAATCCACAACATCCAGGAGAGCCCACTGTCTCATTCTTCCACTCAGCTGGGGACAGAACTGCTCTAGTCCTGGTCACGGACGTTATTGCTCACTTCTAATAGATAAGAACTGGAGGTCCCTACAAGAGCATTGAAGTAACATCAACCCTTCTCTTCTGGTTGAGAACTTACTGAAAACTGGAGTAGATTTATCCTTGCAGAGTATCCTGTGGTGGTGTCAGAGACTGGAAAGATGGATGTTTTGGGAGCTTTTGGGACACGTGTGTGTGGAGGAGGAAAGGTCAGGCCTTCCCCAGGCAAGGCAGTGAACTGCCTCACACCCCTTAAAGGGCCTGCATCCCAGCCTGGCTGAGCTGCTAGTCATTGGCACATGGGAAGAAATGCCCCACGCTCCACCCCTGGAGCCCTTGACCCAGCTTCTGAGTGGCCAAATGACCAGAAGTCCCACCTGGGACTGGGGTATTCAAGGCTCAGCACAAAGCCACATGTCCTGACGCTACCTTCACCTTGAAGCATCTCTCTTAACACTGCTGGAACTCAGCAGTTTGTATCTATATGTGTGCTTTTCTGTATCTTTTCTCTCTTTCTCTTCTTCTAATTCCCTCTTCTTGGAACATTTTGAGTAACTTAACATCAAATGGGTTTAAAGTTTGTTAAATGGAATGGGTCAAGTTAATGCTCTGGGAAGTGTTTTATGTTGATTGAGTGTTGTACCAAACCTTTTGCCAAAGCTTGCTGATTTTCTAAAGTTTGTCAGTAAAGTTGTTTACTGTTGGACCTCTTGAGAATATCTTTTTGATTTTTCTCCCATGCATTTAACCCAGAGTACAAGAACCATTTTAGTATAATCCCTTTCAAAAGCCCTTTTAGCAAGTTGATTGGGGCCTTAACATGTTCTTCCTCTCAACTCTCTCAAAACACCTTTCTTTGTTTTTTTTTCTGTAGAATTCCAGCCTTCAGCTATCATTTGGTTACCTGTGGAAACCACTGAACCCCTCAGCAAAACCTCCAGAGTTTTGCCCTGGAAGAATCTACCATAGAGTTTCCCCACCTAGGCTGAAAAAAAAGGTTCTCCCCCATGGTGCCATGTAGAACTATTGCTAACCTACCTCAGTTTTGCTTTCACCATTGGTCCACGGCTTTGCCCACCTCTATTGTTCATATATATCCCTAGTTCTCAAGGTTTCTCCTTTCCCTGTTTTCCCATTGGTTGTGGTATCCCTGGTGGTCTGCCCCATGTCCCCTATAGGTCATTGCCCTTTGCCCTGCCCTTGTACCTCCACTTGCCTTCAGACCCTTGGGTCCTAACCCCATACTTTACCCTGGGCACTCCTTTGATCTGCATCTTTTGTCCCTGTTCCCTTCAGTGTGGTGGACATAGTAAACCTTCACTGGAATTGATCATACAGAAGGCCCTTCCTGTCTTTCTTTCACTGAGCTATCTGTGGCGTATGTGTGTGCATGGACTTGAAATGATTGCTCCTGTGGTGAGTGGCTTCTGAAGGAGATACTTTGAGAAAGTAGCAGCATTTCACCATCCTGTCATGCTGCTACAATTACCCTTTTGCTAAGGACAGACTGCAGCATTGGTAGCCTTGCTGGGAAGATGAGTATATACCTTTGAATCAGCTCCAGCCAAGCTCCACAAGTCAAGCGGGCAGGTACATTTCACAAAAAAGACTATCTCAAAAAAATTAATCAACACTGCCACTGTTGGAGTCCTAGAAACTTAGAATTTGGGGTTTTAGTGTATAGTAATACATATGAGTCAAGATGGAGGATTTTGGGTGTTGTCTTTGCCCTTCTTCTTCTTCCTTCTTCTTCATGGGTTTAGGTGGTTTTCTGTAATTGGGTGAAAAAGGTCCGCATTGCAGGCCTTAGGTGGTAATAATCGGGTTGAAAACATAAATAATAAAGATGTCACTTCACTATTGGGGGATTATAATAACCTTGGAAAGAGTTAGAAGCACTCCATTTTACCTCGATTTCCTAGCATGCTAGTTGGAGCTCATGGTATGTGAGAATGTAACTTAGATAAGATATAATAAATAACCAAGTCCAAACTCAATTCTACGTTTCCTGTGTATTATTCATACTGGCCTTGGCAAAGAAGAACAGAAGCCAAAACCCTCACATGCCACCACCAACAAAAACCCCCTGTATTCAGAAAGGAAAATGTAACTGGTTTAGAAGCACATACTATAAAGGCCAAACAATATCCTACATTAACATTCCTATGTATTTCACACTCAGTATTAAGGTGTTGGCTTGTCTGGTTTAACCTATAATCCCATGAATGACTATGTACCTTAGAAGAGTCAGAAATAGGATGTTCAGGTATAGTTGAACTGAGAACTGTAGTGATTTTCTTCTTGTTGTTGACTTTACTGACATTAGGGCAGAATTTTCAGGGTTTACAGTAACAGTGCAGCTCCTACTGCATAAGGGGCAGTGACATGGAAAAGGAATTGTTTACAGCCAGACTGCTTAGAGGCGGTTTCGTAAAATGTTTGTTTCAAATACCACAGAATGAAGTTCTGACTTAGTACAGAAAGTGAAACATTGCAAAGATTTTGGGCAAAACCCCCATCTCCCATGCTCCAGCCCCACTTCTCTTACCTGGGAGTTTCCCTCTGAGGGGCAGAGACACTGTGAGAATTGGGCTGATAAAAGGGCCAGGGCAGGTGTAGCTCTCTGACTTCAGAAGAATGCAGTCAGAACTGCTGCTGGAGGAAAGGAACTTGCTGCTGCTGCTGGAGCTCAGCCCAGAGCTGTTTTTTCTGCCGTGGGGTGAGCCACTGCTCATGAGAACAGCCACTGAACGGGAACCTTATTAAGACCTACCTCACAAACAAACAAACAAACAAACATGCCCCCAAAAACAAAAACCAACAAAAAACAAAACAAAACCAAACAAACAAACAAAACCCACAAAACAACAACAACAAAAAACCCACCATCATCTGCTTGGCTGCCCAGGATCCTGAGCTCACCTCTCCCTGCCCCTGCTGCCCCGCGCCCACTGCTTCATCAGCGCTGATCCAAGTTTTTCTCTGCACTGTAGCACTGCACCCCGTCTGCCAAGACATCCAGCCGTCCTAGCTTGCTGCTTCTGAGAGCTTGCTACTGGGGCACTGGGATCAATTGGCCCAGGGGGTTGTGAAGCAAAGCCTCTCTTCCATCTGTTTCTGTCTCGGCTGAGCCACCATTACCGCGTGCTCCCCAAGCTCGCCCCACAGTGCCCCCTGAAGCCGTGGGGGAATCATCGCCCTTGCCCTGCCCACTGGGAGCTGCCAGATTTCCTCTTTAGTGCTGTTTGGGTTGGTTCTCCCTCCAAGGAGGGAATGCCACTGCCACATCCTTGTGGCAGACCCTGTCCCCTCTATCCCAGGGGGGATGCCCCTTGGACCTTGCGGTTCATTCCTCCAGGGCCGTAAAAATTCTGCCATCTCATTTGCTTTTGCTTTCTCCTTTACCTTTTTTACATATACTTGCTGTCTTTCTAAAGATACACTTGTATCTTTCTAAACAGTTCACCCAGGGACTTAATCTGTCCTTCCTCTAGTTTCCCCCACTACTGCCTGTGGGTATTCATTTTCCCACCGCTCAAAACCTTAAAAGAAGGATTCTAGTAGTCCTAGAAACTGGAGTTTAATGTAAGCAATAAATCAGCTTCTGATCTTTATATATATATATAAATATACTTTATATATATATACTTTATACATGCATATATATATAGTATATAACTATATATAGAAAATGGTAGTAATATTTAGTGAATAATATTTATTTATAGTTTTTATTTAATAATTAGATTTTTTAGGGTATATATTGTGTTAATTTTTTGTATTATTTATTGTGTATAATTTGTTTTTTGAGTAAAAATAATTTTATGGATGGGTTTGTTTGTATTTGAGGTAGATTTAATTTAANTCTCCCTACAAAACTGAGCTTCTAGTTCTTTACAGCTCTGAAATGGAAAAGTAGCAAATAGCCAGCAATGCCCTTACAATTGCTGCTGTAGAAAAGGAAAACTAAAACTGTATCAGAATCTCATCCAGTGCTGGAAAAGGCAGGAAAGTTTGTGCAGAATCATCTTTGCTTGCTGGTAAAAGAGAAAATAAACAGGCCTTCTCCAGCTAGCAAACAAATAAACCAACAACGCAACAAAGCAAAAGATGAGAGTGTCACCTACTGCAGTGTCTAAAGCATTGGATGCAGTGAGGGGATGTTTGGCATACAAAACATTGAGGTCAGCAATGTAATGTAGGGATTTCTGGAAGTCTGCTGGAAGGTCCCTCATGTGCCTCCTGTATCTTGGGCTAAACCACCCTCAGCACCTCCTCACTGGCCTTGTCCTCCAGATCCTTCCCTAGCTCCATTGGACCTTCGCTGGATACACTCTGGCTTCTCAAGGATTTTCTGCTTCTGAAGGGCAAGCAGTGTTCTCTCTGCAAAACTGAGTTTTAGCTCTTTTAAGGTCTGAAATGGAAAAGCAGCAAATAGCCAGCAATGCCTTTGCTCTTGCTGCTGCAGACATGGAATATTAAAACTGGATCAGAATCTCATCCAGTGCTGGAAAAGGCAGAAAAGTTGGTGCACTAGCGTCTTTGCTTGCTGAAAAAGAGAAAATGAACAGGGCTTCTCCATCTAGAAAACCCACAACACAAAACCCCAACAAAACAAAAGATGAAAACAAGTGTCACCTACTGCAGTGCCTAAAGCATTTGGATATGGTGAGGGGATGTTTGGTAGGGGAACAGCCCTTGTGGTGAGCATTTTTATGGAGGGATTTCTGGAAATCTGCCTGAAGGTCCCCATGAGCCTTCAGTTCTTCTGGCTCCTCAGCACCACCTCACACCGGGCTTGTCTTCCACATTCATCCCCAGGTCCCTTGGAATTTCCCGGGACACGCTCCTGCCCCTCCGAGGCTGCTTGCTTCTGAGCAGCAAAGCAGTGCTCCCTCTGCAAAATGGAGCTTTTAGATCTTGACAGCTCTGCCATGGAAAAGTAGCAGAGAGCCAGCAGAGCTTTTGCTTTAGCTGCTGCAGACATGGAAATCTCCAACTGTATCAGAAACTCATCCAGTGCTGGAAAAGTCAGGAAAGATACTGCAATAGCATCTTTCCTTGCTGGAAAGGGGAAAATGAAAAGAGCTTCTGCACTCAGCAAATCGAAAAAGCACAAGGACACAAACTGAAAGAGACTGCCACCTCCTGCAGTGTGTCAAGTACTTGTCTGAGGCAAGGGCATGTTTGGCAGGGAAACAGCCCTGTTGCTAAGCACTGTCCTGTACGGCTTTCTGAGAGTCTGCCTGAGGGTCCCTCATAACCCTGCTGATTTTCTGGCTAAAGCTTCTACACCAAGCTTTGTTGCAATATGACACGAAAGAACGACGCTCATGCACTGAGATGTCCAAGGCAAAAAAGAAGGAGTTTATTTTCTTTGACCTTGATTTATAGAATTTGGACAATGACCAGGGATTGGAGGATGAAGGTTGCTACCTCTCCAACCACAATGGTCAAACTAGCAGTTCATCAACAGTCTCTTCCTTATGAGAAGAATGTACACATAAAAGAACAGTTACAACAACAATAGATTGTTTATGGGAAAATCCATGAGAAACTCCATTACAAAAAGTAAAACATCAGAAAGCTAAAAAAAACAGGGCTACAGAGCTTCTCTTCCACATTCTTCCCCAGCTTCCTGGATCTTCTCTGTACACACTCCAGCCCCACTGTGGCTTAGTGCTTCTGAGGGGCAAAGCAGAGTTCTCTTTGCTAAATGAAGCGTTTAACTCTTGACAACTCTGACATGGAAATGTAGCAGATAGCTAGCAACACTTTCGCTTTAGGTGCTGCAGGCGTGGAAAACTCCAACTGTAGCAGAAAGTCATCCAATGCTGGAAAAGGCAGGAAAGATTCTGCAATAGCATTATTTACTTGCTGGAAAAAGGGACAACCAAAAAAGCTTCTGCACTGAGCAAACCGACAAAGCACAAGCACACAAATTAAAAGAGACTGCCACATTCTGAGGTGTCTCAAGTACTCATCGCCAAGAAGGGCATGTTTGGCAGGGAAACAGCCCTTGTGCTAAGAACTGTCCTACAGGGCTTTCTGGAAGTCAGCCTTGAAGGTCCCACATGAGCCTAAAGTTATTCTGGCTAAAGCTCCCTCAGCACCTCCTAAAACCGGGCTTATCTTTAACATTTTTCACCAACTCCCTTGCACCTTCTGGTTGCATCACTTTGTCTGTCCTCACTCTGGGAAGGGCCAGTGCTCTGGAAGTTCATTTGCTGGCAGAAAGAGTTAAAGCTGCCCAGGCCTGCGGTGGGCAGTGGTCCCTGCCGGCGGGAGCTGCAAAGATCTCAAGGCCATGCCGGTGGAGAGGCTGCTGGATGCTTTCCCCTCCACCCCTGATCTTGTGGCGTGGGCCGCTCAGAGCTGCTCCCCGAGGCCTGAGGAAGGAGAAGGGAAGGTCCCCCCC
>VWYO01020115.1:0-10884 GCA_013400275.1 Rhadina sibilatrix
ACCCGAATCTCAGGAAATAAAAATCCTGAGACCCCACTGTGCCAAGCTGTGGCATGCAGCATGAAGTCTCATCTCAGTGCCTTTCTCATTCTGTCTTTCTTCAGTTGCCCCTGGGTACTCTGAGTTGCTGGTTTGCAGGAAGCATGGCACAGGTCCTTTCCATGGATGAACTGCTGCAAATGGGTGGCAGCTGAGGTGGAGCAATGCTGTTAAATAGAGCACTGAAAAACTACCCCTCCCTTGATTGCATCCTTCAAACAGCTGTGCATGTAGATATCAGACACAGCTTTGTTCATCAGTTTTAATCAGCTGCCTGCAACATCCTCATTTAGTTTTTCTTGGCATTAAGTCAGAAGCCCATTATTTTCTTACCTTTTGCTATCTGCTGTCTCTTAATGGAGAGAGCTGTTCTCAAAGGCCAAACTTGAACAAGAGCATGCACCTGCATTTCATACCAACCTCTTTCAAGTCCATTTCAGTAGACTGAGGAGTTGAATGTGGCCTTCTGTATTCCAGATGAAGGCCAGGGCCTTCAAAACAAAATATTTGCAATGACTTCATCACCATGTAGCTGTTTGCCATCTGACAGGAATGCCTGACACAAGACCATATGAATCCTTTCAGTCAAACTTAAAGAACTCCCCCAGTGTTCCTCTTTACTTCCTCTTTTAAAATTCTTATTTCAAGAGATCAGCAGTACAGGAACAGCATGGCAATACATGTGCTTTCACAGTGACTTTCTGCACAGGTGAGTTCTCATGAGAAAAGTTTGCATTGAAGAGCTTCAGGCTGGTGTTTCTGGCAACCACTCCAAGTGTGTTGGAGAAAAGGGATAGGCAGGACAAGGGTGAACTTCCACTTGTATGGGCCAAGAAATATCAGAATGAGTTAGCCCTGGTCTATTGCCAGGTGTTTTTGTAGTCTTAAGAATGACCAAGTGCCGCCTCAGTTATCTCCCCATCAAATTGCTTGGCAAAGCTTCAGATGCTCAGGAGTGGCCTTCTGAAAACAAGCAGGAGTCTTGCAGGGTTGAGACAGAAAATCTAAAGCTTTCCACAGACTTGAGAGAAGGGACCCCAAGCCAGCGTCGAGTAAGACAGGTCAAACTCTGTCAGGCTTGCTAGGGTCTTTGAAAAAAAACCTAGAGCAGCTGGGTTGTTGTAAAAGTCATTTATTGCTTGGATAGAAGATCAGTCTCAAAGGTGAAGAGTTCAGAGGATAACAGTCAGTGCTATTCTGCAAAGCTGTTTGGCATAAATTCCCCACGTCCCAAGCAGAGACAATCAGTGGCCCCATCAGCAGCAGCCTCAGCAATCCCCATACAATGCATTATATTCACAAATCATCCAATCAGCTACAAACACGATGCTATTGCTGTCTTTTTGCACCTATCCTGGCCTAACACTGATGTACAAAAGTGGTCATAATTTTTTACAGAAATTCTACATATATAATTCTATCTGTCCTATCTAGGAATGCTACATTATGTTTTCATTACATCTAGGGTTAGTTAACTCTGCTGCTGAACTTTAAACTAGGCTTTAGGGGTTTTCTTACTAACTAATACAGGCCCTTTATTTGCTTAAGGCACTTAAAATGTTCTCTACTTATTTAAAACTAAAACTTACATTTTTACCTCCTGTCTGCCTGGATTTATGTATTTTAGTTTCTCTGAAGGTTTTAATTCAGCCCTCACATTTCTGAGTGCTTCTGAGCCTGTGTCAATGGGGCCCAGAGGGATTTGCATCCTAACAAAACTCCAGAAAAGCAAAAAGGGGAACAGTCTGTCCATCCCTCAGACATTCTCAGGCTGAGTCAGGTGGACTAGTGGGGAGGATTTGGAACCCTTGGGCACAGGTCCTATAGACTCAACCCCTATAACTGGCAGAGCAGCACAACACCGTGACTCATCACTGTGCACAGCTACTGTGGGGTGGGAGTAGGAGTGACAGGCTGGATTTAGCTCAGGACACACGACTGTGGTAGCATGAGCACCTGTCTGCTCTTGGAAACAATCCTGATGGGCATGTGAGATAGCATTGGTACTCCTGTGCTTCTCATTGGGGCTGCTACACCACCCTTCTGCTTCCAGGAGCTTGGACTGAGCACATCAGGCTTCATGGTCAAGAGAGGCACTTTCCTACAAAGTTATGCCTTAAATCTCAGCAATAACTCAGAAGGCAGTGTGGGGATTATTTTTATGCCAATGGTAGGGACAAGAGATGTTTCTTGGGGCACAGTAGCAGACCTGTGGGTAGTGCCCAAGAACCTTGATAATGTTATTCTGAGCACAGCATCCAGCTTTTTTACATAACAAGTCAGGTTTTACAGGCATTGAGCTACCTGTCTCCATTAATGAATTAAGACCCAGCAAACCACAGACTGAGTTAATTGGTGTATTTTTCCCTTAAGAAGAGAATTAGAAAACACACTTGTACTGGGAATTGTGAATGATACATTCTGCCTGAAGAAAAACAAATTACCACTCCAGCAGGAAAACTCACATCCCCAGGGTTCTGAAAGCAACTCATTTTGACTCTCTGGTTTTAGTCTGTTGGGAATTTGAGAGGAATGATTTGAGACAGGGCCAATGGGGAAAATTCTCTCCTTGTGTTCTCTTTCTCTTTTACATGACTGTCACACAACAGGTGATAAACAGGCTTCCTCAAAGTCATTATGGTAAATGCAGATTACATTTCATACACAACAGACAGTTGCTGCATATCTTGACAGGTACATTCTTTAATGATATACTGGTTTCAGGGAGGCCATAGATGCCATTGCTGTTCAATAAGTAATAGATTATATATTTTTCCTCCCACAGCATGAGGTGCTGTTTGAAAGGAGACTGAACCAAATAAAGTAAATAAATAAACTAAATAAAGTTCCCAAAGTGAACAGAAGGCACTATAGTTACACAGTTAAAACTGCTGCAGGTTTCAGGATGGCTTTGTCATCTTAGTTTACCTTGGTGACACACAGGTGGGAGAAGAGTAGTGTGATGCCATAATCCTGCCTACCACAAGAATGTGGTATTTTCCTTGAACTGCTGTGCAAATTCTGGAATGCACCTTTGAAAGCCATCTCATCAGATCTTGCACAAATTTGGGCTATTGCAAGGGTACCCCAGAGGTGGTCTGAGGAGACAGTTCAAAAATATCCAGACTTAGACACCAAGAGAGGACATGAGCTTCACAGATCACATTTCAACTGTGACTTTACCAGTTGTCAAGGCTGCACAAGGGCTGGATTTTAAAGTTGAAATTAGATGTGGAACCTTAAAGTACCACTTTTGTGGAATCTTGGCTTCTGGCACATGAGTCTTACCCTGGTGATGTGACGTGGACAATACTGCCACAATAATGTCCTGGTGAAGTCAGTGCGAATAGGTTATTTTTGCAACATCCCAGAGGAGGGAACAAAGTAAAAACATACTTTCAGTATGAGGTGCAAAAAATTCCTGTATTTAAAAGGCATATTTCTTCTCTTGTATTAGTACAAGTGTGGGAAAATCTGGGATACAGAACTTTCAAACAAAAACAGTGTAGGATTACGTTCTGCAGGAGTGGATTTTGTATATCAAATTTTAGTCTTCTTCATAAATGGAGTAAGTTATCACTATTGCAGTGGAGTTATGGCAAAGCAAATCTACTGTATGTATAGAAACTATAATTCTTAGGAATACATCAGGATTACATCAGGACAAATAAAGGCTGAAGGTGAACTTTGGTCAGACAGTAAATACAAAATAAACATAGTGTACACAGACTTCTGAATAAACACACAGAAGCTTGAGCAATTTCTTAAGACAGCCAAAACATCTTGCTGTCCTGTATTTGCAGAGAGGGCTATTCTCCTTATGGAATAAAAGAAGGTTCGATGACAGGCACATATCAAAGTATTTATCAGTATTTGTGTATTTGTTCTAAAACACTTACTAACACTAGTTGAGACACTTGTATGTGGGTACATCACAATTTTAAAAACTAAGCAAAAATGAACATTCTTTAATTTATTTTTTTTCCTTTGGTGGTAATATCTGCTGTCATAAGATAATAGTGAGTTCTACCATGTGGGCTTTGAGAATATTGCAATGTCACCTGTAGCCCTGAACTTTGTCATCTTCCTAGTTAAAACACAGGGCAGTGTTTGGAGGTGTTTGTGTTTGCTGAACAAAACATCCAGTTGCCCACGTGTAGGTGTAATAGCTACTTGTAGATTTTAAAACATATGCAAAACAGCTTTGACTATGTGGGGTTCTCCCCTCTCCTCCTTCAGACTGCTGGGAAAAGGGCTGTGCTCTGCTTTCTGTGCAGCCAAGGGTCTCTCAGGAGACACTTCTTGTTGAGTAAAGAGCACGCCTCAAGAAGGCCCACAAGCATGAACTGTAGAGCAGCTTCTGACTTTGATGGGCTTCCTCTTGTTACCTCCTCCTAATCCCGTCTTTCAAACTAGTATTTGGAGTGGGTAAGCAACCCTCTGCGGGGATTTTTGTGGCCCTCAAAAAGAGAGTTGATTCTACGCAAAAAATGTTTTTGGCCGAGCCATGGGACAAGGTCTCAGTCACACTCCGGCCACCACGTATTTTCAGTACTGTAATCACAAGAATCTTTCTGTGAAGGATAAATTGCAGACAAAGTAACTTACTGAGAAGAGCACTGTTTTTCTACATCTCCCTCATACAAACAAATAATAGTTAATAACATTAATTGAGCAGATTCTAGGGCAGCTGGCCAAGGAAAGTATTTGTCTTATGCTGAACACCTTCTGTTGCACTCTGCAAACACAAGCTGCTAGAATGACCTCAGCACCTCTTTTGCTTTTATTCAAAGTCACCGAGATGTTTATGATTCAGTTTCCTCCCTATCTCAGCAGTAAATACCTATGTGCAAAGGCCTGTAAATCTGCCATTCAAGCAGCAAAAACAACAACATGCCAATCCAATAAATGACTCCCTCACAGTGTTTTCATTATACAAAGAAGACTTCTTCTGTGTTCTGTCCAAGAACACCATCCTGCAAAGTTTGCTTTATAATAAACAAGGGAGGTCCAGCAGAGATGGGCAGCAGATCAGAGGAAAGAGAATGTCATGTAGACTAAAGCAGGGTGAAAAAGAAAAGAAGGCATAATTACTGTTGAGCATGTTCTTAAATTAACCAGTGACGCTGTTAAATTCACTTTCCTACACAGACTACATTTTTTTTTGGAAGTGGCCTTTTGTGGCTGTATTCATTAATATCTGGATGTTTAGCAGTGCCGTGAATGGTTTGATATTCTTTCCTGCTTTCTGAGTAAGAAAATCAATTATTTTCCTGTATTTTTTGCTGCTAATCCACTAGTAAGGGATCATCAACCAACAGGGAGTTTAAGCAAATTCTTCATGGGCAAATCATGAATTTATATATGGCTACAAAGTGTATTTCAAAACCTTATGAACAAAACAATCTGTCAGAATGTAAAGCAGCACATTCATCATTTACAGACTGAAGAAAAGACTGCTTCAAACTCACTGAGTAGTTTGTTCATTATGATTTGTTCAAAGTATGTGATAAAGTAGTGAGGAAAACTATTTTGAAATGCCTCTCTCAATGCCCAATGCCTCATTTATACATCTGCTGATTAATAAATGCAGAGGAAAGATGGTGTTAAAAAAAACTTTGTTCAACTATTGCTACTTTGCTTTTGAGAGCTAGCATAGATGTGATCAGCATTTTTCTTTCCCTGTAAAGGTAGATTTTCAACATTTCTTTATTCTTTAAGAATGAAGATAAAACACCTACAAATAACGAAAACCCCAAGAAACCAACCCAAACAAAAAGCCCACAACAGCCCCCCAAAAACACAACAAAAAACATCCACAACACTAAAATCAAACAGCATTCCCTCCACAAAAAAAAAAAAAGGCCTGGCACACACACACAAAAACCTAAATAAAAAGACAAAGAAAGGCAAAGAAAAGGCCCAGAAATCAAAAGCTACTATCAGATTGGCTCAAAATTTTTATGTCTTTAAGGATTTGGTTGTCTTCCATATCTCTGGGCTCAGCTTGTTGCACGCATTTTTCTCCTTCAGAATAAAAGCCATTTTCAGTTGTGGCAGGATGTTATATAAACAGGTTTTTACCTAACTCAGGGAAAATAAGAGAAGGAAGAGGAGAAAACAACTAGGATGATTTTATCTGTTTGTTGGATTTCTCTGTATAGGTGATCAGATTTAAAAAAAAAAAAAAAAACTGAGATGCTTCAGTAGGTATGTTTTAGAGCTGATGCCAGGAAGAGAGTAAAAGTGGTGAGACAGAGAGATGGAGAGAAGGTCAGAGCCACTCCTGTTCAGTGGAAAATGTTGAAAGAGAACAAAGGGGGAGGATGAGCAGAGAAGAGCTATGTGAGCCTTGGAACAAGACAAAATGGCAGAAGTCTTGAAAACAAGAAAAACAGAATTAAACCCTTTCTGCACAGAAAATAACACTAAAAGGAACAATCAGCTGTGGAAGCTGAAACACTGGGATCTTAACACTTCAGTGTTGGAAGTATAAGAAGAGGGGAAGAAAAGAAGGAAAAACCTCAAGTGCAAGGAAAGTCAAAGCACTGCAGAAAGACAGAAGGAGGAGGTCAGCTCTGTCTCTGTTCTCCTGCACATGTGCATCTGCATGAGGAGAAGGGCAGAGCAGTGCACAGTGTGACTGCACTGTGGCTCGCTAAAAAGAGCAGCTTCCACAAGAAAGAGAAAAAAGACACACACCAGACTGATTTCGCACCAGCTGTGCTTACTATGTTTTTGATGGTTTTTTTTTTTCCCCTTGTGTTGTACAAACAAGCCTAATTTTGAACAGGATGTTGTCCTTTCATTGCCTTCCCTGTAGCTGATGTTCTTGTCAGCATCTCCTGCCCTAAAATACAGACCACACTGTAATGATGCTGCAGTGCACTAACTTTCAGGGACAGCAGGAAGAACAACCATTTGATAACTGTGAGGCCTCTGCTGCAAAGAGTAGCAGTAAAAGCCTTCAGAAAGGGGTGGCCTGGCTGCTCCTTATTAAGGTGCTTAGTATATTTTGTCAAGAAACGCTGCAGAATCACAAAGTAACCCACGGGCGAGGCACAGGGCCCGAGGAACAATGGGAAGCCAGTGGTGACTGCATTTTTTCCAGCTTCAAACCACCTTGTTGATTGCAGCACGGCAATAACAACAGCGCTTTGCAGGCAGCTGTGCCCCTTCCTTGTGCACTGTGCGGGAACAAAGGAAAGTTAAGGAGCACAGAGCTGGTGCCCAGCTTCCTCTCTGGTGGCCCCAGAGAGAGGCAAGGCTGCCCAAGGCAGGAATAAGCACCGTCTCCATTTTCTTCACTGCAGCCCGGAAGATCAGTTCTAAGAAAAACCAAAGAAAACAAAACAAAAGGCAGATTTTAAAAAGTGTGCATCCCAGCTGTATGAAAATATCGTAACAAAGTCACAGTAACAGCTTGCTCCTGTCTATTTTGTCTCTATCCATCATAAACTCCCCTACCCTGCTATGTCAGAGGACTTGGAATATTTCTGCGGACCTGATTTAAGAGCTGTCTGTGGAAAGATTGTCTGTCTATCTCAGGTACCTGGAAAACCTAAAGATACCTTTATGGCAGAGCTGTAATTATCCACTACACCAGGAATATGATTCAATTCCACATCTATTGCAGAAGCAGAGCCAAAAAAAGAAAAACCCCACAACAAACTGTGCAAGTCTTTGCATTTCTGTAGCTGCAGCAAACTGGAGGGGTCCAGTAACCTTGCCAAGGTGTTAGACATCAGGAACTTTATTCAGCATGCTATGTGTCTGTTCCCCACAGCTTTGCACTACAAAGGAGGTCAGGACAGGGGTTATTTCAGGCATGTGATGGAGCTGTGTGCATCAAACACAATACTGAGTAAGTGGCTTGAAGCAAGACCAAAATGTGGTATTTTTAGAGCAGCGTTATTTTGCACAAACACTGCCTTGTCTAACTACTCCTGCTGAATAGCCAGCCAGCTCACCACAAAACAGGAGAAGGGGGGTTGGGTTAACACAGAGCAGGCACAGATTTGCCCCCTGAGGCTGCCCTGGCCAGGCACAGCACCAGAGGCAGAGGAGGCAATAGCAACCTCTGTCATGTGAGCAGCCTGTGTCCCCATGCCAGGGGAGCTCTGTGGAGAGCCTGGTGCTCTTTATGGAGCCTTAAGCCAGCAGGCCAGGAATGGACTTGCCCCCAAAAAGTGTAATCCTTTGTGTACGCATGAGGACATGACTTCTGGTGCCAATGCTATTCATTGAGCTGTCTGTCCTAGATCAAGGTAGGCAAGAATTTATTCATGATGATCCTCAACATCGTCCTAAGGACACTTGATTAAAATCCTGCTGTCCTAATAGCCCATTTTTACTTGGCCTTTCCTCAGGCAGATTCCCAAACGCTAAGCAAAATGGACTCCAGGATCTAACCCCAGGAATTTATTTTCTTCCATCACAACGGGAGAGAATGTTTGTTCTGCTCTGAGAACCTGAAAAAGATTTGTAAAGTACATCCACAAAAGAAGTTTCCTCTGGAACCCTCATTTCCTGGCTGCAGTAGGCCTGTCACATTTCCACTGATTCATTGTTCAGCTTCAGGAAACAAAACAGCTCTCAGTCCCTCTGCTGAAGTTTGCTCCATTTGTGTCATAGCCTGTGATAAAATCCTAACTGCACTGTTTTGGATATTCACTGCATCCTTATTATGCATAAATTATCCTGTGATTAATTTTGCATGTCATATCATTTTAGAGCATTTAGAAATGCTGGACTTAGACAGTATTTTCCCTCACAGCTCACTCTCAGTGACTTGCTTGCTAAGGATACAACACTGAGTTTCCATTGTTAGCAAAAAAATGCCCACAGCATGTGAGGGACTACAGAAAACTTCAAGGCATAAACTCTCTCATCAAGCAGAGAGAGAGTTCTTCTGCAAAGAACAGGCTTGTACAGTAAGTTCTGCTCAAATCCCTGAACCTGAACACTGTGAGCAGACTCCAGCCCTGCAGTCCACAAGCAAAGTCAGCATGACAGTCACTCAGCAGTCACACAGTTTGCTGCTTCCAGGTGTGTCTTTCCTTCTACCTTGACCTCACCAAAAACAGTGCACCAGGAGAGAGAATGTTCTTCCAGCCTGCTTGCTACAGTGGGCTGTGGCTCCAACACCCACCAAGGCACTTCAGTGCCAAGGCAGTGGAGACAGCTGCAGCAGGCATAACCAGGATCAAACCCTGGTGAGTTTTAGGTCAGCTGCAAGATTGCAGGCAGTCCTGCCCACTGCAGAAGTACAACCCTCCCCACAGGCCAGGATAGGAATTTGTCACTTCACCTTGACAAATTCTCACTATCATGTATTCTCATACAAATTCCTGATGGAGACAGGCAGTTGACTTCAGTTTCTGAAACAAAATTATCCACATAGAGCCATACTTTAAAGTAAGTTGAAAAAAAAAAAAAATCTGTTTAAAAAAACTTGTTCTGTTTTCCACAAACAGCAGAAACTCCCCCATTAGCTAAAGGACACCACATTAAATAGAGAACAGATGTTGTAAATAATCACAATTTTCTTAGGTATACTAGCAAAAGGCAATAGCCTCATGGTTCCCCCAGCGTCTGTGCTATATGATGTGCTGTGAAACAATCCACATATACTTTGCTCCTCATCTGTCAGTAGTGAAAGTGCTTTTAACAGGGCAATGAACCACTCATTCGAGATCTGATGGGTGAAGATACATACCCCTGGACATGCTCAGGACAAAACAGAACCAAACAATCCCTTAAGGGAGGAGAACCAGCAAGCAGGCTCTGTGTACCACAAGAAAACACAGTGACCATCCTGACAGGTTTGCTTTTTTAAATGGACAAGGAGGCTTGGTCAGGGCATGTGAGCTAAAAGGAAACGGAGTGAGGCATGTGCTTCAGAGCTCTGCAGTTTGCTTCAAGTCACAAAACTATTCTCCTCCTACCCTCATTTTCATCCTCTTTCCAGATAAGGGCCACAACTCCAGGTTTAGTAGCAACTGAATATTTTTTCCATTGAAGAATTCCAAGAAAAGGATCATGCCTGAAAATGACCATTTTATTACTTGTGAACAGAAGCAGCTGAGAAATGCTTTGAGAAAGGACATCCCAAGGTTAAAAAGAGGGAAATGGTTCTTCACCTGCTGTTGAGCCTTACATCTCTCCCATGATTAAACTTCCAGTATCTGGTCTCTCTGCCTCTCTGTGGCTGCTTCCATCTGTGCAATTGTGTTGGGGTCACTAGCCTAAATTCTGCAGCTGTCCTCAGCCTTTCCTTTGCATATTCATGTGTCACACCAACAGTTTTCCACCTGAAGGGTCTGTTGGCAGCAGGAGAGTCTCTGAAAGAGTATTTGAATACCTGCCCTAAACCAGCCATTTCTGAATTTAGCAGAAAAGCCACTGGCTGGTAATTCCCCGCCTCTGTTAATCAGTGGTGAAGACTTACAACCCCCAGCACATTTCCCAAAACACTGTTTTCATCTAACGTGGTGGG
This sequence comes from Rhadina sibilatrix, assembly GCA_013400275.1. Lineage (NCBI taxonomy): Eukaryota > Metazoa > Chordata > Aves > Passeriformes > Phylloscopidae > Rhadina > Rhadina sibilatrix. Next base: position 10,538 of record VWYO01020115.1, read on the forward strand.
CATCTAAATCTAGCTCCTGGTTTGAGCAGTGCTTGAGAAAAAAGCTCTGTCACAGAAGTCTACTCTGAAGAGTGAGGTGCCCAAGTTCCCACAGCACAGGTATCCCCATGGGTATTAACCTCAGCTTCAGCCTGCTCTGGGAGTCCAGGACCATACAAGTTACAGAAATGTCAGCCAAGGGTAAAGATGCCCCTGAAGTCTGGATCTTAACAGTGATACCACTCAGCTTCCTTTGAAATGCAGTCCTACTAAAAGTGTTGAGTAATTTTATCCACAACAGCAGCCACAGAAAAGCCATGCTTCTGCAGCCATGAAGAGGACATATTTACACACACAAAAAAAAAAAA
>VWYO01020115.1:10914-27281 GCA_013400275.1 Rhadina sibilatrix
AAAAAAAATGGGGCAGGGAAAAAGATAAATCCGTTTTTACCTGACAGGCATAGCCCATCTCCTGGATAGGTCACCTGGGCAATGGACTGGGTACATTATGTCTGCAGAACTGTTGAGAGACCTTGTCCTTATAAAGAATCATAGAATCATCTAGGTTGAGAAAAAAACCCCTACTCTGGGGTAAGAGATTCATCTAATCCAGCCAAGAATATTGTCTTCTTTGGTTTATTGAGAGCTAATTGTAAATCCCATCACAAATTCCTTACATGCCTTATTACTAGGAGATTTTGACATTTCCTTTCTTCTTTCTCTGCCATCAGTGATTCTGTGATGTGTTGGTAACCTTCAGCAGAGCGCCCTCATCTTCAATCCCTTGAATCCAAAGATTGTATCTCTGAGAAATAAAACCACAGCACCAAGCCCACATGCCAGCTGGGTTTGTCACTGTTCTGAGAGCAGGGAGGCAGAGCAGGGCTGTGCATGGCTCAGCTCTGCCTGCCATGCCTGCCTTGTGCTTCTCTGCAGCCACAGGCGAGCCTTTGGGCTTATTCTGGGGCTTTTCCACATGCAGAAGTTACAGCACCAAACTCCAGCCTTTTATTTACAGGCTTTCCATGAGGTGTGACTGTGGAGAGTCAACCTGGGCTGGATGCCAGGTGCTCAACCAAAGTGCTCCAGCACTTCCTTAGTCAGCTGGGCATGGAAGGGGCCAAAATAAAATGGAAAATAACTCATAGGTCAGGGTAAGGCAGTTTACTAAGGCAAAAGTAAAATGGTGCTTACTCAAAGGAAAAACCACAATGATTTTATTCTCTACTTCCCATCAACAGTGGACCACTTCCTGGGAAGCAGGGCTGCAGCTCATGTCACAGTTGCCCTGGAAGGCAAACATTGTAAATAACCAATGTTATTTACAAGGAAGGAAGGAAGGAAGGAAGGAAGGAAGGAAGGAGGACCCTTCCTCCCCCTTTATTTAACTTTTGTATCTGAGCTGACATCATACGGTATGGAATATGTCAGTTTAGGTCAGCTGTCCTGGTTATGCCCTCTCCTAAGATTTTGCCCACCCTCAGGCTGCTGGTGGGAGTGTGGAACGGTGGAGAGACATTCAGCTGCAGCCAAAACACTGGTGTGTCACCAACACCTTTGTAGGCACCAATGCAAGGCACAGGACTGTGAGGGCACCTGTGGGAAAGTGAACTCCATCTCAGTAAAACTGAGACAAACAATAATGCTTGTATTAAAGCCCCACTGTGCAGTTGTCCATGCTGTGCATCCTTCCCCAGATGAGGAAGTGCTCGTGAGGAAATGCCCCAGACTCTTCTCCTTGTGGGGATAAAGCCAGTGGCTAATGTGCATAGCAGAGTCTTAAAGGTTACTGGAACTCATAAAATAACAAAGAATAGTAAATATTGACAAAGCAAACTCCAGTGAAAATAAATGAGTTTTCTTTCATCCTTCAGAAGCAGCTGGATTTTTACGTCTGCTACACTTACAGCCACAGGGTTTCTTTAGAACTATGGGGTGAAAATTCAGGTAAGTTCAACTAAGAGAATATTAACTATTTTGTGTGTCACATTTGAATTAATGGCTGAGGTGTTTTCATTCTCAGAGAAGTGCTCAATATGGAAATGTGGTTTCTGGGAATGCAAATAGCTCACACAGGTTTTTTGGCAATGATAAACAAATGGATGTTTGCACAGGTGTAATTAAGGACAGAAGAGGCAAACCTCTGCACAGAATTGATTCACAGTCAAATTCATCAGCCTTAGAAATCCAGATTACATTGCACGTTGCTGTATTATCAAAGTGGTGTTTCAGTGACTTGAATTGCCAGATCATCAGAAAGATGTGAATTAGGTGATAACTTTGGAAATAAGGTGAAATTGGTTTAAACTCTGACAGTGTCAGGGGGGAGGGCAGTACACTGTGTGAGCAGTGCCTTATTGCAAGAACTGTAAGTTCATCTTCCCAAGCACAAACATAAAGAACTGCAAGCCATGGAAATTATTTAAGTAGAAGGTAGTATCTACCTTCATGGCAGTGTGTCTTTTCCAAATAGTGCACCAACAGATAAAGAATTTTCTTTCCTTTGAAGAATTTGCTCTTGCAATAGAGAAGTAAAAAACAAAACACTATTTGGTACATTGGTAAGATGTTTGGCAATGTCATGTAGAATGTGGGACTCATCATAAAAGTCTAAACAGACCTAACTTTGATATTGCTAATGCCAAAACCTCAATCCCTAAAATCAGAGACATTGTTCAAACAAGATTTCCTCCAACTCTAAAGGCTCATCAAAGAAACAGATTATTTCATTTTTTACTCCTCCCTTACATCAATCAGCCCAATCTGAACTCAACAAATTTCAGGAAATGGAGAAAGTTATGGAAGAATTTAAATGTTATTTGAGAAATTTTCTGTCTTCCTTATGATTAATACATACTCAAAAACTGTAACAACCAGCAGATGTCTCTGCAGCCACTGAGCATGCTGCACACATGAGGAAAAGCAGGGAGGAAGAATTTAATGAGTGAGCCTTCACTTTAAGATTGACTCTTAGAAATGTCAAACCTACACAGCAAATTCCAGGAGAGCAGAGACTGACAGCATTACAGCAGCACTCCCTAGGAAGGAATCAGCATCTCACTTGGTTTTACAAATAGCAACATGAACACCTTAGAACTGTCTGTTTTCAGAGTGGTTTATCAAGAATAAAAAGTTTCTAAATTTGGTGTCTTTGCTCAGAAAGGCTTTGTTCTCAGAAAGGGCAAGCTTGCCATCCCTGGAGCTAACCTGTACTCCTTGCCCTCCCACAGGTGAAAATGACTGCCACAAACATCCCTGCTCTGCTCCAACTCAGGGCATGCAGCTTCAGGCTTCCCTTTGCTAATGTATACACAGAAACATGTGAAAAAAATAGCATTCACCCTACCAAAACAAGACACCCTACTGTGCATCAAATTCCCTCCATGGGGGAAGGAAAAGCCTCATGGAAAATGAGGCAGACGATAGTTATGACTCACAGTATTTAATGTGCTATGGTAAGGCACTTGGATGTTATGACTGTGAGAGCAATAGAAGAAGCTATCTGATAGCAAAGCACATGTTTTCTACCACTGTGAATGATTTGTAAGCCCAGTGAGTTGCTGACTTGCAGCCTAATGTCTCCTGATAAAGTCATCTTTATTGAACCCTGTTGATACCAGCTATTTCCCAGGAGGTAGGTTTGTGCAGCATTTCTGTCATGTACAGAAGCAGTCCCTCTTGTCACAAAGTTACAGCTGGCTTTTGGCTCCAGACGGCTGAGGAAAACCTTAGGGAGCACAGCAGAAAGACAGAAGCTTGTTTTAGCCTTTTCTTTCTTTCTTTCTTTCTTTCTTTCTTTCTTTCTTTCTTTCTTTCTTTCTTTCTTTCTTTCTTTCTTTCTTTCTTTCTTTCTTTCTTTCTTTCTTTCTTTCTTTCTTCTTCTTCTTTCTTTCTTTCTTTCTTCTNTTTCTTTCTTTCTTTCTTTCTTTCTTTCTTTCTTTCTTTCTTTCTTTCTTTCTTTCTTTTTCTTTCTTTATGCTTTTTTCTCTTTTCTCTTTTCTCTTTTCTCTTTTCTCTTTTCTCTCTTTTTTCTTTTTTCTTTTTTCTTTTTTCTTTTTTCTTTTTTCTTTTTTCTTTTTTCTCTTCCTGGACTCTTGGGGGCCCAAAACTGAGTCTAGCTTGCCACTGACTTCAATGGACCCTGCTTGCAGACCACTGTAAGATGAGCATCTCTTACCTCCTCAAAAGTGGCATGAAAAAAAAATGTTGAAGGTGTGGAGAGGCTGTTCGGTGTGAATGCAATTCAACAGTTTATCTTCTCCAGATCTTCTGATTATTGAAATTCAAGAACCCCATCTCATTCAGGTAATGAAACAGGAAAACCCTACTGGCATTATGGTTCTTGGCTGAAGACACACAACAAATGAGACCCTTCCCCTTTCCATTCCAAGTAAGGTGATGGGTGATTGAGTTTGCAGGGGTAAGAAGGCCAGGTGTTGATATCTGGGTTTGTTATCTTCTTTTCCTCTGTTGTTAGTGCCAGGATTAATACTCGAGAGACATAGTTCGTGTTTGGGCTCAGATGTTTATTAATTCCCATCTATAGTACAGTCTCACAAGTTGTGAGTTCTAGCTAACAAGGTGAAAAATGGCTCTGTCTCTAACTCTTTCCAAGGTCTTTTAGCACAAATTGTCCAATTACGAGATGACACCTATATTATTTTTACTTTTATCCCAATGTCCAAACACCCGTGGTCCACAATGTGGATTTTTTTTACCCAGTTACAAAAGACCACCCAGACCCATGGAGAAGAAGGTGAAAAAGAAGGACTTAGCCTACGCCCTAAATCCTACATCTTGCTTTATAGATATTACTATATTCTAAAACCTTAAATTCTAAGTTTTGCACCCTGTGATATCACACACTTCTATTCAAGCTACACACCCACAATCCCAGTGCCATCACTCAATTTTGGAAGCCTTCTCCACAGCCTCAGGTCAAATGCAGTGTTTTCTTGGGGGTCAGTGCCTGTCAGCACAGAAAGCCAGAAATTCTCAGCTTCCAGCGTTCCAGTCTTTATGACGTATGTTTGTGTAAAAGGTTTTTATTATTCTTTAATTTCCGTGAATTAAATTTTATTCCCCTTTGTTTAAAATAAATTGAGTAGCAAGATTTGTGTATATATTTTACCACTATTTAATGAAAAGCCTGCAGTTCATACCTGTGATACATGATGTATAATGCTGCTAAAGGAAAAGTAGCTAGTGTTGTTACAGACCTTCATCTTAATTATGAAAATTTTTTATTTAAATATAGAGCTGAGCATACAAAATACAGCACTAGGCCATCTGTTAGTTTTCCATCTGGACTCATTTGCAAAATACTCTCTGTTTCCCTCCTAAACACTATTTATAATCTTCCTTGGAAAAAAGTATGACTAATCTATGGCACACAAGAGACAGCTATTTGCATGCCACTTTTAATAGAAGTGGCTATATAGTTCAAAGTAGTAGCAAAATGTGTTTTGTTTTGTTTTGTTTTTTGTTTTGCATGCAGGTGTAAAAGCTCATGCGGTTTCTAAACAAACACACAAAAGTTTTTCCTATCACCCTGCTTTTAACTAGCAAATCTTCAAGATTTCTGATTTAATGGAAAAGTTGCAAGTGAGTATGAACAGTTAACATTTTGAAGTGCCTGACCAGGACTTTTGCACTGATTCTGAAGTGGCTTGTATTTCTGTCTTGCTCAGTTTGAAACATTCCCCAGAGGCCTGATTTCTGAAGATAAGCACACAGATATATGATAAGTATCATCATAAAGCAATAGAATACTTACTAATTATACTTATTGTAAAGTGTAATCTGAGCTGAATATGCAATATAAGTGTAATCCCTAGTTGCTTGGTCCAAACTCATGTTCCCCAGACCAGCAAAACTGTGGGCAATGGGTCTGGCCATATCTCAAAGCAGCAGTTGCAGGGAGCCCTCTGGAAGCCCCCTGGAAGACACATGGGGCTGATTCCATGGAACCCTCCAAGGCTACCTGAGGGTTGCCACTGATGTCTGCTGAGGGTTGTTTACCATTTTCACAGGGCAGTGAAAGCCTCATTCCCTGGATGCTATTCCCTGGTCACTCTTCTACATCTCTCAGCCAGGTATCCTGAAGTACCTTCTCAGGTCCTCCTCCCTCCCCTAACCTGTCATCTTTGGCCAAACTCTACCTCACAGCTGCCAGAGTGGAAAGCAAAAATGGGCTTATTTCAAGGGTTTATGATTTGAAGGGCAACTGTTCTATAGTATCTTACTCTCCTCTTCCCCTTCTCTTCATTTTTCAGTGGACATAAAAATGTTTTTAGACACCTCTGCTTGTTTTAATCCTTCATAAAAAGGCAAAGGCTGACTTCTCCTGACTAACTTGCATGCAAAGTTTGAAGAAGTCCTTTGCAGTGTAATGTTAAGTTATCTTTGGGGTTTTGGGGTGGTTTTTTTGATCAGCAAACAAATTATGTTCTAGAAAACACATTATAAAAAAGGAACTAGAATAAATTGCCAGGCTCCCTGGCACTGCTTCTTCAGGCTGTCTAGTATATCATTGCTCTTGACTGTCTGTCTTTCTGCCATCACTGTGGCAGGATGTTTTAACTTCTCTGCTACAAAGACTGTCTTTTTTTCCCTCTCTCCATTATCACTTACTATGCATACATGCATTGTTGCAAAATGCACCTTGCATGTGCAGCTGCAGCACAGCCCTCTCATACACCCCAAATCTGAAAAAATGTGGTCACTGACTACTGATTGTGAAATGGGAGGCACTTGAAAAGTTGCAGCAGTCCATATGCAAAATCCTTTTTTTAATACTAGCAAGACCCGAAAACTCCACGCAGCAAACCAGTTTTTATTTTATGTTAATAAGAACAAAATGACACTCTAAAATACCAACTCTTTGTAATGTCTTCCTGTCAAAGATGAAAAAAACTGCCTTAACTCAGTGTTGTACACATTTACAATGAAATAGAGAAAATCAGAACAGATGCACGAGGTACAAAAGACACATAAGTACTGAGTTTAAATGACTATAATGCAAACATTAGCAGCTATTTACTAACGATTTAATTAACTTCCCCCCACCCATGCCACCTCAATTTAAATTCTTTCAATAACATATGGCAACCCTAGAGTGCATTTTGCAAGCATTCCCCCCTCACAAATATTTGCATACTTATGGCTGGATGTGGCTCAGGAGCTGAAGAACGCTCCGTGGCACACAGCAGGCACATGTGGCTCCACAGCTGGAGCCAGTGTGACAAACTTGGGACTATGTGGTGTCCTTATTCAAAGTGTTTCAGAGCCCTTTAGGTACTTTGGTCCCTGCTGGCTCCTGTGTGCTGGTGATGGCCCTGCCCTTTGCTCAGTCACCTGTTTTTGCTTGTGTGATAGCTGGAATTAGACCCACTGCTTGGTACCAGGACCATCTGAAAGGTGGACTCAGCCACCACTGGGAGCTGCAGACACAATTAATACTTCCCCTGAAGTTTTCCCTCTTCGTTTCCAAGGAGAAAATAGGAAAAACATGAAATAGAACCCTTTAGTGGCTCACTGCTAGGGAAGCTTACTCTTGAACTTTTCAAGGTCCCTCTTACTGAGCCAGCATCACCACTTACCCTTCCCTGCTAAGCCAATGGAGCTACCAGAAAGTCAAGTCACTGTTTTCTCTTGAAACTGAGATGCAGACAGAAGGAAGGTACCTGCCTGTCCTAACAGTGACCTCAGGGGTGTTATGTATGGTGTTTGCAGAAGAAAACCAAAATGCAGTGAGGTAAGGCAAGGGAAAGTCAAGTCAAGGTGAGGAAAGGCAAGGAAAAGAAAGGTAAGGCAAGGCAAATAAAAGATCCTAGCTATGGCAGAAACCTCTGCTTTCTACCTGTTGCCCAGGAGGAAGATCTTCCACACAAGGAAGTCTTGTGTCTAATTTAACACTCTAGATGTGAGCACTCTCAGACTCTGGGTTAGTTTGAGGTCAAAGGAAGAAATGGCACAATTTACGTTTCTCAGTAGACCAGGACTGGTCCAGGCAGTTACTCTGTTTGTATGAGTTCAAAGGAAGTGATTTTGGACTCTAAGCTAAGGTTTAAGATGAAACTCTGTTTCCCAGATACGTAATAAAATTTATGTGCCATGAACATGCAGATCAGTCTGTAATAGCCACAAGTTCCAGGGTTTAATGTGTCCTGGAGTAAGTAAAAGTAAACCTTCCATAGCTGTTATGGTTAAGTAGAAATGTCCCAGTTTTCAGAAATGCTAAACACCCACTTTTTTTGTCAGTTCCCATGAGATTTGCAGATGTTCCAGACTTTTTCAAATCCCCTTGCTCTCACTGATACAACTAGGGCACCACATACCTACAAGTGAATTCTTTGGCAAACATTCTGCTCTGGGGTTTGTCTTCCAGTTTGTTTTTACTTTAACCTCAGGGCTTGTTACTTGCATAGAAATGGCTACTCCTTCTAACAGGATTTTTCAGATTCTGTTCTGGAAATCTTTGCATTTAGAGTCAGACTCTTTAAATGTATTTAAAATGCTTTAGAAAACTGCACTTTAAAAAAGTCAGATGGCAGATTCATGGAACGATTTCTTTCCATTTATCTTGCCAGGTTAACGGAAAATCTTCCATGGCAACATAGCAGCAATCACCCATCCATTAACAAAAAGCCTTGATTTATTTTTTTTTTTTTAATTGTAGGAGGTGTAATTTCATTTCTCTTATAATTATGCTTATTTCACATACTTTGCTACTCAACACTCTTTTATTTTCAGTCATTTGGGTTGCTTATAAATTTACATTTTTCAATGTCAAGTAAATTATCATCCCATTACTAACTTTATACTGCCTGAAATGGCAGTCTCTCTCTTTCTGAGATGTGTGCATATTCTCACTTTCTGGGATGCATGTAATCCCTATCTAGAGAATTAAAAACTAGGATATTTATTTTTGGGAGGTGTTGGGTTTTGGTTGTGTTTGTTTGTTTGTTGTTTTTGTTGTTGTTTTGTTTGGGTTTTTTTCTTAACTTTTGCTAAATAGAAGTTATTTGTAAATGGGAAGAGGCATTTCTGGAAGAACATTATGCAGTTGGGGGTCTTTAATTTTAATGCTGCTCCATTTGAAATTTAATCTTGAAATTATTTGAATAGTGGTTTATACAATGACTCTGAAATTGCTATAGGTTATTTAGTGGCATTCAGTCTTAGTGGTAAAGATCTCATACACTTCATGTGATTTTCCTTTGAAATCAAAGACACCAGATATTTGACAGAGACTTGAAAGAAAAAAAAAAACAAACCCACAGTGTTACATGTATTATGTGTGTGAAATTTTTCACAGATATGATGACCAACAATGTCCATTCCTGTCCCTAGAGGTAAGAACCTGCAGGCTTGTATAAATGGTTTTTAAGTCTTCATGGCAAAATCAAGACCCAGTAAGAGGCTTTCCTGCATTCTAGTCTTTTCCACACTCATCTTAGCCATAGTATTTCAATTTACAAAACCAATGGCAGGTTTGAGCCCACATATAATGCTTGCAGATGTTTCAGTTGCAGATCTGGCATTTAGGGGGATATGCTGCTGGGGAGTGAAACAGAAAAATTTTTGTCCTTCAGAGTACAAGGAAGAATTGTGAGGATTGTCTAAATCCATTGTTCATATTATTTAGAATTTAAAAAGTATCCTATGACTGTCATTACTACTACTGAACAGTGTTACTTCATCATCATGAGGTATTATCAGAGAAAACACCACATAGCACAAACCAGGCACAATCTAGCACTGCTGTGTGGTTTTCTTTCTTAGGAATCACACGTCCTATCAACAACTACTTGATTTGTCTTGGAGAAAAGCAGAGTAAAATTGAGTGGCAGCATCCTCTTCAGCACCTTTAGGCATGATCCCTGTCATTTTGATGAGTAGCATGTGTGTAACAGGATGTGGGACCAAGTGAGGTATTTCATCTCTGGGTCAAAGAGCCTCATCAAAGATTACTAACTTTGGATTGCACCTGCATAGACATCTCACAGAGCTTCATGGCTCTGGGTGTGAACCTAAGACCTTGGTAAGCATTTTTTTTTCACTCCTTTAGCAAGAAGATTTTATTTCCTCCTTAATCTCTCACAGTTTCCCTCAGCTGTAGTTCTGAAGATTACTCTTCTCCCAGTCAGAATCTGAGCCTGTATTTAAGAGCTTCTTTACATTAACAGTCTTGTATTAAATTATTCTGTTGCAACATTCTGATTTATCTATAGATCTGTATTTTTCGAAACCATTGCTTTTTACAGCATTCTAATTTATATAGCTGTTGGTTTTGAGTGTCAAAACATTTTTAGTTTTAATTACTGAGTATGGAGCTTCTAGGTATAAAACTGTCAGATAAATCTGAATATCTGCATCAGTGTGGGGAACTGCATGTGTTATCACTCAGCAATTGCTGGTGGGCAGTTAGCAAACTCTTGTCTAGGATGTCTGTTCAGCTGCTGCAGAACAGCACTGATAGGATAAACCACTGATTAGTTGTCAAACCATGTGCAGTTATGACATTGATTCTGAGCAACACAGCAGATTATTCAGATTGCCCAACTCCTCAGCAAAGTAGTGTGCACAGCCAACTTTACTTCAGTCAGTAACATACAAAGTGCTCATTTCACAGGGCACCTCAGACAACAGATTTCTTCTGGCTTCTAAGAGAAAAATTGACATCATTTTCTGTCTTGGATGGCCAGCAGACAGGTCACTCCTTGTTAGTCCTTAGGAGCTGCTTTGTGTTTGGCCTTTTCAACAAGCATACTATTTCTGAGAACAGGGACTGGAGTCTCTCTTCTCCTGCCTGGGATAGGAGGAACAACACTGCAGTGCCTGTGACTCTGTGCTGCTGACTGCTCACTGGGACAGGGCACTGTGAGTGGTCAATTATGCCTTTTCCTCCTGGCTGAGGGTCTGGATCAAGGCAGACAGAGGACCCACAGCAGTGAGGCATGGCATAGCCTAGCCCAGGCTCTGAGCTCTGGGAAGAGAGAGGCTCCCTGAGCTGGCAGTGGCACTGCTGGCAGAGGGGCTGGAGCTGCGTGGTGCCTGTGAGTGTAGCTGTGGTGGTTTGGTGACACACAGCATCAGAGAGCAGCGCCTGGAACCCAGCTCAGTGGTGGTCTCCTGAGTCTGCAAGAGCAGTGGTTCCTCCAAAGATGTCAGGACAACCTCAGTCCCTACCAATAGCCTGATGTGCTTGTTCAGCTGGATTGTGCAGATATGTTAGAGTTTAGCATCCACACTGGGCCCAGAAGAACAATAATTATGGTTTCCCCTGCTGTTTTCTGTTTGGAAAGCTGCCCCCTTTATTACCTTATCAAGCAGAATTGGGTAATGGAATTCCACCACAAGAGACAGGTCTTTCCAGACCTCCCTGGACCCACAGACCTAGGGTTGATTATCTATAAAATGTTTTCTCCTTCTGCTTTTCCAGTACCACACAACAACTTTCTGTTCATATCAGCTACCAGTACTTGGTATACCCACAGGCAGTTCAGTGCTGCAGAGACACAGTCCTTGGGTATTTCACACACTGTCTGTCTTTGCTGTCCCTGCTGCTATTGTGTCCTCTTGGTGTTTGTGTTTGAAGGTCTGTATAGGTGGGACTGCATGTGTGTGTGTACACAGCACCTGGCACAGTGGAGAAAGCCAACTTTGTGCTCCTGCATTACAGACAAAACATGTTTTCAATCTACCAAGCATAGATAGGGAAAAATGTAAGGAGCAAAAAGGCTGCAGGTGCACAGAAGTTGGTGGCCACTATCACTCAGCACAGCCAAAGTCTTGCTGCAATTCTTCTCTGAGGGTTCTCAATTAATCTTGCTGCAAATTAGACACAAAGTAGATCTTTTGGCATAATTCTCTTACATTTATTCCTTACTTGCTCATGCTTGTCCTGCTTGTGACTATTTTGTTATTTCTGCTCTTAAAGATGTATTGTTTCACTTTGTAATGAATAGTCTCTCTGAGGTAAAGAGAGAATTGCAGTGGTCTTTTGATATATCCATCTTTGCTTTTTCATTTTGTGCCTAAGGTGCTCAAATTGAATGAACTTTACTGCCATCTGGAGATGCAGTATTTTCATTTCTGTTTGCCATTTTACCTTTGAATTTCATTACACAGCCTCATTCCTGGGGTTTAAAGAATAAAAGCGTTTTGGTATTTTTTTACATGCTGTAGTGCTGTACTTCTCTTTATAGTGATTAGGTGCTGAAATAAAAGTCACCTCTGGCATCTGATGAGAGTGTTTAAGATTGAACCTAGCGAGTTAATCTGCCTAAGGGTAGACCCCTACCTGTGGGATATGTGCAGGTTTTTGGTGTCAGGGGAGGATGATGCCAGTGTAATGCAGTGCTTGTGCTCAGTCTGGGACACAGGGGAATGAACAAACAAAATCCCTGCCCTCTCTCTGAAACCTATCAGTATCTGGAGCTGTTGGAATTCAAGCAGTTGTCAAGGGAAATTTTTTTACTTGGTGTTATCTTCTGCTGCCCTGATGTTACTTGTAGTTCCAGGTGTAGCAGTGCCATGCTTATCTAAGGTGGCACCAGCTGGGACATACACTATTGGTGTGAAAGTCTTTATAAAAGGGATACAAGATCTTGTAAAAGAACCAGGAAATGTGTCAGACCCTTCCTTGAAAGGCAAGTTATTAGACTATGGTGGGTTAGTTTTGGCTAAATGTTAGGTGCCCACCAAGCTGCTCCCCCTTCTCAGCTGGACAGGAGAGAGAATATAAGATGGAAAAGAACTTGTAGGTTGAGATAAAACAATTTACTAAAACACACAAGCAAAGAGGAAAAAAAAAAAAAGTATTCTCTGCTTCCCATCAGCAAGCCATGTCTGGCCACTTCCTGGGAAGCAGGACTTCAGCAAGCTCCAGAAGGCAAACATTCCTCTTTGCCTCCCTCTTCCTCCTCCTTTATTTAGCTTTTAATGGTATGAAATATCCCTCTGGTCAGTTTCAGTCCTAGTCATGTACCCTCTCAGCATCCTGCCCATCCCAGACTACTGAGAGGAAACAAAATCTTGGAAGGAAAACATGGTTGCTGTGCCAGCAGAGGCCAAAACGCTGGTGTGTTATCAACACCCTTGTAGATTCCAGTGCAAAGCAGAGCACTATGAGGGCTCTTCTACTGAAGAATCTCAGCTAGACCCATTATATAGACTCCCATGGAAATAAGAACAAAAATTATTTCAGAAAAGAAACCACAGACCATCAAAGGAATCAAGTCTAAAACAAACAAAAGGAGGTATTTTTGATCAGAAGGCATTTGTCGTGTAAAGCTGCTTCCCAAAGGAAACTATGAATAAAAAACCCTTTGTGTTCCATCAGAGGAAGATGGTACTAATGTTGGGGAGACAGACAGAAGGTTACTCAGCAAATCACATCTGAAAATAAATGAAGGATGGGAGAGCCTTGCAGAAATGGCAGTGGGATATGCTTGTATTGGTCACGTTCTTTCCTGGACAACTGCTAATGGCAAGTAGTGGAGATGGGCTGCTGGGTCAATGCACCCTCCTTTTGAGACAGCACACCCCTTCTAATGTTGTCCTTTTATTATGCCAAATGTAACAGTGGGAGGTAAAGGGATTGATGCAAAATAGCTGAAGAATTGAAATTGAGGGCTGTTTATAATTAATCTTGTTTTACCTTGACGCTAATTATTTAATTTTTGAAAGCTCCTGCTCAAAGTAGTAGAAGTAGGATAGCAGTTCTGATATAGTTGCACGTATACTTTTTTCCTACTTGACACAATGAAGAGCACATTTCATCAAAGCACAAAAAACTCAAATGAGAGTCTTGCTCAATATTGCTTTTCAGCTGCAGCCATTCTATCAGTCTTAGAGTGTGATAGTTTGTGTCATTTGCTGGAACATCTGTGAAATACTGTGTCTTTTTTTCAGAGATCCATGCTTCAATAAGAGAAATATATAAATACAGAGCAGAATGAGCATTGTTATAAAAATGTTTTGCTTTGCTGTAATAAAAGAAATTATAAACCTGGTTATGCTCTTTTTGCTTTTAAGAGCTTGAATCTGCAGGGTAAAAAAAACACCAAACAAGAACCAAATTTCTGCTCTTGGAATACCGTCATAGCCAGGACTTTGATTAAAATGGCAGGAGCTGTTTTATGGTTAAGTTGCATTTGCAGGGAGAAGAGAAGCAGAGGGAGAAGGATGACAAGTCCCTTGAAACCCATCTCCCCTTCCCCCACCAATCTCACCTGATAATTTCACATTCCAGCCAGCAGCTGGAATTGCAGCACCTGTAGTGTTTCAGATGTTGTGCACTGAGACACAACAAATTGTGTTTGTCAAAGCACTGTCTACACAAGGGTGTTTTTCAGTCAGTTCCTACTGGTTCACCCTAACTAGCAGGTGACCTCAATACTCATTCTGCACACCTCACATGACCCACTTGTGGTCAGTTATCAGGTGACGAAGCCCATGTCAACAGGGATTTGGTGAGACTAGCTTAGCTTCCAACAATTGCTAGTTGTTCAAGGTTCATTGAGCATTCCCTTTAATTAGGGAACTAAGGTGTAAACTGCAGTGTCCTTTGCAAAGTCAGACCTATGGGAATAATTTCAAGAGTCAATTGCTGATGCTGGATAGTAATTGGGAACCCAAAGAGATTCACATATGTAAATTAAGGTGCACAGTAGTAACAGGAATTTATACCTGGAACATCAGAGTTCGTAATGACCCCATTAAAAGGAATTAGGTCATTTCTTATTTAAAGGATCAGAAGATACTGCATTTTCTAAGAATACAAGGAATGCACATGAGCAAGACATGAGGGCTTTTCTGTTGTCAATTGGTAACTGCTGCCATTCAGAATTAGTGTTGTGGTTTGATATTGGCCAAACACCAGACACTCACGAAAGTTTTCACTCATCCTCTTCTGTTGTAATTCTGCAGAGCAGAGGGAAAAAAAAATTAAGATAAGGCTTGAGAGAAAGAATACCCTAAGGGGAAAGAAGTTTCAAATTAAAAGGTATAAAGTAAATTTATTAATAACAGAGTCACAGGAGGATAACTAGAAGTAAAATAAGTCTTTAAAACATCTTTTTTCCCCCCGGCCCTTCCCTCCTTCCCACTGAGAGCGCAGGAAGACAGGGTATGGAGGTTTTGGTCAGTTCATCACTGCTCTTTTCTGATGTGATCAGAAAAGAGATCTCAGAAAAAGAGATTTCAGAAAAAGATCTCATCACAAGATCTTTTTCTGTTTGCTCAGGGAGAAGAATAGTTTCTCTGCCTTGCCATGGGGTCCCTCCCATGGACAAAGAGTCTTCCCAGAACTGCTGTGGCATGTGTTACTCATCCACAGTGTGCAGTCCTCTAAGGATAGGCTGCTCTGGTTTGGAAGCAAGGGCCCTGTCTCTCTGTCTCTGGAAGCAGGGTCCCTCTCTCTGTTTGGGTCTCCCACGGATCACAGCCCCCTCCAGCATCCACCCACTCCAGCGTGAGCCCTTTTCCCATGGGCTGCGAGTGGATCTCTGCATCCCCCGTGGACTCCATGCATTACAAGGGGTCAGTTTGTCTCACCATGGTCCTCATCTCGGCTCTGATGCTTGGAGCACCTCCTCCCCCTCTTTCTTTTCCCCTCACCTTGGTGTCGCCGTGCTGGTTTCTCTCACAATGCCCTCACCTCCTGCTCTTCTCTGATTAGAAGAAAAACTGCTCCTTGCAGGTGTGAAGGCCCAGGGGCTTATCCCCAAGGTAGCTGTGCCTCAGCCCTGGAGGGACCGAGGCAAATGTGGGGAAAACCTCCCTCCCATGGGAGGTTTGCAGCCACATGTTAATATTTCTTAGGTTTCCTTGTTTCACTGGTTTGTTAAGTTTATGTCACCCTGTTACCGTATAGGCACCCATGCCAGAATGTTCTTCTTTCCCTTGAACCCCACTGGGTTAATTTTGCCACACTATTCCGGCCCTATAACCTCATTAATCCCCTTAGTTTATATTTACTCCTTGGCACCACTTTTTCCTATTCTTACTGGACCCCGACTCTCAGGCCTGTCCTAGCTGTCTTGTTTATAACCACCACCTCAGACCCCTCTTTGCTCTCCTCCGTGAATTTTATTCGAGGCTGTTGTGTCCCTGAACACCTATTCCTCGTCCCGGACCCCTTCCCTATTCCTGCCTGTGTTCCCGAATAAACAGCTTTGGGATCTTCAGAGGGGAGGTCCATCCCTTGGCTGAGCTGTCGGATATGTTGCAGCAGCAGTCCTGGCGCTCAGAGATGTCAGTGGCTCTCCAGGAGCCAGGCCTCGCTCTCACGTTGTAGGTACCTGTCCTAGGGTGACTTTGTGGTGCTTGTATCCCCAGTTGTCTGGTTCTGTTGGATGTTGTGTCCTGTACCTTCCAGATGGGTTCCGAATGCAAAAAGGGGGGAAGAAGAAGCGCTCAGTTTGTTTTCAGAAGCTGCACTCACTCCTCTGCATTCCGCCCCGGACGGCGCTGCCTGCAGCACGGACAGACAGCAGGACAGAGATCTCCTGTGCTTTTAGTTGGTTTTAGCTACCTGAGGCAGAGAAGCTCCCTGGACTGTTTTTTTCCCTTTTTCTTGGGACTTTTTAAACCTGTCCTGGACTGAAAAACACCCAGAGCTCATGCCTGTGGCCCACTGGGGCCCGGGCATTGGCATTTTCCAATGCCAGAGGGACTGATAAGAGACTGAGCCAGCCGAGCTGCACCCACAGCAAGGACCTCCTGAATTTACCATCTCACCTCAGGGTGACAAGAGGTTTTATTGTTTC
>VWYO01020120.1:0-24518 GCA_013400275.1 Rhadina sibilatrix
GGGGGGCAGGGCTGGGGGTTTTTTTTATGATTGTTCTAAACTCCATTGTCTGGGTTTGGTTTAGGTCCTATCTACTAATTTTTAGAAGGTTTGCTCAGTTGCCCAGAATACCCATTGGAAATTCATAAAGGGAAGTGAACATTCAGCTACATTATGTGGCACTGAGATACAAGGTCCCTGAAGCAAGTTAAATACAAATAATTGCTGTCCTTTTCACAGTCACTGATGCAAGTTTTTTCTTCTCTGTGTCTTGATATATGGTATTGGATGCAACGGAATTTCTTTGGACGAAGAAGGATAAATGTCAGACATATAGTGAAAATATATTCAGATGTTGCACAGCATTAGTATGTGTCATTGCTTTGGCAAAGAAAGAATATTTGCTATTGAATTATATTGCCAATGCTCTGAAAAACTGGCTGGTCTTTTTCTTTTTCTTATTTTTGAGAACCCCTCATTAAAAGTGTATAAAGACAAGTTGCAATAGGCAGCATATAACCACAGCTATATGATCTGGATCAGAGAAATATCCTAAAATAAAATTTTTCTGTAGTCTGGGTCTCCAAAGATTAGAAACACATCAGCATAAAATGGCAAAGATTAAGATGACAAATGGTGAGCCCTTGATATTCATATCTAATTTGGCTTGCTATACCCTATAGTATAGACACTCCCTGAGAAGCACAGGTGTTGTGTTTATTAGGAAAGTTTTAAGACAATACCTGGGATATCCTCTCACATTCTTGCACTGGCTACAAAATAAAGTGAAATTTATAGAATATGTCCAGCACTTAAAATACTTCAGTAGTTCAACCACCTTCAGAGGCAGGATGCTGCTGCTTGCTACACCTTACCCCCAGACAGGTGTGCTCTCTGGAGGTTTTTGGTAGCATCTCTCTTGTACTTTCAATTAAAACAGAAACCTCCAATTAAATCTGCCTGCAGGGTGCTATAAGAAGCTAATAATGCTGAGTACCTCTGCTGCAAATCTCTCCCATTTCCCTGTTCACCTACATTTCAGACAAGCCTGCTGCTGTTTATGGTGACTGGACATTAAGGTATCAAAGGCCAGTAAGGGGAACAATCATGTCCTTCCTCATGATCCTTAAGCTCTCTTAATTAACATGCCTATTGAGCTCATTCTACACATCTTATTCTCTGCTTGGCTTCTTCCACTATGACCTACAGAAAACAGCATTAAAAATGTCATAAATCATGCACCTTGGGGAACAATAATTTTGTAATCACCTTACTGCATTTGTAACATTAATTTTCCTGAGAGTTTAATTTAAAAGCTAAACATGACACAACAGATGGCAAAATTGAATTTAGATGCTTAAATTGAATAGACCCAACCTAATGCCCCCACCATATTTTCTTCATAAACATTAGTTGGTTTAGGGTGGCCCCATCACACCAACAACACAGAGAGATTTGTTTGAACTGTCTTCTACATCACTTGATACTTGGCATGAAGGAATAGAAATGGAAATTAAAATTTTAAATACTTTAAAGCTGAATTAAGGAAACTAGCACTGTTGCATAAATATTTATTTATTAATAAATATTGTAAAGAGTTATGTAAAAGTCATTTTTTTTCTTAGAATTCTTGGACCACAACATTCATTATACAGTTATCTCCAGGTTGGAGAGTGGAAAACTTTAAAAACATGTAATTTAACAATACAAGCAGACCTTTGAGCTCAATTCCAGAATATCCAAAGGAAATCTCCTCAGAGACATGGGGAGTCTGCTGAAGGAGTGGATGAAACTAAACTGGGATACACGAAACTTGGACACAAGTTTTGACTTTTAACTTTTGATGTTTAACTTTGTCCTCTTCTGTTTGAGACCGGCAGTTCCCAAGCAAAGAGGTGAATCCACATCATGAGAGGTACTCAAGGAGGAATCAGTGGTGCCAGTGACTCAGCAGGCTCAAGAGGAGGATTGTATCACACAGCTTCTCTGACTCCATCCTCCCTCAGGTGGATGACAGGACCAGCACTGCCATGGGAGGCACACAGCATTCCAGGAGTTCCTTAGGATCCCCATTCTTGGATGTTGTAAGTGGTGTTAACACCAGGCATGTGCTGGGGTACTCAGTGACTACTGAAATTAGGGAAATTAGGATTTTTCCATTAAATTACATACATAACACCACAAATTCACTAGGAAACATGGCTGTGTACGTGGTGACCTCTGAGGCAAACTCTGCATTGGCGTAACTGCCCAGTGGTGCCTATGTGCATTCTCCTCTTGACAAACTTTCTATTTGGCCTCACCTAGCCCCCAGTGAATAAAGGAATAAGAAAAGAGAACCTCTCAGTAAGGCAGATTCACTGTTCACGTCAACTGTCTTCATGTCAAGAGGAGCAACCACCACCTCCTGCACTCCACAGCTCATCACTTATGGTGTCCCAAGTCCAGACAGATGAGCAGAGGGCAGGAAACATAAGAATTAAGAAAGGAGTGCTGATGGCCAGGTAGTCAGATTGTCAAGGACTCTTGGCCCAAGTATTGCACTTATTACAGCTTTCAGAAACCTTTTGTAGTGGTTCCTTACTCTCATATATGGGAAAGAAGAGCAGCAATGGAAATACTAAAAAAAGAAAAAAATCTGAGGCTATAGGTAACATGGCATTATGTTGTCCCATCATATGACCACAGCCTCACCGAGAAATGGGCACTGAATAGGTAGAGTACTTGCAATTCAACCCTGTAACTGTACAGGGCTATTTCCACAAAACATGCCAACTCACACGGAGCTCGAGGAAATTCATTAGCAAAGGAATGGGAGCTTACTTAACCTTAAAGAAACCTTCATTTTGGAAGTGAGCAGAGAAAACAGGAAGGACCAGGCCTTCAACACCTGAAACTGTTCTGCTGAGACAGAAACTGTGACAGAAACGAAAAGATATTTTGTAATATAGGATCCACAAAAAAAATATATGCACTTCAGAATCTGTTGGTGTAAGCATGAGGTTTTTACCTGTGGCTTTCTCTGTGCCTCCCTTTCCCCACCTTCTCTGCTGTAGATCATGTGCAAATTGCTGTGACCTGTGAAACAGATCCCTGAAGAGGAAATTTAGGGGCCAGCATAAAGGATAAAAGAGGGCACAAAACTATGATGATGTCCTACTAAACCATCCAGAGAGGTCAAAGTGAGAAGAACAACTT
Source organism: Rhadina sibilatrix (assembly GCA_013400275.1). Lineage (NCBI taxonomy): Eukaryota > Metazoa > Chordata > Aves > Passeriformes > Phylloscopidae > Rhadina > Rhadina sibilatrix. The sequence goes on from VWYO01020120.1 coordinate 3,178, forward strand.
AATCCTTTGAGCCTGCTTGTAACTGCAGGAAGCGCCATTAACTCCTGATGGTTCATCGTAAAACATTATCTCTCGCACTGTGGGATGGATGCAGAGCTGGCTCCTGCCTGGAGAGACAACAGCCACTCTGTGGCAACAACCACGGTGCAACAACCACAGCACTGCCGCTGGGTCACAAAGATGCTCAAATTTATCAGCAGAATTTACAGTCCCCTGGGAGTGCACCAGTCGCGCAGTCTGCCACAAAGGCCAGAGTTAATATAAAGGATCTGTCACAAGCTGCAAAACACCCTGTCCCTCACAAGCATTAATCTCAGACTATTCACACAGGCTGGATATGGCACCATAACTTATCCTGGGTTTGGAGCTCAGAACTGCTGGGACTGGCTGCTAAGGTCTTCCTAACTAACTCACCAAGGCCGCTCATTATAAACCCCTTGGTTTAAATCTAAGGCATAAAAAGGACTATAACAGCAGCCTTTAGGAAAGGGATCACACAGGCTTCAGTCTGTAGCTAGGACAGTTCACAACATATGAATAAATAAATTCTCATTCTGGGATAACTAACTGTCATAAACTAAACTATGACCAAAAATTCACTGGAGCAATCACATTCTCAGGTCCCCTAGGTTTCCATAAAACTTCTTCAGGGATTTTTTTTAGACCTAAGGTGTTGCAATATTTCTGTTTAAAAGCTGAACACATAAAAATATTTTGGAACAAACTGCACAAACAGGATATATTTAAAGTCCATCAATTTGTTATGATGTTGAGTAACAACAGTTCCATAGAAATCCGTGTTACTGAATGTTTGTCACGCTCTATAGGAGATGCAGGTACGCTCAGATAAATTCTTTTGCAACAAGTTCCTTCAAACACATAAACACATGAACTGCTTGAAAAAGGAGAACACTGGAGCAGCTCTGGTAAATAAAAACCCCTTAAGTACACTATATCACAAATGCCTGAACATTGTTATCATGATCACATTGTAATCATCCCTCTGGTATTTTTCCCTCATAATGAAGCTCTAAAATCATGCAAACTGTCTTGTTAGTAGGCCACAAAAGCAAGACAAAATGCTTTTTTATTGGTGAAGTTTAATTGCAAATCCCATGTAGACCAGCCCTGTCTGTCTTCACAGCAGGTTATTTATCATATGTCCCCTTTCAAACATTTCCTACTGACAATGTTTTTTTCCCATATATGGGCACAAGAACTGAAACAGCACTTCAGAAATTAAAATTTGATTTTAGACCCAAAAATCTGACTGTGCATGAAAAAGAAAAGAGCAAAGGAGGACGTCTCTATCTCTAAAGGCTGCTTTAAACATGAAAAGTGTTTGGAGCTTTTTTTGCTGGGTTGTTTTCACATTGCTTACGTCTCTCCATATTTCTCAGGATGACGACAGTCCCTTTTAGAGATAGAATTTGTCTCTCATTGACTGCTGGGGCTCACTGCTAAGGTCTGCATAACTAGTTCCTGAAACCTCTCATTACAAAACCTTTGGTTTAAATCTAAGACATCAAAGGAAATTAGTTAGGCAGATGCAAGATAGATGTTAGCTGCAGCTTATGATAAAAAATATATTTAATAGTCTTAATAGGAATAAAGCTCATTATCTTCTAACCCACAGATGGCTTTGGCACAGAGCATAAAGGGTTGTTACAGGGTTATAACAGGCTTAGTTTCATGTTTTTAACTGGATTCAGTAAAGAGAGAGGGTCAGAGAAAAATTCAAGGTAGTTTTTAACTTATATATTTGTACTGCCTGTATGTTCCCATTATGATAATAGGCAAAATGGATTAGTTGGGATATAAAAGTTGTTTAAATTACAGTTTACAATGCAGCATTAATGAAAAATACATATCAGAAATGGGTCAGGTTTGGTTTAGAATTCAACAACATTAGAAGCGGGGTTTAATTAGATATTTATAATCCTTTTTTCATTTAAAAGGAAGCTGGGAGTGATCTGTGCACTTAACTAGTCAGGGGCTGTGGTTATTAACCACTGACTTTACACAGCTCCAGCCCAGGAATCCCCAGACCACAACTCTGTGTGAGTCCCCACCATCCTGCAACCAGGACTCCCCACATAGTGAGGTTACAGGCAACCAAGGCTTCCACACCCCCACTGCTTCCATGCTCTCCCTAACAGATAGTCATTGACTCCAACACTTTATGACAGCAGGGATGACAAAAATTTTCAAACATCCAACAATTTCACGGGCCCTCATTTTCTGGGTGCCAGTAAAGCATTTCAGATTGAGCAATTAGAACTGGAGGTACCCAGAATTCCTGGATGTTGTTCTAAATGACAGTCTTGCATGTCTGGATCAAAACACTGCATTACTTTCGAGTCCTCTGCCCTCCCTCCACTTCCCAAGTCCTATCCCCTTGCTTCACAGGGTTTTACAAGCCCTGGTGATTTTAGGTGTTCCAGCAGTCACTGGGCAGGAGCCAGCGGCCACGGGAAGAGGCGCTGCCTTGGCGACTGCTCCTGGGTGCTCCCCATTGCCTTATCTCAGGGGGGCACTGAGATGGAAACACACAGGCATTGTCTCCTACCAGTGGTTAAAGAGCTGTCTCCCTCTTGCAAAACCTCACCTTCATGTGCAACAAACCTTTACTCACAAATATTAATTTCCTCTAATGGCTTATTTCAAGTTACCTATTAGTTTGCCTTAGAACATTTGTTTTCCTTTTCTTTCTGAAAAAAAAAAAAAAAGCCTTAGGAGCTATGTCTGCTGAGGATTTGTGGGTTATATATGCTCTGGCCTATGACACTGGGACAATTATTTTTAGCTTACAGGCATTTCTTGGAAGGTACCTCTCTCCTGAGGACTATATGAAATTTTGTTAAAACAAGGAAGATGTGCTAATGACAAAAGGCAATCAACAGTACTGTGTCACAAGATTAAGGGCACTTTTCTTACTTTTCACTGAGCCTCTTTCAAGGCTATTGTTCAAAAAAAGCCTGCAAGAAATTCGTATCTCTCTCCCACGAGAATTAGTCAACAATTATTCTGCTTCCAAGAGAAATTTATTTTGAGTCAATGTTTTTTAAGTCTATCTGTTCATCAGGCTTACTCATGCATTAAGGATGATTTTCAGCGCTCAATAGCAACTCCTGAAACAAGGAGCAATTAGAAACATCTGATTTCATGATGCATACTCTCTCCAGCAAACTGAGCCACTGTTTCCACAAGGAAAATGCAAAGACTCTCCGTCTTCCATGCAGTTATTAAGAGTACAGCAAAAACAGCTAAATTTCAAAAGCTGAAATACAACAATAGCTTGGCTCATGATGAAAGTTTTCAAATGAGTGAATTTAGTTGTACGACAGTAGAATAAACATAAACATTAACTCAGCCCAGCACAATCAGGGAAAACATGGCCAACAATACAAGCCGGAGCACCCAGCCAAGAGCACGGGTCACAGAGTCCCCACTTTGCCCTGGACTTGTTGCCTAAATTCAGGCAACCTCTGCAATTATTTTGCTCCTGTCCTGCAAACCCATGGCAGTGTCCATCCCACAGACACAGCTTACAAACTCACCAGATAACTTCTGGGTGATGTGAAATGATGTAAACAGCTGCTGAGTGTTATTTAAGAGTGAAAATTAAGAAGTTAATGGCACCTTTTAGAGGCACTAAAAATTAAGTGTTTAACATTAAAATAGTGAAGTGTTGCATTGCAGCTGTGAGCCCATCTTCTGCCTCTCACTCCCTCCCACAACTTCTGGTCTGAGCACAGCAGAAAAGGCTGAAACATCCAGGTGTGTGAGAGTCCAAACTTCACCCTCTGACATGGATCTAAATGTAGGAAATGTCCAGTCTTCATGATTGAAAAGCAATTTGTTTGGCCTTTTTCTTTTGCAAACAGTAATGGGCTCACCAGGTTGTCTTAAACAGCATTTTCATCGGTGTTCTAGATGGAACTGGTTAAAAATAAGCGAAATAAATCTCAAAATTATCCATTCCTTATTGGATAAAGGCTTCTGACACTATAATTTCTTAGATGTGGTCTGTAACTAATAGTTATAAAAGCACAGCATTCCTAAGTCAAATTACCCAGCACAGATAAAAGAGAGCTGATCCACAAGGCCACCAGAATATTACATTGCACTTTACATTGAAAACATGAAGGGTGAACTAACCAGGAAAAGTGAAACATTAAAGAGAATGGCTTGCTGATCCATTTTCTTCTACTTGCCACAACCAGGAAAAAAATGCACATGGGGCAAAGGAAGCAATCCCTAGCAGGGGTCTTGGAAAAGCATTTCTTACTTCGACTTTTGGGCTCTGCCACACAAACAGATGCAGAAATGTTATGGCACAAAATACATCTACTTCTCCTATTTTCTCCTCCTGGCTTTCTTATGTGATTTCATTTAATTTCATTTCTGTCTTCTCCAGATGCAGAGAATTGGCCCTGTGGACACACCGAGGCAGGTAATGCTCATAAGTGAACAATCTGTCTTGCAGTAGCAAGGACAAGTTTTCTCGAGGGGGAAATGTCAGCATAATTCATCAGCAAGTAAATAAACAGGACTAATGGGCAAGGCCTAAACACAATATGTTCTTTCTTCTCATCATCACTAAGAAAAGGAGCAAAAGCAAGGTGAAATGAAAGCAGGCAGCAGCCTAGAGTGCTAAAATAAATATAATACTTTAGAATAGAGAATAGAGAGAAAGAGAAGGACTTGGAAAAAGATAAAATTACTTCAAAAGCTGATTTGGAAAGAGTATTATTTTAACAGAGTGTCCCAAACTGAGATGTGCTCCATCTGAACACAAGAGTGGAGTATTAAGCTTTCTTAATTTGGTGTCTAAAAGCTAAACAGCTCCATCAAGAGGGTGTAATTCTGCAATAGTCTCTGCAGTGGGAGTCACAGGGGCAAACATCCTCACTGACTGCAAAATGAGACACTTCTCAAAGCCTTCTGTGGTATGTCTACTGAGAGCATTCATGGACTGCACCCAAGAATCCCGGAAAGCTTTTCCATTCCTGCATCCTGGGAGAGTCCAGTGCTCAACTGATCAGCACATGTAGCACCAAAGTTATGCTTGTTTAATGTAACAGTGTCCAAAATGAGCCAAAGCTTTCCTTACAGGACAATAAGGAAGAGAGAGCTCTCCTGGTGAGCTCATAACCTCAGCGTGTGAGCAGGGCTGTGGCTTCCCAACAGCAGGGGGAGAGTCATCCCAGACATCCAGCACCCCTCAGTGAGCACCATCTGCCTTTTCAGCTGGGATTTGCTGCTTTGTCACCATATTCTTTGTGTGTTTTGCCCCTTGCTTATTGAAAGAAGCAGAAGGGGCTATTTTGCCATACAAATGAAACCTCACATTCTATGACCGAAACACATTAACATCACCCAGAATTATTCCCTCTTGCTTTTGCTGCTTCATGCTCCCCATATCATATACACTTGAGCATATCACAGCAGTTTAGCACATTGACCACCGAGTTAGGGAACCAGAAATATCACCAGATGGCTGGGACAGAAGTATTAAATGACTGGTTTAAAGGTACATGGTAGTATGCAGCAGAAGCCCCATTCTCCTGAGTTATAGCCCCGCGAGGTCACAGCACTGCCATCATGTGAGAGCAACTGGATAATGACATCAGCAACAGGGTCAGGATTCCTGCTGATTTTTTCATCCCCTGTTCATAAAGGCTGCCCTTTCCCTCTACTATTCAGCCATTGTACACATGCCCAACAACAACTCACTCTTCTGAGAAGTCTGACAGAAAGGGAATAAACAGCACTGCTAATCACTGAAAACAATAAATCTAAACAATATTTTTTCTCACAGTATCACTCTGCTGCTGTCTCACTTAGACTGCGGACTCTTCAGAGCTGAACCAGACAACATCTTCCATCAGATTCAGCATGCTGTGGGCACCAGTAATGATGTTTAAAGACTGTTGCAGTGTTCAACCAGATAGCAGCCAGAGAAACTGAAGGGACTTGTGCAGCTGAATCCTTTAGTCATTCGTTTATACTTCCCCTTCCTCATAAATCAAAGGACAGGAAAGCAGTTTAATCAGAAATAAACATAGAATTAGCGTACAATTCAGCGCCTTGTGCTCTTTTCTCACTGCTTTTGATAAATAGAGTCAGCAAACAACCATACAGCAAAAGAAAAAAAGGAATGAAAAATTAAAACCCCCACTAGTATCACCATGCTGCCGATTTAGTGAAGGCCTGTTCTAGTCTTAAACTTAATTTTCTTCTGTCTCCTTTTAGTCCAGCACAATCTGAATATCTAAATAACTGAATTTTCAACTTCCTATTAAGGATCTGACACCAATTGTATTATTGCAAAGGTCAGAAATTGCAGAGTGTACTTAAATATATATATATATTTTTTTGTACAAATATGGAGTCCAGTCACAATGATGTGGCTGCATGTCCTTTACCCAGAACTCTGTTGTGATGTGATGTGTAAATATACTTGCTAAAAGACATGACCAGCAGGTCACTGAAAAAGTTTAGTAAAAATGTAATGGAAACAGACAATGGCAACAAAAAGAAAAAAAGCTAGCCAACTATTAAGAACATGGCAATTAACACATAAAAACTTGCTGAAGACTCTGCTGCCTTAGAAAACTGTGTTTCTCTATGGCCCTCTCATCTCACAAAAAATGCTGTCAGAAGAGAATCCATCCTATAAGTACAAGCAGACATTTAGGAGCACAGAAAGCCCATAACAAAGAGTTGGAAATATTAGGAATATTAAATAATAATTAATGGGAGGATAGAAAAGAGATGCATGAAAACAGCAAATGCCATGAAATTAGCATTTGACCCTCACTGAAAACATAAACATCAGGATATAGAAATAAACTAATGAAAAGAAATGTATTCTAAGTAAGTGGCAAAATGTTTCCCATGGGATTATCTTGGGAAAGATGCTGCCCAAAGATACCATAGAGGCTAAATATCCTTAAAGGATTTGTCAAAGGCACTATTTTCACAGAAAAATCCCTAAGTAATATTTGGCACATTAAAATATAGATGAGACATTGAAAAAACAACTTTTAAGTATTTTAATGACTAAGCTAAAGAATAATTGCACTGAATTAGAAGGCAACTTCCCATCTAGGAAGATTATTCCACAGCATCTATCAGTGGGAAAGTAAACCTTGCCCTTCAGCATCTGCCAGCAGTCTCAGCCAAAGAAAGAGTTGGTCTGAACCCCCTTATTTTACAGCAAGTCCTACTAACTGCATCTGGCAACTGCACTCCTGGGAATGAGAAGATGCTGTACCTGCGCCAAGGTTTACACCAAGGGGATGTAAACAAGAGGCAAAGCAACACACACTGTGCAAGAGGCTTATGAGGAAGAGCACGTGTGCCATGCTTTCAGCTGCCAGAATCAGCCTGCCCAGGCACGAGGGCTGGCTCCAGTGCACTTGATGTCTCCAGCAAAAATCACTAAGAGCATTGATCACTCCTAAAGCAGCTTTTTGCAGTCTTCTCCAGTCCCAGTGCTCCCCGCGCCCTGACTGTGTATCCGTCACGCCCGACCCTGCAGAGCCCTCTCCTGCAATTATCCTATTACACCTAACACACTTAAAAATTAATTAATGCTCCTCTGCACTAAGATGCCGTAATTAAACTCTTTCTCTTTTCATTTAAGACTGAATTTAAATGAAGGTTTAGTGACACGGCAGTACAGTAATGCTCACGGAGACAACACTGACCTAAGACCTTTGCAATGGATTTTGGCCAAATAACTGCCAAGGGCTTCCTAGAACATCAAGATTTTGACCTTCAGTAATTTACATTTATAATCATCCCAGCTTTCAGCAATGTTGGCTGAAACATATGCATGGGTGATGATAGAGATCTCCTCAAAGAGAAAAGCAGTCTTCAGGGTTTTTCCCCCAAAATGAGCCTCTCTTCCTCTTACACATGCAGAGCAGAGACCCAGCCTTTGTGATTGACAGTGGAGAAGAATAAGATGACATTTCCTGACCTTTAAGAAACATTTGCTGATCAGCATTCACTGCCCCATTTCACTCATCGTGCTACTATAAAGTAAAAAAAAGGAAGCTGTACTTTGCTCTTTATGGAATATCTCAAACACTGTCCTGTTCTCAGCCCCATCACCACATGTCTTGAAAAGAAGGGGGAAGCCCTGGTTTGTTGTTTGAATTCAGCTCCTACTGAAGACAGGAGGGCTGGAAATACTTGACATCAGATTAATGTAAGAGAAATAGATTTAGTAAGCTCTGCTTAAAGAAAAAAGATCAGGTTTTGGTCAAAATGGACAGCACCTTTTTTTTTTTTTTTTTTTTTTTTTTTTTAAAGCCTGAATAAAACAGCAGTTAAAAACAGATAGTCCAAATCTAAAAAGGGTTTAGTTTGACTCCATGTAAAAGTCTAAATATATCTATAGTCAGTCACACTAAGAAAGTACATCTTCAGTGCAGTCAGAACATGGGACTGCTGCTTACCTGCAGGCATAAAGACAGCTCTGAACCACCTAGAGTAGGTCCTGATCACACTGTGGTCAGAGCAAGGTGGATATTAGTACAGACTGGCTCTCCAGGTGTTCAGCCAGGACCCTACATAAGCTTTGCCACTTGCATAATCACAGCTGAATGTCTCTGTGCCCAAACCCACAGCTCTGGGCCACTCAGTGGATGCCTTGATTCACCTGGACACAGAGGAGCTTTCGGCATCCAAGAGGGCACTAACACACTGGAGGCACTGGTATGCCTTCAACTCACTGCAAGAGAGATTTTTGGCAGTTCAAACAAAGCCTCAGTGAACACAAATGACTAATTTCTTTCTCAGAAAGATAACTTCAGATGGAGATGATGCTGGCTGGAGATTGCTCCCAGGGAATATCTGTTCTCACAACACTGCCCATGAGCAAACAAAGCCTTGTGAAGGCCTTTTAATGTCCTTGTGGTACTCATCATTCTCTACATATCCTCTCAGCACTTCTTGATATAAACAACTAAGAGGGAGTTTGAATAAAGCACAGAGCTTTACCCCAAAACCTACCTGCACCATCACTGCCTGCCAGTGTTTTATGGGGATTCAGAGCCCTCGGAATGGGCTCACCCCAAAGAGAGCACTGCTTTCAGCCTGCAGGTCTGAGGAGTTAGGGAGGACAAGTATAGCTGGGCAGGATGGAAGAGTATGACCTCATTTTTTGATGGGAGATTCTCAGGAGTAGGAAAAGGAAGCAGTCTTCTTGTCTGGACAGCCATGGGATTAGTGCATAAGAGAACACATTTTTTCTTCTGTTCCCAGGTCTTGTCTCTCACATGTACGTCTGGATTCTAAATAGAATAATTAGGAATTTATAAGAGTTTGCTGTGACCAGAATATTTCTCTTCTTTCCCTCTCTGCTGATCACTATACCACCAGTAATTTATAAGGGTACACAAGCAAGATAGCTCTATTAACAGTTGTGGTATCAGGACCATTAATTTCCAAATTTTCACACTTTGATTATGCCATACTGCACAGCTCCTTCAGTATAGACAGACTCTTTCACCTATGTCATAAATTTTACGTATATGTACACCCATACACACACACCCTTTTTTGTTTTACATATGCCACACATTGATATCTTTTACGTATCTGCTGTTGCACTTTAATCAAACAGTATATTCTAAAGCCAACTTTGTTGGTTTAAAAAGTATGTTGTAGAAAGTTGAGAAATAAGATTCAACTCCCAGCAGTGGGTTGTAATACTTGGGAGTGGCATTTGCAAATACTAGATTTGGAACAAGAAACCCAAACCAATAACAAAATCTGGGGATTTAGCGTTACTTTTCAGTAGTTCTGTTCTCTTTTAAATTACTTGCAGTTCATTCTTATAGGTCTCTATTGCTTTTCCTAAGAATATACCCTGTATTCACACTTTTAATGAAAACAGTTTGTTATGGGTTTTATTGAGCAAGGGTGAAAAGTCACATTGTCCTCGAGGAGCTAAAGCCTGCTCTGGCTGGAGCCCTGTCAGAACAGGCTCATCTGTTCTGACTGCTTTCCTTTGCAAACACCCAGAGAGAAGTGTGTGTGGGACTGTGCCAGGCTGCAAAACCCCCTGGCCTCCCTCCTGAAGCTATCAACTCCATGTCATCTTTTGGGAAGGCCATTCCAGTGACTATTCACTGCTTCATTAGCTAATAGACTAATCCAGTGAGAATTTCTCTCCTGTATCCATAAGAAAATCAGATCCATGGATTCATCCTCTTGTCTCAGTATATTTCCTTCCTGTTTTCCTCCTTCCTCTAAAAATATATTAAATATCTTTCTTCATCTTCACCCCTTCCTCCCATCAAATTAAGGTCATCAGGTCATCATCCTGCACTTCTCAGATGCACCTAACAGTGCTACATTCACAATATTTCCGTTTGTTTGTCTCTTAACAAAATTATTCACAGAGTCAACACAGGTTTTTATCTAATGAACAAAGAAAGAAATCAAGTCTTTCCACTACCTGTTCAGTGGATGACTACCTGCATTTATGGTTTAATATTTATGTTCACCAGGTTTGTTGCCTCTTATGTATACTATTATTGATGGATTAGGTGTGCAAGATTTTGCTACTTTTTACACAAATCAGTAGAAACTTGGATCATAAATCAATATGGAACTAAGAAAAATTAAATTGCTATTTCATGGTCACATGAACTGGAAGGTAAACAAAAAATGAGATTAACAGCCTTAAAAACAAGAAACTGGAAGCATAGTACAAGTCCATCACCTCTGACTTTTGGCACCTCTTATAATGATGGGAGGGAATCAGAAGTGTGACCTTGAAAAATAACGAGGTAAAATTATCAGAGAAGGCAGGAAGTAATACAGATATATACCCATGGAAAGGAAGGGAAAGGAAGATAAATCAAAAGTTCATTCCCACCACTGTGACTGTTACAAACCATGACCAAGGAACAAACCAAGACAACACAATTTGTAGCATCAACACCCTGCAAGGAGCATGAAAACCCAGAGAGCACATCTCAAGTTAGTGAGCAACCAGCACTCCTTGGTCAGCTGCCATGGCCCACCAGGCTCCACAGCAAGCTACAGTGAAGGTTCTGAGTAGTTACTGGATTTCAACAGAGAATTAAAGTTCCCATTTCTCCGTTCCTTGATTTCTCATGAAGACAAAGCATTCCAATTTCATTCCGCATTTATTTCCACCCTGTTTGGGGGATTGGTTTGTATTTAAATAGCTATGAAGTAATTGTAACCAGCAATCCTAGGATGAAACTGTTGCATCACACTACTCTCCTTGATCTTCTGGCTTAGCTCAGCCTCATGGCTTTTCTCCAGCATTAACTGTTTTTCTCCCTCATTTTTTTCTCATTTCCTTCATGTTCTCTGTGCACAAAACTATAAATTATTATTTTGAAATAGACTTTTGCAATACAGCTTCATCCCATAAGTGCTCTAAAATTCACAAGGAACTTATTAAACAATGCACCTCTCACCCAGAGCAAGCATACCGTATTCTGTCTCATTTGATGAGTCTAATTAAAGCTTTCAGAGTGGGATATGCAAACTGATTATCTGCTCAACAGGATTTTAGAAGGAGTAGAATACCTTTAAATCTCCCAAATTTGGATTTATTTGACTAAGTGTCCTCATTGTGCTTCAAGTTTTTTGAATTTCCCTTTGTTAAAAAACAAAACATATATGTCTGAGGGAGGTGGGGAGGGGATACTTGGTTGGGGTTTTTTTAACAAGATAACTACATTATTTGTAACTATCTGTTTTACATAAATATTTATATAGAGATAATCTTCTTCTTTCTCTAAAAAACAAAAACAAAAAAAACCCCATGTACCAAGTCAATTCCTACTTTAACTGTCAAGGGAACTTGCCTTGTCATACTATTTTTCAGCATATCCCTTTTGTTCCAAATTTTTGAGACCTGAATAAATATGAGAAGCTATTATGCAGCAAAGAATAAAAAGAGATTGCTCTGTAAATTTTCATAGAAATTACAATGTTTTATGCAAATCAGCACATTTCAGCCAACAGATTTGTTCTTCAGTTCAGCATATATAATTTGATTCCACATCAGCTTGTGGGCATTTTTTTAGATAAATCTCCCCTGATCTTTTGGTCACACCATTTTAGTGTACAATAAAAATCACAGTAAAGCTTCAGTGGAGTCTAAGCAGTCCCAAGAGGTCACAGTTCTCCCTGAAGACCATAGTCCAGATCGAATTTCAGAAGAAACCAGGTAGGATTTACATTTCTGAATGTAAATACTACAGATTTGTGTCCATTCAAATAAAATCCCACTGCTTCTTCCAGCAGTATTTTCTCCCATATGTGCTAAAGCATCCTTATCACCAAGGTACATATGCAATCAAAAGAAAAGTTTAGGGATCAGGATTTTTTTTTATTTGTTTATTTTAAGCACATATTATGTATTCAACCCATTGCAGTTTTAATGCTTTAGAGGGAAATGAAGTTTTCTCTATTCTTTTTGTCTTCTACACCTTTTTTCCTGAAACTTCTTGAGGAGAAACACTTCTGCTGGATTAAGGACAGATGCAGTTACCATCCCAAGAGTGCTCCCTGTTTGCATGTATTCTTGTGAGAGAGAACATCCCTTAAGAGGGATAGGACTTCAGGGCAGGAATCTGATTATTTTAACAAGACGTGTGTCATGCGTCTGACACGCAGCTTGATTTCAGCTACCTTTTCAAAGAACACAGATTAAAGAAAAACACAGCAAACAACAAATACATCAGTGCCCATAAAACACTTACCCATCACTGCCTTTCTCAACTGTTACATTTCATAGGATTCATACCATCCACATCCTTCCTCCCAGGCTCAGAAATATCCCCTACTACTTCCAGCTCCATATCACAGCAGGTTTTGTTTCAGAAGAAAGTGCTGGGTGAGGCAGAGTCGAGCTTTTGTCCTTGTTTGATTATAAAGGTCTGAAACCTTTGAGTTTTCCATTCCTTAACTGAATACTGATGAAATATTTTCACAAAGCTGAACTGAACTTTTGTTCATAGAGTATGGTTAATTTGATCTTCATTCCATCACTGAACTCTCAAAAATTAATTTTCTTATCTCTAAACCACAGAAATATGAATTAGAAAATTGTGGAGCAATTTATCTTATGTCAAGATAAACTAGCAGTCTGAGCAACACTCTCTTCTTTTGCTACTAACACCCACAAAGAAATCTGCTGACCTGGTGTCAGAGCATTCTTCCTTTTCTATCCACCAGCTGAAGCATTTCCTGGAGCCTCCATTTGTCATTATCATTGAAAATTGATTTACAAAATCTCTGGACAAAAAGTCTGTGTAAAATCCATATTGATGTATTGGTCCAATAAACAGAAGTTTCTCACACAAAAGCAAAAAAATTACTTATAATTAGGTACATTTTACTGTCATTAGTCAGTTTTAATCAAGACCTTTTCAGGAGGCTGAATAGATCCATTTTCTGTAAAACTGCTTTGGCACCTTCTATTTAACAAAGGTTTTACATCACAATACATCAAAATACAGCTGGAAATGCTGTATTTTATTAGGACTAGAAGTTCAAAGTTATGAGTAGACATAGGTTTCCAGGGAATGGTAGGAGCAGGATGTCAGGCACCTTCATTAACAGGCTCCAGAACAACACACAAAGACATATGAAAGTGGAGGACAGCTCAGCTGTGCAGGCACATCACTACTGCATAGAGAAATTACTGCAGGTAAAGATACAGAACTCCAGGAATAAATCATACATATCCACTGTATTTTTTGTGTGTATGGACACAACTGCATATAATGCCCTTTGAAAAAGTTTTTCCCTCAAAGCTTTCCATTAGATTTGCCTCCAGAGAGCTGCAATGTGACTGCACTGCAGCCAGCTGCTCACACAGGTGCAATTGTTCCAACACTGATGCTGTAACCAACATCCCTAAGGCAGAAAGGGTTGGTCATCTAAACCAATCTCCTTCTCAAAGCATCATTGGCTCCAGCAGTTCCATTGGAACTGAGGGTCAGGTTTTGAATCTCTCTAACAATTTCATCAGCCTCTCTGGGAGATTTGTTCAAGCATTGACGACATTTACAGTAAAAAAAGATTTTTCTTATGTTTGGGTGGAAGCGCAGCAGATTTCCTGTATTTCAAATTGTACCCATTGCTTTTGTCCTGTCATAAGATAAGAATGAGAAGAGTCTAGCTTCATCTTTTTGCAGCCTCCCATTAGGTATTTATACACATTGATGAGATTTCCCTGCTCTGAGTCTTCTGTTCTTCAGGCTGAACAGTCCCAGCCCTCTCAGACTCTTCTCATGTCAAATGTTCCAATCCTTTCAGCATCTTTGTGGCCCTTTGCAGGATTCCCAAAGCCCTTTCTACAAGCTGCTTGTTCACTTGTGCAGAGATCCTACCACCTTTCCTTTATTTCCTGCTTGTCAGGATGAACCACTCTTAGACTTGGAGGTGATCCTTGCAAAATCAGGCAGCTCTCCTGGATTTAATCACAGGGGCTACTAGTGCCAGTGTAACTGCAGATACACCCACTCCCCTGACCAAATCACCAAACACGCCGGCAGCAAAGCCTGGCCTGCTGTAAGTGATGGGAAGAATCAAACTCAAACTTGGGAAGAAGAATCAAACTCAAGGTCCAGCCCTGTGGGGTCCCCAGCACACTGCTAAAACAAAGTCCTTAACCTTTAGGTGTGCCCGGCTACCCTGAGAAAATTGACTGTAAAGTTGATGTGACACATCCCACAGATAAAACTGATGTGAAACTTATTCCATGGATATAATGAAATTCACACTACAGGGTATATTTGAAGCCCAAATAACCTAAAATGAATCATGTATGATATGAGGTTATCCATTTTGCCACAGGAACCATAATTTCTCAGTTTGACATATCCTTGTGTCTGAACTCTTAATTTTCACATTGAACACAGCACTAGTTGGATTCATGGCTTGGTTTGGTATAAAGACAGATATACCATGTCAGACAAGAAGCCTATTTATCCCTGTATCTTCTCTTTGGCAGTCAACAGACACCAAAAGAATGTGAAAATACTCTGTATTTGTCCTGCCTCTTCCTGAACGTGTGGTTCCCACTTTCTGCAGTCAATACCACAGGACTTTCCTACAAGGTTCCATCCTCTTTGAGAAGCAACAAATAAGCACTTGCCTCTCCACCTCTTTGTTATTCCATAGATTTTTTTCTCATTTCTGCCTTAGTCTCTTTACAAGATGAAGTCCTAATCCAGTTAGTTTCAATTCAAGAAGAAGCTATTCTATGTGCTAGGTCATTCCTGTTTCCCTTTTTTTGGTGCAGCCCCCTAGCTCAGCTAACTCTCTCTTTAGATAAGGTAATGTTCAAGATATGAGGGCACCATGTGCTTATACAGTGGCAAAAAGATGTTTCCTCTTCAATTCTCACCTTCCTTCTTAATTAATTTCTAACAGCTTATTTGCCTTTCTGACCAGTGGAAAGCACAGAGTTGCTGTTTTAAGAAAGTTTTTTAGTACTATTCCTAGTAATTAGAGCCCATAATTGTCTAGGTGCACTGTGGATTTTTTCCTTACATGTATTATATGGCATTTAGTGGCCTGGAGCTCCATCAGGCATTTCTCAACTTTGCCCATGATCTGGTGACTCTGACTGACCACATTTGTCTATTCCTATAAAAATACCATGTGAGGTGTTCTGAAGCTGCTGTAGGTGTGTGGTGTAGGGCCACCATCACTGGGGAGCTAAGTGTCCTTTCTCATCAGTCTCCAGATATCAACCATCTCTTTGCTATGGCCTCTCACTGTTGAGGGAGATCACCACAGGGTTTGAGATGCTCTGGTTCACCATGGAAATCACCTCAGAGAGCTGAACCAGAATTACAGGGATCCTGACTTAGTAAAAACCAGTGTGATATGGCCTGTCCCCATCACAGTGTGGGAGGTTTTTCAGCCAGCTCTTAAGACCCAGACTATGGCCTCACTTGTATCTTTTCACAGACTCTGAGCCACTGGAAAGCTAGAGCTGAATTAAATTGAAGAACATAAATATTATTCCTCTGATACTGCAACAGCAATTAATTTCCCAAATTTTTCCATGTGTCTTGTGTCCACTATATGTGTGTGTATATATTATTGCCTTTTCTTTCAAAAGTATTCCACATTTTCTAGGGCAGACCTTTATTAATCTCCTACCAAGTCACCTTACCCTAGAGATTGCCCTGTCTAATCAAGGATTTGTAGAAACAGCTTCTTAGAAAGCTCTGGGAATAAAAGTTCAGCTTTGTCACAGGCAGACATTTCAAAGCCAGAGATACACCTGCACCTTCACACACGCACATGCACACACACATAACTGCAGTGCTGTATATACATAACCACTTAGCAAATCCTAAAAGCTTCAGTATTTAAAAATACACCCTTCCCTGAAGTTTTTTTGAGAGTCCTTTATGGGATGCAATTTTAAGTGATCTGAACATGAAGGAACTATTGCCAAGATGTCTTTAGTTTTCTCCTTCTCTTCTCCATTTCTGCAAGGTATTTTTCTCATGCTCTCTTCAGCCAAACAATTGCATAGACTGCTATTAATTTGAAAATCCAGCAAGAAAAGGCCAGCAAGAAACTTCCCTTTAGAGCTATCACTAAAAAAATTACCTCCACACAGGGAGTTTCATGTTTTTGTGAGCTCATAAAAAAGTACAATATTTACTCTTGTACTCTATAACATTTACTCTTCCTTTAATTTTTTTGCCTAAGCTTAAAATACTAGTTTTGACATTTTTCCTCAAGAATATGTTGCTTAGTCTGCCAAAAGGGAACTAGCATGAGCTTAGGCTTTATTGAGGAGGTGAAATTTTATTGTGCTTCTCCCACCTTTAAAAAAATTCTGTGTTATAAAATTTGGCCTTACTGTATATTCCAAATTCCATATGTACCAAATAAGCTAATTTAGGACAATGCAGACCAGATAGGGTTTTAAGCAGAAACTATTCCTGGAACAAAATCTGACAGGTCTGCACAGCTGGAATGGGTTTAAGCCCTGGCTCTAAAATATTTTGGAGAGGTTTTCTCTCACCATATGGACTTTAAGAACAAAAATTCTCTGGAGATGATGTAAACTTCCAAGACCAGATCCCTGAAATTTCAGCAAAGAGGCTGAAAGCTAATAGCAAAAATGAAAGGAGTCCTGTGGGACTCCTTTGGGATACATAAATATATATCTCCCCATATCCATGAGTATGTGGAAAGTTTATTCAGAATGGAATTTGTGGTCATTGCTTGTGGTTTGCATCACTGTATTGGTTGTCTGCAGCCAGAGCCCTAAAATCTGCACCCTGAACTCTTTCTTCCTGCAGCCTCTCATCATTCACTCTATACCCCTGAGAAGGCTGCACTGCTTACTCTGTCTCATAATATATTTGTTTATATTCAGTAAACCTCCTAAACTGCTTTGCTGTAAAAGCA
The DNA here is from genome assembly GCA_013400275.1 of Rhadina sibilatrix. NCBI lineage: Eukaryota > Metazoa > Chordata > Aves > Passeriformes > Phylloscopidae > Rhadina > Rhadina sibilatrix. Next base: position 20,635 of record VWYO01020120.1, read on the forward strand.
GCTAGAGCCCTCCTGATTGTTTTGTGGCTCATGTAGTACAAACAGCTCTATTGGAGCATAGGAGATTTCACTGTGCATCTAACCTGTATTAACATTGCTGGAACGCTCTTGGTTTTGCCCAAGATAAAAACCCACCCTTTCAATAATGGACACCATGTTGTGTCTGAACACAACCCACTATGAAATACAAAGATGAGATGATCTGGAGCCTGTAAACTTGCAGGCACATATTGCTCTCTCCTTTTGCACACATTCACTTGTCCTTCCCAGTATATCATCTTCTGTGGTAACCCTCTGAGCCACCAAGGACTAAGCATAGGGTGGAATGCCTTTTGTATTTCACTGTCTCCCCAGACAACACATTACTCATGCTTAGAAAAGTAGCACCTTTAAGGAATATGTTTCCCCAGAGACCCTTGCAAAAATAATCAGTAACATTGGGGGTTATCCGTGCAATCATTCTGTAACCTGGGTCAAAACCAGCAAACTAAATGGCTGGATCTAAATCTACAGGCTCCTTTTTTCCTATGAAAAATGTTCAAGTTCCAATCTAGAGTTAAAACATTTCATATCTAAAGGATCTGTCTACAGATCTATGAACACGTCTCAAGACCCTGAGTTTGGGTGCCCAGTGTTCCTACTCTACCAACAGCATCCTCTTGTCAAATTATCACTCCAGACAGACATGAGAGGCCCGTGGCCAATGTACTCCATGGGAAATAAAATACTGTTGGACTACTGTCCCCCTCCAGAGGAGACAGCAGAGTGCCAGAGCCACCAGGAAACACTGCAGCTTTCAGCCAGAGCTGGTTCTGACAGAGCATTTTTAACTCATCCTGTGGGGAGACCTCAGTCCTGCTGCCTTGCTGAGGCCAGCAACTTTGTTGGCTCACCCTAAGCAGCAAATACATGAGGAAAACCTTCTTAAGTGATAAGCCAACAGCTGGGCAGAGACAATGTGGGAGAGCTGTGCTAAGGAGAACACTGGGAACATAAAACATCCAAGCCAGCTTGCAACACAAGGGCACTCACAGTGCCAGCCCTCCAAGAGTACAGAGTTAATGGGAGGCTGTTACATGCTGCCTCTGTCTCTTTCTTGGCAGTCCCTCAACTTCATAATTAAGAATGATGCAACTGTGATTAGAATATTCAGCAAAATCTGAATAGTTTATGGTTTCTACTAAGTTATTTCCCATGAATCCAAAGAGCTCATAAGATCTTTCTGAATAATAAAATAAGTTATTCTTATAGGGACAAGGTATCATTATTTAATACTCATCATGACAGAATATAGTCATCTCACAATTTATGCTGCAGTATCCAAGATATTATCTAACATCCATTATCAGCTGTGTCTTGAATTGCCTATATTACATTTATTTAAAGAAATTCAGACAGGTGAGATGTTCTACAAAGAAGCCATTTTCAAACAAGCAAATGGGAGAAAAGGCACTGACTGCTATAAATGTAATAAACTCCTACTGACGTCTCAAAATCATTACAGTTCACTAAGAAGTATAAAGGCTGATTATATGATAAAATAAATAGAGAGAAATAGCTTCCTTTCCTTTATAGGAAAGGAAGTGCAACAGCTACTCCTCATCTGCCTAACATGTTTCCCATTCTTTTTGTTAATGCTGCATTCATAAAATAACCCATTTTTTCCCCTTGATTTTGTAAAGCTAGGCTTTGAACACAATTTAGGACATAGGGAGTTTGAGAGCTATATTTACTGTTTCTAGGGAAGTAATTTAACTGATCATTTCTTTTTCAGACCCAAAAATTAAAGAAATCCTGCAGTACTGTTGATATGCCAGTTCCTCCCTCTATCTTGCTGATAATCAGATGCCAATGAGATGAAATTTAGCATCATGCAACTAGGCAACTAGGGTACCAAGCAGGTTTTAAAAGATTTAATCCTGTCAAAATCCTCACAGAAATATAGATTCCACCAGGTATGTAATCAGTGGTAGAAGAATTAGGTCATTCTAATTGATCATCTTCTCAACACAAACTAGCACACCCAAACCCTTGTGATTTGATAACCCTGGGGAAAAAAAGCTATTTTGGAATAATAATGATTTAATATCATTTCAGGTAAAACAGGCAGGATCCTGATGTCAAGATACATATTTGGAAAAGACTTTTTTGCGGTGAGTTTCCTCATGTTTTTTTCCCTTGCACATCATGAGGATTTAATCATGCCTGAAATTTTCATCATCACTTTCTTATTGATGATGTTAAAAAGACAAAGTCAGACTTGGTAGCATGCTAGAGAAGACAAGGTTTCCCTGGAGCCTGGGAGGGGCTGAGCCAATTCCTCTCAGCCCAGGGATGAGCTCCAGTACCTATGTGGGGACAGGCAAATCAGGCAGTGAGGCTTGAGTCCTTCCTCCCTTCTCTCCACTCTGCTTCAAAATCCTGCTACTGTCACTATAAAACTCAGTTTGCTAGTGATGCCAAGATGCCTGAGGAGCAAACGGGGCAGATTAACCATGCTGAGTGCATTTATTCAAAGTCTTTCTGGTTTTGTCTTTTAAATTATTGAACAGCAGAGTGAAGTAAATGAAAAAGGGACATCAAAACACAGCTGCATCATTTAATATTTGTTTTCTTCAAAGACAAGTATATATCTTGATGTAACATAATGCTGCTATAAATCGATTAATAATTTGACAAAATAAATTAATTTTTGCTTATTTAAAGATTGCTTTTCCTTATGTCAGTCCCATTTTGATGATGAGGCACATGCATCAAGTCCTTCTTCATCTCAAGCCACAGTCATACTAGGATTTTTCTAAACCAGAGCATATGGAATCAAGGACACAATACCTGGGTGACAGTGCATCTCAGAGCAGTCTCATCTGAAACATTAGCCTTTTAGCATCCTCCGCTGAGAAAGAAAAGGAACTGAATAATAAAAAAATAAAAAAAAATAAAAAAAAAAAACCAAACCAAACCAACCAACAAACAAAACAAAACAAAAACAACAAACCCCCCCCCCNAAAAAAAAAAAAAAAAAAAAAAAAAACCCCCCCCAAAAAAAAAAAAAAAAAAAACCAAAACAAGAGTATTGGGGTAATTTGAAGTACTTCATCCCCTTCTTAAAGTGTTCAAGAAATAACTGTGTGTGGCACTTCATGCCATGGTGCAGTTGACAAGGAGGTGATCAGTCAAAAGATTGGATATGATTATCTTAGAGGCCTTTTCCAACCTAAATGATCCTGTGAGTTTGTGAAAAGGCTTTTGGCAGTACCCCAAAACCAGCACCTGGCCTAAAGCCCTAGAAAGGCCAAGGGAGTGCTGGCCTGCCAGCACCACCAATACCCCAAGCACTTTGAAGCAGGGATATTTCATCACTGCTTCCAACAGCCATTGGCAGGGGCAGGAACCCACAAAAATGCTTGATCTATTTGGCCACAGGGTTGGGTTTCACAAATCTCACAGAACTAAAGAGAAAAAATGCTGCAGGGGGTGTAAAAGGAAGGCCCCAACCCTGCAAAGCTTTGCATGGTGAGGGCCCCTATGCCTACAGTACAACTTAAAGGTCTGGGGTAAAAAGACATTTAAAGAATCCCTTTTCCCATTAATTCAAGCCTTTTCCATGCTGTTTGCAATTAAGGCATAATGCTTTTAATTACAAATTGCACCAATCAGTCATGACTTCCAAAAAAAGTCAAGGGAAAGTTGCTTTCCCTTACTTCCACTCATGTAATTGGCAAACACAAGCCAGTGTGCAGACTGAAACAGTAAAAGCGGTGGGTTTATCTATTGGAGTCTATATCCTTCACTTGTAGGCTGCTTCACTGACAGTGATTCTGGCTGGACTTCTGGTCTCTTGCTGCACAGTGGTTCTAAATTGAAAAAGAAAAAAAAAAAAAAAA
>VWYO01020120.1:24547-102123 GCA_013400275.1 Rhadina sibilatrix
AAAAAAAATTTGTGGAACCAGCATGTCTTTTATGAAAATGACATCCTATCTTTAAAAAATAAAACATAAAGAGAAAAGCAAATATGCAAAAGAAAAGGAAAAAAATGTTCAATACCTTAAATACAAGAATAAACACCCAAATCTGTCTGTAAATTATTTTGGAAATATGTGGTTCAAGTTTGGCTGTAGGACAGAAAGCTAGTCACTCTTGAGGAGAGATGCCAACAATTTTGCAGTGAGCAATGTCATTCAAGTTTTCTGTGAGAGCTCCAAGCCCTACAAAGGAGCTTTGCGGTGTTTCTGAGCTGGTGGTGTTATTAGGCAACAGCATATGTAAGCATCCTTGACACATACAGCTTGTCAACACATTTCAATCTCAGGAGGAATCTAAATAAAATCTTTGCCTAGTACATTCAATACTGATCTCAAGAGGCATGAAGGAAAGGGGAGGGTAAGATTAACGCATATAAACTGTGGAGATCTTGGATTTTGAATCATCCAAAGCAATGAAAATCAGCAGTGGCTTACTTAATCTTTTATTTCCTTTCCATAATGAGCCTTCCTCTATGAATGCAGTTCTCTTGCCTCTCAGCTGTTTTCTGCCACTTTATAAAGCAAACACAGCTTCAAATTTGACAGTTTTGTTGCTGTTAGTCTGTGTTCTGGAACAAAATCTCCTGTTGATCTAAAAAGCCAGCAACTCTCAGTCCCATCCTGCCCTCATTACAGTCTTGTCTCCTCAGCGCAAAGGCTTTCTTCAGCCTCTTCTTTTTTCAATGCTTTATATCACCCACAGACTACTTCCACATTTGCATTTCATCCTTAACCTTAAAAAGGGAAACCAAAACTAGCAATGCTGCAGGGCAGTAACACTGCATCCAATAAACTGTCTGGTCCTCAGCTGATAGAAAATTTTCTGACAAAAATTCAACAGCAAAATATTTTGCAGGACAAGGACAGCCAGTAACAAATTCTGTCTGTCGGTAACCAGTCACAACAGCATTACAAACACCCATAGAAAAATTGCTTGCTTCTTCTATCAAACAGCTTCTGAGGGAGGAAAAAATTTGGGAGTTGTCGCTTCTTAAAGCCTGCAGCATATAAGCAACATTAGCTAGGTTTGTAACCTCTCGTTGGAACAGCTATATTTAATAAGAACAGTCCCCCTGAATGTGACAGAGGAGCTGTCTACTTCACATCCAGTCTCCCACAGCAACGAGGAGCAGATGCCTCTGATACAGAAAGAGTACCGGGCAAGTTTGTCAGGATACCTCCCCCAGTGCAACTTCCCTGCTTCAAACAGCCTGAAGTTTGGGCATATCCTCAAACAAAAATATGATCTGCTGCTTAGCAGGCAAAGGATTTTTCTTCTTTTACTTTTTCTGTATTTTGGCATAGATAAGCCTTTGCAAATAAAGCCTTCTTTAACAGTGATTTTCACTGTTGGCCAGATGCTGTGTAAGGAAGGACCTCTTTTGGTTCATTTGCAGTCTTCACAGACCAATTCAAGACTGCTCATTTTTGTAGTAGAAAATGCTACGACAAGCATTACCACTGCATTGTTCAAATGATGGCATATGCAGCATTTCAAACCTGAGCATTTTTCCTTTTACTCTTCAATTTCAGTCAGTTTTTAAATTCAAAATACTAAGCTCGGTTGAAGGATCCTAAATACTTATAAAAACAGCAAACTAAGATGTGCAGTTTCCAACTTATTCAAATTAATGAATTGCTTCATTTTAAACAAATCTTCATTTAATTTTTTTTTTTTTTTTTTTTTTTTTAAAATAAAAAAATTTAAAATTTTTTTTTTTTTTAGTAAATAGAAGAAATTAAGACATTTACAATGCTTACTGGGAGAAAAATCTTTTTATTGAAAGAAACTTCTGGATTTATGCCTGAAAGTCAGGCATTCAAGAATGATCTAAATATGAGTATTTTAGGCCTTGTGACTGGCCACCTAGTTTCATGTAGATCTGCTTGGGTGTATACACTACACATGAAAGCCTTCTGGCCATCCCCTGTTAAACAAGGCAGACCCTGATGTGGCCCATCAGCCCTTCCACACACCATCTCCTCTGCAGAACCTCAATCTGCAGTCTTGGGCCTGCTCCAGACACAGCCACATGTTGAAATGAAGGGAACATAAGAGCATATGGAAAAATCAAATTTAAATGTGGGCTTGCTCTTTATCTTAGGGTAAGGTCCCATCAAAGGCAGAGTCACAGTTACTTTTCCCCTTCCTATTTCCTGGGGGGTTCAGTATAAACAGCTCAGTACACTGGAGTCAAATATCCCAACTCCTTGACACACTCATGGCTGCCTCTAGCTCCAAGCAACTGTCACTAAAGCAAAGTTAATAATGCATACAGCCCATTTGTGAATGTACACTTTGCAAAATGCTTCAAATTCGTCATCCCTTGTTTTTTAGTGAAGAGTGCACAGCATGCAAACTACCCCATTTGGCCATGTGTGCACACATGGAGAGACAGGAAAAAGATGTGAAGAAAAATGCTTCAGTTTCAAAGGTCTGATGATGAGATGTTTACCAGCAAATAGCTTTTGGACTTCAAGACAGAGAAGCAAAAAAAAAGCCCCAACTTTAACAGCATCAGCTTCAGTAAGCTTTGGTAGAGCAGCATGGCACACCAAGTGGAGATATTCCAATACTTACAGATGCAACTTTTTTAAGTTAACAAGTTAAGAAGAATGCTAAAAGGCTAAGTACAAGAGCTTATTAAAAATATCACACAAGGAAACTGATCATAGCTTAATCATTACTTGTTTAAATTAACTCATAATAATTATAACTAAAACTTGTTATTGGAGTGGCCCAAGTCTTAGATTTTCCCCCTGACAACAGTAAAAACAGTTGAAAAGCACTACATAGCAAAGCTCATTGAGAGAAAATAAAGCTTTCCAGCAGTATAGGAAGAGTGTTCAGAGGGGTATAAATGCTGCTTATAGTCTTAATATGTAAGGGCTATTTTGAGTAGTACTACCTGTTCCCTCTCTTTCTCCCACACAATACAAGAGTTCCCACAATGAGCAGGGCTGCTGAAGTTAACAAAGCAGATCCAAACAAACATGGATTTTCAAGTTCCTCAATCCAGCACATCTGCCTATTCACTCCTGGTGCACTTTCACTGCTTGATTAAGATCATCTAAACCCACATTCTCATCAGAAGGGGTAGAGCTGTCCCCAACCACTTGTTCATGCCCTGTGCCAGAGGCTGGGCTCTCACAAACATCTGGCTGCCCAGACTCACAAGCTGATGCACAATTGAAAATTAACCCTGAAAGGTAAGGCTCCTGGCTGAAAACACTCAGGTCAGTGCACAGATGCCTGAAAGTCAGTGCTGGTAGAGGGAAGGGAGCACACAAGGGGAGGGAGACAAAGGGCAACTGTGGCTGGTTCAGAGATGGCATGGACTAAGGTGAACTTGACCTGTCAGCAAACTGAACCCTGAAATCAATCCCTAGATTGCTCATAAGGCCCCAGCTCTTAGGGACATCAGTTTGTTGCATCTTTTGCTCCATACCCCATGTTTCTGGAACAGCCACAAGCCCCTATCCAGGGAAGTGGGGGACAGAGCTGTGCCTTCCACCTGCTTATCTCCTCAAGAATTCCTATTCAATCTCAGCTGCTCTGTGCCCAATCCATGGTGATGGTAATCAATATTACCTAGATCCCTATAGATTAGCATTTGAAATAAATCACTTTTGTAAAACCTCTCAGACTACACCAAAGCACAAATCCTCCTTTCCTTTTGGTACAGCTTCTCTTGAGGACATTTCCCATAGGACCACATGCAAAGTAATGAAGAAGTTTTCCTTACACTTTCACAGTCTACCATCTCTGGTTTATCTGGTTTGATATAGTTTGATTCAGCACAAGTTACCAAATACAAGTATCTGAGATTAACATCAGGAGACAAACATTCTTATTTGAGTTGCATTTATCCTCATAAGACTATCAGCTGGTCATCAGCTTATTAAGTAAAAATTACTGTCTTCCAGCCTGAGATATCTTGAGAATTCTGCCTGAATACCAGGGGTCCCTTCTGCTTAGCAGACAACTTTTTTTAAAAAAACCCAAATGTACAGACAGAAGACAAAAAAGCAGAATTTGGAAGAAACTGTTGTTTGAATCACAGATACTTCAACCATCTGGCTCTGCCCAGGCTGACCATCACACAACAGGGACTCAATTACAACAAATACAAAATGAGGAACAGTCACTGTGAGACACCCAAACCACAGGTTATCCACAAAACTGTTTCCCTCAAAGGTCTTTCTCAGTGCTCAGGGAGCAACTCTGGAAGTGTTAAATGGGAGGAAGTTCACTGCAAGGAAGAAAAGGTCTAAGAAACACTATAGGAATATAGACACTTTGTAAGTAGGTCCTATGTAAGTATAATTTTGGAGGCCTGATGGGAATAAGAATTGTTTTGATAATTATGTGAAAACAATAGATAGAGAATATGCAAATGAAATTTAATATTATATTTTTATCACATTTCAGGGCTTTAAGTTCTCTACATGGTGAGGTTGGCAGCGCAGATAATTCAAACAAAAAGCCAGAGGAAAAAAATACACTTTCCATTTTCAGAAAATAAAAATAATCAGAGAAAAATTATCAAAGCTTGAGCTATTTTTTCCATTTGAAAATAGAACAAACCAAGAGTTGATGAGTGAGTTTTAAAATTAATGATTCAGGCTTAACATGCTTTAGAGGAGATAAACTTGAATTTAAAATAGTTTCGTGAAACAGGGCATGAAGTTGCCAACCACCCAGTAAGGGAGGGTTTGCCTCTTATTTGATTTCTAACGTGAAAGTCACTAAATCCCAACTCTCCTGATGAATCACTGAGAGTGGGTTAAGATAAGCCACAACTCTATATTTTTTGTTTCTTCAAAGTTTTGTGTTACGGTCCAATAAACAAGATTTCTCTTGAGTCATCAAGCAGTCAGCTATCAGCATTAGATTTATTCTCATTTGCTGAAGAGTATGAAGTGCCACCATCACAGCCAAACAACCTAGCTCATTTTTGCTAAAGTAGACAAGAAATACAGCTTGTTTTAACAGTGGGAGAGGGTGATATTTTTAAAGTTAGCATGTAGCATACTTGTGGTAAAAAATCAAGAAACCTTGATCCTTTTTGAGCACCTCTTTCTCGCAGAGTCTGGGAAAGCAGTAAATTATGAACACATCTGGATATCAGAGTCTGTATCTGAACTGATCCATTTTCTTGATGATATGATTTATAATCATTTATGACCACAGCTTGTAATCTACACCTGTTTATCCACAACACTCACAGCAGTACATAGTGGACCAAGAGCATTGTCCTAGGGTATACAGCATACAGATTTAGCTCTACCAGGGATTTTTGATAGCTGTCAATATCTCATATGGTAATGGCATTTCCAACCAGCTAAATCCTAGGCAGAAGCTGTCAGTGGGCCCTTGCTGGGAGGGAGAGAAACTATTAAACATACATCAAACCAGCTGCCATGAAAACCTAAAATGAACAAAAAAATGTACAAATAGATTCATAGAAAATGTCAGGGGGAAAAAAACACCAAAATCAAACAAAACCCAGTGGTTTGAGGCTAATAGCAACCACAAGTTTTTCAAAGCACATTCATACACAATAAAAACAGCCTTCAGAGCTGACAGCATCTGCTCTCTGGCCTTCCACAGTTTAAAATGCAAGTAGGTCCTTCAGAGTGAATCAAGGCAAAGAGAGCAGAAACAATTTCTGAAAAGGAGTAAAACAGTCTGTAGTTGTTAATCATTACCACTTTAGTAGGAAAAGTGAATAACTAGTTCTTTTGACCCTGATTTCTTTTTTACCAGATTTTACCCAAACATACAATTTGACACAAAATGTATGCAATCAATCAGGGACCTAGCTCTCAAAGGTGACAACACAACTTTTATGTTCATGCAAGTTGCATGTCAATGGGAGTCAGGTGTGTCAAACACCTTCCTGGATTGGGAGCCTTAATGCAGGCAGACAAGAAGTACCTCTCTCACCCATTTCTCCACTGACCAAATTTACCCTGTGGGTGCTTTGTCAGATCTCAGCCTTGGTAGGAAATGTGTTCTTTCTCAGGGATGATCAGCTCTTTGCAGATATTGCCATTTTTGCAGTACTCTATCACTGTTCATGGAAAAAAAGGGCTATTTTCAGAAGAGTTGCAAGTGAGGAAGGTCATGGCATTCCCCTTCCTAGAGATATTCAAAAGCTATCCGAACACAATCTGGGGCATCTGCCATTATTTGGACCTGCTTAAGTGGGACCAGATAATCTGCAGAGGTCATCCCTGTCACAACCTCAAGCACTCAGTGATTCTGTGATGTGCAACCTGCTTTCAGGCACGTGCAGAGGGATCTGTAGTTCTGAATTACAGAAAAAGGCTGCCAGAACAGAATTACCTTCAGAACAGCAGTCAGAGCTTTTGTGTGTTACATATATCCTACACAGCAAGGAAACTCTGTCTTGAGGCCCAGTCCTTCTTACAGCTTAAATACCTGTAACAGTTTGGGGTTTACAGGTGTTCTAGTTTACAACAGATTATTTCCAAAGCAGAGCAGGAGCCATTTCAAACATTACCTGGGAGCAGCACCAGCCCTCATGCTTTGTTCGGTAATATCTGCCTGAGCATCTGCAGGAAGGACTTCTGCATACCTGGCATCTGAGAGGATGCAAACCCACACACCTATGCTCCTAAAGCTACTGAAGTTTTACAGATGTTTAGGGGGAGAAAGATTTTTAGCCCCATTTTGTCAGAAGCCACATTTTTGGACCAGAGCTGTGCTTGTTCTCGTGAGTGAAAGAAACCAGCAGTGTTTTTGCAGAAATGGGGAGAGCCATTCCCACTGCAGCATCATTAGAGCAAGATGCTGAAAGGAAATGGCTGGCTGGCTCATGCCAGGTCTCTCATTTCCCATAGATGAATTTCATAACCACCAACTAACTCCACATACATGAGGACGGGATGCCACTGACCCTCTTTTACTCAATTGTTTGGGCAGTGGTCAACGACCACTATTTCCAGAAGAACTAGGTATCAGCTGCTGTCTTGCAGACATAGTGACAGATATGATGGAAATTCTATAACCCACAAACACACTCATCATTTGGGTCCCAAAGGAGGCTTGAAAATGTGTGAAAATTACCCTTTAGGACTTAGGCACCTAATTTTGCTAAACCCTAAATGAATAATCCTTTTTGTATTTCTGGAGGTATGACTGCAGGTAGAGACACATGAATTAGAAAAGACAAGAATGAGAACAGATTAGTATTAAACAAGCAATGTAATATAGGAGAATATGAATTATGGAATACCTGATAGTTTATTAACTTGCTTTATTTGGCATTCTGCAGCGATAAATCCTGAGGAAAGACTGTTCATGCCATTTAGGGGACAAAAGTCTGAACAATTGAGCAAGATTGGTTGTGCCTTTGGAGAAAAAATATTTCTGCATGTCACTGTTCAAATTTGGCAACTGAAACAGGCAAAGCCACTAAAAAGAGATAACCAAAATAATGAATGTTAAATAATGGCATATCTGTACAATTTATAAACTCTAGATTTAAAATTCACCTAATTGCAAGCAGAATACAATCTCACCAATATATCAAATCTTACGTTTTTCGCTAATAATGAGCAGCCTAAATTTAATCTTGACTCCATAAAATGATCTTTCTTTTTCTTAGCAATGGCCATAAAGAAACATTGTGCTACTAAAGCTACCCAGATTAATTTGTGAGGATGGCAATACAAAGATACTGTTCTAGAAGCAACTTTAGGGTTTTTCAAAGTCACTCATGGATTTTTATCTCCAGTCACGAAGATTATGACTATATAGTCTGGGCTGCTATGAAGCACCAGTGACAGACAATTTCTGCTTCAAAGACCATAAATTCTTGTTGAGACGCCTCCTCACTTTCCAAGGGCTGTATAGATTTACAGTTTTTATGTTATATTGCGTGACACAGTGGCTGTTAGCCCTTGTATATGTACCCCATGTGCATAGATTATCTGTCTATACACATACATGGGTTTTAAAATGGGCTATCACTTAAGAAATCCTACATCTGTAGGAGAAAGGAATACAGATGACCTTGTCCCTGATAAGTAACAGCTGGGTTAATAACCCAATACAGCCTCACCTCTGATGAGTCACAGCTATATCCAATGAAGATAAGTGTGATAAAATGGAATGGGTTAACTGGTGAGGGGAGGATCCTGAAGGAGGAGGATCCAGGGAAGACAGATTTCAGAAACGAGTGCTCTGGTATGTACCAAATCGCCCAAAGCAGGTGTTGACAGTCAGCTGATACAGAAACTGGAAGTTTTAAACTCTCCATTGCTGTGAGGCCAGTCTGGGTCTGGAGTTTGAGCCTGTTGCTGGAACCTGCAGCCACAGTCTAGCTAGGTAAAAGCCCTCATTCAGAGTCTGCAAGTTAATCCCTACAGTCATAGTTAGCAGGAAATAACCAGCAGTCAGAGGCTGCAAGGGAAACCTACAGTAGGAGCTTGCTGCAGCCAGAGTCAGTGAATGGTTGGAGTCAGGATGGCTGAGCTGTAAAGAGGAATAAACCAGGACCCTTTTCATGCTGTGATAAACAAGAAGTCTGTGTCTCCACTGATTTCTATCCTTTAACAAGTGGACTGCTGCAACTTCTTTCAGAAGAATCAATTAGATGTATGCTGGAAGTCTACTTGAAGAGTCCTTCTCTTCTCTTGGCCCACCTGTAAATGGCACCAATCAAACATTGCAACCACCTCATCACCTGGGGAAACATTGTGACTTCATCTTCTTTGTAAAACCTGGACCACAAGGGCACAAAACAGGCCCAGTCCACATCTTCACAAATATATCTCCATCCAGGCACCATATCACCTGAATCAGCATTTTCATTGCCATTAAGAGATCTGTGGGCCCTAATACCTCAAAAGACACCAAAACCCCCTTTTCCTAGAAATATAACTGCAAAATCAGCCTTTGCATCACTATGGCAGGAACTTTTGCTGAAGACATCTGTAATATTGTCACAGAGTAGAGTAGTGGTAAGCTTATGGGTTCCCCTAGGTCATGTTCTCTGGACCATGAGCTGAATTGAAACTCCAGGCTTTTCAGAACTGAGGGGGAGATCAACCTTCACAAACAAGCCTGGTGGGCCAGCTCCAGCCATCCAGGCAAACTCCCACCCAGCTGCTCCCTCTCTCCTTGAGATGTTCACACCTCCCAGCTAGTTTCTATCTGCACAACTGAACTTATTTAACAGGGGAATAAATAGCAAGAACAGAAATAAAAAGCTTGTGGAGTGAAATAAAAACAGAGAGAATGTCTCCTGTTACAAACTCAGCTTGGTGAAAATTAATTTGTTCCCTACTGATTAGGGTGGCAGGAAACAAAAAGACAAATACTGAAACAATACTTTTCCTTCCCCTTCCTTTCCCACAACCAACCTCTTTCCTTCTCTCCTGCCTCCTCTACCAGCACCAGGAGGTTTTGGTGTAGATGAGGATGGACAATTATGATCAGCACACAGCAGTTCCTATCTGCTACTCCTTCCTCCTGACATCTTCCCTCTGCTCTGGCATGGTTTTCCATTGGCTACCATCCTTGTCAAGGAAGTCTGCTCTGGGATGGTCTCTCACCAGGCTCTGGTATCTGTTCTGGCACATGGAGCATCTTCTCCTCCAGCCTTGTTTTTGAACCCAGTTGTTTCTCACTGTTTTTTCCCTCCTCCTCTGCCTGTCCAGTATTTTCTGCCCTTTCTTGAGCACATTTCCCAGAGGTACCACCAGTTTGGCTGATGATGCTGTGACCTGCAGTGGGTGTACTGGAGGCAGTCGTGTTGTGCATGGGCAGACCTTGGTCTGTTCTCAAGGGGGTCACCCCCACTGTGGTCACCCAATACAACAGGAGGCAGAAGGAGCAGCACCACACTTCCAGTTTCTGTACCAGCTGACTGTCAACACCTGCTTTGGGCGATTTGGTACATACCAGAGCACTCGTTTCTGAAATCTGCCACTTGTGAGGCACTGGAAACCCTGGCAAAGCATGAGGTTTTACTATATAAAGCATTCAAAGAAAGAAATTAGTTAGAATGAGGAATGGAGTTATTTGGAGAGAATGTCCTTGGTGGTTTCAAAAACCTGCTGTGTAACTGGGAGAAATCCAGACTTGCAGACAGTCAAAACAGAGAATGAGCTGGTAAATCAGCAGTGTCAGAAAGGAGAAGAAATGTCTTTTTAAAAAAAATACAAATTTATTGGCACTTCAGTAAAGAACATGTGAAGATTTAATTTTTATATATTTAAACGGTCCTGAAGTGTACAAGGTGGAGAAACCCCAAGTGTGTATTCCCACAATAAAAACAGATGCCTTATTCTGCAAATTACATTTATCATCCATACCTGGAATAAATCCCTTTGTACTGTCACAAGGAACACTGAGCTCCAGTGAGTCTTTTGAAGGCATCTGTGCTTCTTTAGGTGAAACTTGGTAATGCTACTGCTATATATAGCATCTACCAGATAGGAAACCCCTTCATCTTGATGTGATCATATATTCTACACTATAGCAAAGAAAAATCTCTAAATCTGAAGAACAACATTGAGATGGAAGAGACTGTTCCAAGCACTGCTCTATATCTTAGAGAATTAGATATGTCTATGACAGAATTTTCAAAGTCATATAAAAAAACCACATAGGGAGCTTAATTTCACTCTGGTTTTCAGTATTAGGCAATATTTGGAGGCATTTCAGGCAGCATCGTGGAATGAAATAAAAAGAAATAATTATTGGTCTGTGAAATGAAATAAAAAAGAAATAATTATTGGTCTGTGATTAAAACATTAAAATGTTGCTGCTAGAAATCAATTATTATTCTGATCACATTGAGCCTCTTTATAGGACTGGAGCTAGAGTCTGACCACAAAATGCTGTACTTCTGAAGACTGGTCATTTCTCAGAAGTATGAAAATGCTCAGAGAAAAGTAACCTGTTTGGGTCTCCACAGGCAAACCAGAGCTTTGATTTGGTAATATTCGAACAAACAAACACCCAAACAAACAAACAAGCTCTCTCAATTTTCTAGCTGTAGACAACTTCTCTCAAGAAAATCCAAATGAAGTATGACTGCAGAAGTTTCCCAAAGGCTCTATTCTTTGCTTTGCCCTACTTTTTATTTCTTCCCCTCAAGTAATGTCCCCAGGTTTTTCTGCTTTATTCTCAGCATGAATTTTTAGCAGTGGCCTTCCTACAGCTTCCTATAGCACTGCTGTTTCTCATTCAAAACTGAGAAGATCTCTAACTACTTTAAGATCAAGGAAAACTGGACAATCAGTACTGGTAATTCTCTAGAGAGCATCCATGTGGTGGGTCATCTAAATGGAAGTATACAGAATTAAATCTTTCCAGTCCTCTCCAGAACAACCTTATATTGATCAGTGTTCCCAGAAACACAGAAAACATCTTTTTCCAATGTCATACAGCCTGATGGGAACCAAAGATGCAATACTTGATCACTGACTTGTGCAAGCACTGAATTCAGAGACATGATTTCAAGAATAATAACACAGAAATGTAACATTTGCTTCTAAATAGTTTTCCTTTCCTGTCTAGAAGTTATAGCACTTGTACTTCTTTCTTCTCCATTTTTGATTCTTTAGCAGTGTAAGCTTTACAGTTTTGGGTTCAGCAAGAACAAGACAAACGTATACAATTTTAGGATCTCTGTGGCTTGCATTTAATCCTCAATATGTAGGTTTTGGCATCCAAAGTCAAACAACATTTCTGAGATCAGGCGTTGGAGAGGAGATAAAGAGCAAGATAAAAACAAGCTTAAAGTTTCATTAGCACAAAGCCAGAGGTGGGTGAAGGTGGAGTTTTGAGCTGTTTTCTTCTAAACATCTGCTAAGGCTGAGGCACTGATTGAAAACAACTGCATTTAAGAGGCTGCTCTGACTGTAGTAATTAGTCCTACAACCATTGCATGCAGGTGTTTAATTACCAAGGTCCTGCCAGCAACATGGTTTTATTGAATTGGTGTTTTCTTTTTGTGGCCTTTACTGATGTGTGTTCAGACTTGCTGGGATGGTACCCTTGGGAGAGCACATCTTTGACCTTCAGGGTTTATTTCAGCTGTCTGAAAACAGGCAGCCCCACAGACAAGCCTGAGCCCAGGGTTGAGCATCAAGGTGGGAACAAACAGGCTGTGCAAACAAAGGTTACCCAGTAAGGCACACCCTGAGGGAAGCAGGGATTCACATTAACTCCTGACTTCCAGGACACACATCATCTTTAACCAACCATTTCGAGATGAGGATTAGAATTTTCCTTCATTCAGAGTGGCATCAAAAGCCATTTTAAAAGTTGGGATGTTATCTCACATTAGATCAAAACCTCCAGGACAAACTACACTAATAAGTTCTTTGTTAAGTGTCTAAAAAAGGAGCTCCTTTTTAAACAACGATTTGTAGTCAGCTTCACATTTCTTTCCCAGAAGCACAAAATTCCTATTCCAGTGTTATGAACAAAACTATCCTCATGCTGAGACATACTTAAAGAGTGGTACAACTACCTTCACTTTCACAGCAAAGATATCCATTGTTTATGAGGTTTGTTATTCTCTCCTCAGGAGGGAGAGTGATTTGAAAGAAACAGAGTGTAGAGTTGGCCCAATGGAGTTAGCAACATTCTTAAAAATTTCTGCAGATGAAATCCAATGTTCACTAGCATTTGTGATCAGTCTTTGTGTATTCATCTCTCCTTCCTTTCTATACATGCTACCAGTGACCACAACTGAACTTCTGAGACCCTTCCTCAGGGATTTATCCCCAAGAACAGAAGTACACCTCTCTGAAGATGTTCACACCAGAAGTTCCAGCACTAAACTAATTGCTTCTGTCAGAAGTACAACACACATTTTGCAAAGACATTTATCCCCTCCCTTGAACAATGGTAGATCCATAATATCCAACAATAAGTTGTCTTCTTAATTACTTTCAGTCTTGTGCAACACACACACTCCCAAAAATGTATTGTGATGGTTATCCCCTGAACCAGTCTCCTCACTACTACAAGCTAACTGCTAATCTTCAGACCCTGTGCTCTCCCCCTTATGCACAGATTCTGCAAGGCTGAGCACCAGCTGACAGTCAGGTTTCTCACCTTTAAAGCATTTACAGCAAATTTATGGTCCTCTCTCACCATGTGCACAAGAACATTGGAGGCATTTTTTATGAGGAAGGCTGTCAATCAAGATCATTTCTTTATGTAAAGGATGTGATTTAATGAAATGGGAATTAATCCAGGGAAGCCTTACAAACCAAGCTATGAAGGATGCCAAATATGACAACTTGATGTCTCTGTCATTGGTGTGAAGTTGCAGGCAGAGCTCTGAGCATGTGAAGCCCATGATGAATGGACATCTAGCCTACACCCCATCCCCATGCTGACAGCTTCAGGGTGCCCTGGGATGCCAGAGACAGAAAGTTCTTCTCCTGGCTGTCAGTTTTTGGCCCTCAATAACCTCAGAAGGTTACTTTTGAGTAGTACTTCAGAAGTACTGAAAGCTGGAGTGGTCTCCTCCTGACAGCCAAGACATTGTTTTCTAAGAGCTGTTCCCTCAAAACCTGCTGCCAGAACTACCCTGACCATAAAATGAACAAAACCCAGAACGGTGTGTAGAGTGTTGGCTTTACAAAACTGCAACAGAAGCACTGAAGTCTGCCACTCTTGTTTCACTCCTAATGAAAGAGAAACATCACCTGGTGCTGGAAAGGACAGTGACTACTGCCAGGAAACTGAAGTGTATGCTGCCAGAAGTTTGCTCCATCTTCACCAGTAAAATTTCTGGAGACACATGGGATGCATACAAAATGTGCTTGTAGAAATATCAGGATTAATTCTGCAGACACACAAGAGCAGTGTTGTGTTTACACCCCAGACTAGTTCAGAAGGTGCTCTGTGTCTCCTCTTGTGCCAGTACCAGCCTTCATTAACGTAGGGATGTTCAGGCACGGGCTGTGAGAGGGAGAGCTGCGCTTACACCAGCCCTGTACCCACAGGGCATGTGCTCTGTGGGCAGGACTGAGAAGTGCTGGACACAATTTGCCTGGAAATTGCTTTCTGTTGCAATAAGCTACATCACACAAAGAGGTTTGACGATGGAGCACAGTGGGAAATGTGAGCTGTCAAAGGGCTGAGCAAGGCTCAGCCGGACAACCTCTCACCCACGGATGTGGTCACTTCCTAAACGTAAGAATTTTACGTGACCTCTGTCTCTCCCAATAAAAGCAACATCTCAATTCACAAAGCAGGACCTTTGTTTTTATTCATCAAGATTTCAGAAACAAAAATACAGGTCTGAGCAATTATCCTCAGAGAAAAAGCAAAGGCAAAACTGGAATGCATTAGCCGTAAATGAGGCAATTAAGTCTAACCTTTGCTAACCTGGCAGGCCAATGGTATAAACAATATGCCAGGAGTTATTTGGGTCCTATAGATGCCCTTTAAAAAGCCAATTATCTGGAAATGAGTGACTCTGTCAGATGACAATATAGCAGTCCTTCAGAAACTGCTGGGAGGGGGGTGTGAGGGGGTGTCTCTCTGCCTGGGCCCACATGCAGCTTTCCAGTATAATTGAACAGCTCTCCTTGTTCAGAGGAAGGCAAAGGTTTCTTTCAGTGGAAGGTCTCTGAAATTAATTACACTGCCTCTTACTGGGGAACAGTAGGGCACACTTGCTTGGATGCTATGTCAACACGTGAGTAAGTTACTCAGGCGGAAAAAAAAGGTACAAATGCAAAGCAAAAAAAGACAGGGGACACAGCAAGAGGTATGAGAGTGCCAAGTCTCAAAAACGCCAGGATGCGATGAAACACAACTAACTCAGCTTGTGTTACTGAAAACAGAAAGAAGAAAGCACTAAAATGGCTGTCAGGGCACATATATAAGCATTAGTTAGGAAGCAGGTAGGACAGGCATGCCCATCCAAGGACAGGAACAGAAGAGGAAAGGAGAACCTTGACTTCAATTTGGCTTTATAAACAAAAATGCACATCTACATGCTGTTTCAGAAAGAGCAGCACATCAGTCATGGGTCTTGTCCAGGTGACATGGCTGACCTCACACAGGTATCTCCATCAATCGATGGGGGGGATTCCAGGTCCCAGTGCTGATTCAGGCTCGTTTATTTTGCCTCATCCCTGATTTTTTTTTTAAGTTGATGAAACAAACTAAAACTACATTGCCCTTCTAAGACTCAGCAAGGGAGATCCAAGAAAGCCTGGAAGGAGGGAAATGAATTACATTTACCTGCCATGTTTCTTCCTATCTACATGCCTCTCCTCTCTCTGCTGTCTCACTCCCATCTCACCCCATCTTCTCTTGCCCCACTGCTCTGAGCATCCATCCCATCTGTCCTTCTCTTTCACACTCCAGCATCCACAAGCAACAGAGACTGTAAAAGGGCATCAGAGACCACATTCATGAGCTAGCACTGGGATGCAAGCCAGCATGTGCTATGTGGGCACACATCCAAAGGATGTTGCTGCTGCTTGTTTGAGATGGGCCCTGATTATCTGCATGATGGTCAGGGGACTCATGATGCTCTTGGAGTCTCATCTTGTCCAGACCACTTCTTTCTGCCTGTGCAGGATGACAGGCTGGCTCTCACTGGCCCCAGTGAGACACAAAAGCCATTGCACATGAAGAGCCTCTAAAGCAGTACGAGGCCAGTGCTGCCTGGAGTGATGAAATTACGTACAAAAGCTCTGTTGCTGGTGCAGGCTCCTGTCTTTGCATGTATTTGTCTTCACAGGCCAACAAGAGACAATACGAAAGCAGCATAAAGCAGCAACAGAGAGCAATCAGAAAAACATGAGATAATAAAACAGTGAAGTTCTGCATCATAATTATATGCTGAATTTTGACACACAGACTGTATGGCTACCGCTTTGGAAAACAAAACATGACTATGACAGCATCCAAAGAAAGTGAAACAAACAGTAAAAGTAACCACATCCATCAGCTCTGTAACTATCCCATACAGCCCTGCCCCCTGAAAAATCTTTTAATATCATTTATTAGCTTCCCACCCCAAATTCAGATTTCAACCATAGACTGTTTTCTCCCAGGAGGCTGTAAAGGACACACTTCACTCACGCCCCAGCACCTGCTGCTCTGTAACTGCAGTTTCTCTGTGTGCCAGCCTGTTACACAGGTGACCAGGACAAAAAACATCTCCTGGTGTATAACACATTTAATGAGCTGGGGACTCTTAACAAAAACAGATTTTCAAATTTTATATTTAATAGAGCTTTCAGTATAAGTAAGCTAAAATGCACAGACCATTAATTAAGCTGCTTGTTTTGGCTGATTGTATTTAGCAGAACTCTCTGGTGATCTGACTACACATTACCCTTAACTTAATGGCAGCAACTGTTCGTGTACCTGATCTGACATTCATAGAGCTTTACAGTTCCTTTTCCAAGAAAAAAACATCTCCAGAGAAAGCAATGCTGTGGTCCTTCCAATGAATGGTAAGACAAGGAGCACACTAAGCTCTTCTCAGCAACACCAGTCTCCTCTGTTATTAACTTCCCACTCAGCCTACTTAATGCATGCCCCACTGACACTGGACCCAGCAGCTTGTTTCTTGGAGGTGTTTAAAGAAAGTCTTACCAATTCATCTCTGTTCCCATTGCTACTTTTTTCCATTTCATTAACTGCTTAGTTGTGGGTTTTCCCCTCATTTATGTTATCATGGCAGCAGTTTCCATACACCTCAAGCCAACTTCTGTTCAATAATCACCAAAGTCTCAATGTTGCTCTCAGCTCTATGTTGCCTCAGTCCTGCTGGGACAGCCCAAGATTAGGTCCATTCACACTGCAGCCTGGACTTGTGCTTCCATCGACTGACAGTGGGAAAAGCATTAGTACAGAGGTAAAAACACTTACAATCTCTACTTAGCACTTTTGAAATCAACAAGGGCTCTTACTCAGATCTGACCTTCAATCAGGTACACAGGACAACCACAAAAAAATCCCCAAAGCCTGAAGGTTACTAATGAACACTGCAAGTAAATCTCAAACACCTAAGACATACTTTGGAAAACAGCAAAAAATGTGAGGGGTGGACCTAACCTAAGTGTTTGGCATTACTTGTGCACAAGTTCAGCACAGCAGACTTTCTTATTTTTGGATGATGTGTGAACCAGCTCCTTCTGCCATATAAGATTTACCCACTTCAAGAAACTGGCAAAGCCATGAAAAATAGAAGGCTCTTGGAAAAATATTTTTTTATTTCCCTTGGAAAATAAAAATTATATTTGATTCTATCGCACAGTAGTTGCTTCTTCCCCACCTGGGAACAAATCCTGTTCTCCTGAAGTCATGGCAAGACTTTTACTGACAAGCACCATAAAGATGGTGTTCACTGGTCTGTATTCACACTCATACCTTACAGTCTGAGATTTCTCTTTTTCCCTATATTCTGCATTCAGTTCATCTTCTCTTCACATGGAGAAAGTGACCACAACACTTTAGACATCCCAGCAGTCTTGTGCTTGCACATGTAGTGCTCAGACATGGTTCTCATCAGATATTGTACAGAAATAAGCTTGATATTCCAAAGATTAACTTTACAGCCTTTGTATCACTTTTCCCTTTGCCCACAGCACATCTCCACCCCTGTTTTCATGGTGCCTCATGTGATGTTCTGCAGACCTTCAGCATCCTCTCTCTGCTGGTTCTACACCAGTGCCTGCTGCCCCTTCTTTCAGAACCTGGAGAAGTCATCCTGCTCAGAGAGGTTTCTTCAGCACCACAGTCCATCCAAACCATCTCATGTTTGACCATCTGAATTTCTTCAAAACAGCCTCTATACAGTTTTTTTTTTTTCTTATAGTCTACCATAAATGCTCATCTCTCTCTTAGCTCAGTTCCTTAGGTATTGTCTACATGGGAATCCAAACAGATCTACACTGGCCATCCAGCCTTTCTTACTAATTTAATTCATTCTCACTTTTCTGTGCTTATTCTTCTTTCACAACTAATTTATCCTCCTTTATCCATTTCTCTGTCTTTATTCTCTCTTTCCAGCCATTACCAATCCAAATCTTTTTTTTTTTTTCTCATGCTTTTAGAGATTTTAAACATTCTCTACTGATCAGTTACATGTTGCTCAGTTGGTTTTGGCCAAAGACCCCACATAACAGGTCAGAATCAGCATACTGTAACATCATAGCCTATCCCTGTCCTTGTTTGTTATAACAGGACTTCTCACCAGCACCGTTTCTGGGTACAAACTGCATTCTCTATGGTAATTAATGCCCATTTGTGAAGTCTCCCTGCTGCTTAAACTCCAAGAGAACTGTGTGTGAAGTCAGTGTATATGAGTTCTTAACTCCAACTGCACACAGCAGTCAGAAGACAAATGGATAGTGGCATCAAATGCTCTTATAAGTGAGCAGTTTTGACCTCTCCCTGGAAATCTCCCAGCTTCAGAAGAGATACCAAGCAGTCCTGTCACCTGGAAGAGTTAAACACATCATGGCAATGGGCAGCAGAAGGTATCTCAAGTACCAGGAGGCAGAAAAATGTCAAAGGAGAATAGAAGCAAAAATAAAACCCACTTTATCTGAAAGACTCTTAATCAAAAACAAACCTTAATAGCAATGCCCAGAAATCACAATGCTCCCTCAATGTAATGTCCATGGTGGCAATTAAACTGAAGGGGAAAACATAATACAACATTTGAGTTTGGAATTGTAACAAACCTTTGCCTTTAGGTCTATACTAAACCCAGTTTGCCTGCATTCATACAGGGAAAGTAATCAAGGATTGGAATTACCTCAATTCATCTGTTTGGGTCATTCTTGCCTCATGGTGCTATAAAGACACAGAACTCCCTATTCATTTTTTCCCCAACAAAAACAAAATGATTGCCAGTTTGTTTCAACACTCAAACCTGAAATAAAAACAAGGATCCCACACACTCCTTGCACAGCCTCTACACAAAGGGACCTTTTCTTGGAACAAATTACAGTAATATGGGTCTTCTAAGGCAGAGACTCAGCAAGCAAAAAAGGCAAGGGTTATGATTTCATTTTCTTTTTTTTTTATGTACTGGAAAGGCAGAATAAATTGTTTGTTTTGTTTGATGTAAGTCTTCTTTTTGTTTAGCACTCTTGTTAAAAAAAATTTGGTATGTCAAAAATATTACATCTCTACAAAACAACCCAGAATTATCAGGTAGGAAATAGGGCTCTGCAAGTTTAGCATTGGCAGATTTTCTTCCATTTACCAGGATTTTCAGATAAATCTATTTTATAGACAACCTACAAAAGATAATTGTAAACAGTCCTAAAACAAAGAATCACCCTGCCTCAGTTAATCAAATTCATTTGTTTATAATGTATGATCCTATTAGTACTCTAGGCTTTCATAAAAATGGGGTAGGCAAGATAATCTCACATTACGAAAAGAAACAAAACCAAAAATTCTGTATGTCATTTTAGCACATCTTAGAAGAGCAACAAGAAATCCTACTTTTTCCATTTTGCAAGTAATTACATTAGTAATTTAGGAGCTGCACCATCATTTCCAAATGCATTATCTACAACAGGAAGCCTCAATTAAATCAGTTATTAAACCTAATTAATTAAAGTTGCATGATTTCTACACAGGTGCACTTGTTTTTGTTCAAGGGAGTCTTACTTGCATTTTCTAATCAGCCTAAACAAAATCGATATACGAGAGGTGATGCTGCCTGTTGGTTGTTGAAGGATGAATTCCAAGACATTTAGTTACAATTAATTTGGAAACACTTTCTCTACTAGAGAAAGCCTACTGAAATTGCCTTTTTCTCTTATCTGAGAATCAATCATCTCACTCGAAGATGGGGAGGGGTGGCAGGATACATCCCTTCACTCTGCAGTATTAAATAACTGATTAATATTTTCCAGGTAACATTTAAAGTTAAGGGGAAAAGGAGAACTTAAATGATAACAGCTTGTCAGAGCTTGAGGAAAAGCTCCTGTCACAAAATGGCCATGGCTGTTTAGCCAACACCAAGAGCTCCCACAGGCTGCTCCATGCAAGGTCTAACACAAAAAGGTTTGCTGTAGTTTTGACTCATCTTCCCTCCCTTCCTACTCACATCCCACTAGCTTTTCTAAGAATTTTTCATTTGGCTCTTGCATTCAACAGCTCCTTCAGGTTTTTCTCATGTCTCCTACATCATTCCTTGTCCCTTTTATATCCTCTCTTGTCCTTCTCTCCCTTTGTCTCCTGCCTTCCCCCATTTTTTCTTCTCCAAGACCATTCCTAGGCACTGTAAATGTGACTGCTCAGCAATCAAGCAGAAAGGGAAAACCCAGGCACCAAGGGAACCTTGCTGCCTAGGTCTAACTTGAAATAGACTGACATGGGAGCAATTAGAATGTAATTTTATGTAATAAGATGATTTATTCATTAGTACAAGGCAGGGATAAAAGCTTACAGCTGATGAGAGAAGCAGGTTTGTTACAGCTGTCAGTTCCACCAGCAAAATGTATTAGTCATTTAATTTCCTTTTTTTTTAAAAACACCAAAAGCATCGTATAATTACATGTATGTGCCCTTCCTAATAGCAGGAGATTTTGCACAGAGTTCTTTATTTTCATAATGAAAGGAGAACAATTAAAGTGTCATGAGATGATTGGTCTGCCAGTGAGTTTGATTGACCATGTACTACAAAAAACTCCATATTTTTTCAAATAAATAGTAAGATATTGGAATCAAAATACCTGTACTTTTTCACAGAACAAAGGTTAATAAGTATCAGGTACCTCAAGCATACTCTTAGCCAGGAGACTTACACAAAGATTCAGATGGTTTCTTTTCAAGGACAGCTACTTTAACAGGAGTCAACTCTTATTCCTTTACTGCTTTCAAAGCAATTTCAGCCCAGAAGTCTGATTATCAACATCCAAGCACTTCTAAAGTTGGCCTTCTAGTCCATAATGATTAGTCCCAGCAAAAGATTGCCATTCACCTGCATCATTGATGGCACGTGAAAGAAAGAGAATGAGAACACCAAGGCTTTGTTTCATCATCTCACACACCAGCCACAAGGCCTGAGACTCTGCAGAAAGTAAAGAGCACTCTGCTTTATGTCTCCATGGTCACAACTGGAGAGTACACTTTCCACTTTGCAGTACCTGCTAGGGCGAATTTATGGTGGATTAGGGTACTCAAAGTTTGTCCCTTTCCTGTCTGCTGGAATGCTTAACCCTCAGCAAGACCATAGCTGAACAGTGTTTCAGTACTTAGTGGGACTTAGCTAGCAGCAAAACATGGCAGAAAGGACCCTTGCCTAGTACCAAGTTTCCCAGGTCCCAGGTTGTTCCACCCTCCCTCTACATCCCATCTGCCCTCCAAGGACTTGCTGCTCTTCAGAATACAAAATTACAGACTAGACACCAAAGAAAGGTGCTTATCATAGAAACACTGGTGATGCTTCACTTCAGGCAAGATTTTCAACCTGCATCAACGAGACTCTGTTTCTACTATTCAACACCCAGCAGTGGAGAGCAGGAGCACCACCACTGTGCCATCATGGGGGGCTTGGGTTGTTTTTATGTGTCAGAGCTCAGTAATTCTATTAGCATGTATGGCCCTGTTAACATTGCAGACACCAAGACAGAAGTACAAAGAGCCAGCACATGATAAAAATGGAGGCTACTGTTGTCCTGGTCCTCCCGCCCTTTCTGGAGTGGGGTGGCCATCCTAACTCCTGTTCCCCCTCCATGACTTGCCAGCACAAGTTGCCAGCTCCTGGTGGGACCTTGAGCTTGCTTGGGGTTTTCCCAGTTCAGGAAACTGCCCCCCAATCATCATGATCCCCTAATTAGCTACTAATGTGCCTGCAACAGAGCTGATGACCTCAGCAATCCTATGTCATTCAAGTGATAAAGGTTTTCCTTCCAGTTAAACTACAACAAGTATTTTCAGATTCAAACTTTCCCCCATCAGTCACCGAGATCACAAACACATACAAAGTATTTACACATCTGCTCAGCTCTGCAGGTGCACAGCAATCCATTCAAACACCTCCTCCAAGAAATCTCAGCAGGGATCTTCCCTGTACTGGGGCAGAGGGAAAGCACCTGCCTGTGACAATCACCAGCAGGTCGAGAGAGGTGATCCTTCCCTTTTACTCAGCACTGCTGAGTCCTCTGGACCACGAGGTCCAGTTCTGGGCTTCACAACTACAAAAGAGACATGGACATACTGGAGAAAGTGAAACAAAGATTCATGAAGGTGCTACATGGACGGAGGAGGGGGATTAGCCACACCCAGAGAGGCGGAGAGCTCACAGCCTGAAAACTGGAAAGCTCAGAGATGACCTTATCAAAGGGTATAAATATCAGATTAAAAAGTGTAAAACAAAGTGAACCAAACTCTTAATGAAAGGACACAAAAGGCACAAACTGAAATACAAGAGATTCCATTGAAACATAAGAAAACAGGTTTTTGGTATTGTGAAGCTGATTAAATAATGGAACAAACTGCACGGAGACATTTGAAATCTGCATCTTTGGAAGTATTTACCACCCAACTGGTTGTGGTCCAGAGCAGCCTACTGTAGCTGATCCTGCTTTGGACAGGAGATAGGAGTAGACAATTTCCTGCTGTCCCTTCCAACCTTGCAAAGAGTGAGGTGGGTTTCTTTACCTTCTCCTGGTTCAGGATTCCCCCTCAGCCTCTGATCTTCAATTTTCCCAAGAAAGAGGCCAATAACAAACATACATTATGAGCTAATGGTCTGGAGCACTTTGCTCCCTTTAAAAAACAAGTCTGCTTGCATCACACTTGTGTATTATTAATAATATTACTCCTACCAGGAACAGCTGAACAAAAGCAGGAGGTATATTTCTCAGAAGTTCCCCTTCTTCTGCTGCTTATTTCTCTCTCTGAAGGCAGCTGTGACTGGATCAACGTAAGTACCTCTGCAGCAGATATGCCAAACAAGCACAGTAAATGGAAATCAACAGAAAATCATGACCTGTATAGAAAGAGACACTATTTTTGTAGCCAGGTACTGTTCATAAGAAAAGAAGAGGCATAAAAACAGCCTGTAAGGTTCTGGTAAACTCCCTCAAGGGACAAAGTCAGTTCCATTTACAGCAGATATTTGGGTGGCAGTTGGGTCCCATACAGATGCTGATGTAAATGCAGCTTCCTGCCCAGCCAGATGACAATTTACCAGAGGGCAGTGTGTTATCTGGCAAGTCTTTCCCTGTCAAAGACATACTCTAAATAGAATGTTGTCCAACAGGATGAGGCACTTGTGGGTATTTTCAGCCCTGTGCCCAAACAAAGCTCAGTATCTTGCTAATCATCTACCCATAACGGTTCTGGCCAGAAAAGAGAGTTGCTGTTTGCAGCAATGGATGTGACAACCAGCTAAGGACAACAGGTCTTTGCATAAAACAGATTAAAAACGTTTAAAACTGATTTAAAGATGTACTGAACAAGACTTTACAATGGAGAAAGCCTTTGTTGAAGCCATCCTTGCAAGTAGAACCTATTAATTTGGGTGCTGCCAGTCTCTACAAACGTCAGGTTGCCTTTGGTACAAAGAGACTCATGTGCAGCTTCCAATAAAGGGAAAATGTCAGCCACTTTTTAAGCTTCCTTGGGCTGGCACATCTCAATTGCACACAGTTAACCCAGGTCTCTGTTCCCCTACCATCTGAAACAGAGAGTTTATGACATGGGTTTCCTCTTTTTAATTTACCTACTTCAAGGTACTTCAAGTTCACACATTTTTTCCTTGCCGAAACCAACCTATTTAATAATGATGGCTTAAGGCAAAGTGATACATAAAAAAAAAAATTCCAAAGACAGAGCCAAGTAAAACAGAAAACTAGTTCTCCAGCCCAGCCTCCACTCAATAGTAATATACACACCTATGTCACTTTGTCAGGCAGATACCTTGTCTCAATACAAAGCCATACATTCCAGAATTTAATTATGCTGACTCAGAATGGGGCTTTTCCTGCTAGTATCATAGAGTCATAGAGTGTTTTGGGTTGGACAAGACCTTAAAGATCATCTAGTTCCAACTCCCACAGGCTTTCACTAGGCCAGGTTGCTCAGACCCCCATCCAACCCTGAACACTTCCAAGGACAGGGCATCCACAACTTATCTGGGTAACCTCTTCCACCCTCAGAGTAAAGAATTTCTTCCTAATATCTGATCTAAACCTGCTCTCTTTCAGTTTGAAGCCATATCTAACTTCAACTTCTTTTGCTGTAAAATTCAATCCATTTATCCCCAAAGAAAAGACATAGGAATGTCAACTCGCTTTTGTTCAGCTCTGCTCTAGGTTTCTGCCTCTTTGAGGAATTAAACCATCTCTTTACCCAAGTCTTTTCTTCTAGCCCACAGATCCAAGTTTTGTGGACATTTGACTTTCTTATACTCCTCTCTAAACTATCTCTGGAGAGTTTTTATTCATCCTTGATGGATGATGTTGAAATCTGGAAAAGGTACCTTGGCCAAAAAGAGTTTCTCTGTTATTTTACTGAAACGACAGATCATAGCATTGAAGTCACTGGACATGTTTTAAGTCTTAAAAAAATTTTCTCTTCTCCAATTGTTTATGCTGAAGTTTTTTGGCATTTAACTTGATAAAGCTAATTTAACCTGGTTTTTAGGCTACAAACATCACCAGTGCATGATCAAAATACATGATTTTTCATATTCTTTAGAAGTGACATCATCTTACACAGCAAGTGCTTATGCAAATAGAGTTAAAATACTAAGATTTGTAAAAACAATTAAAAATTTGGAGATATTTTTCAGTGACTGATAGTACATGGACCATTCCAGAATTAACATATCTTGTCCAAAGGCACAATAAAACCACTTTTCACAGAGCCCCAGAGAGCAGAGATGTAGGTGAATTAAATGAAAAGCAAAAAGCAGCAGTCACAGAGGAGCCTAAATACAGATACCAAAATGCATACCTGTCTGCATGCTGTGCAGGATAGTTTCAGCTGTCCATGTTAAGATGGACAGACGCATGGCAGAGAGGAACCATGGCAAGCATTTTTAAAACCCAGGCTTTGGGTCAGTGAAAAGTGCTGTCTCTTTGTGTCACACTGTGATTGTATCATCAATTGGCCAAGGCACTGCCAGGAGCCAATGCGCCAGAACTTTCAGCTTGTATGGCATTTACCTTAGCATAAGCTTATTTATATATCAATGTCTATCAGTATCTGAAAGGAGCATGGCAAGAGAATGGAGCCAGGCTCTTCTCAGCAATGCTGAAAAATAAGACAAGAGGCAATGGGCAGAAACTAATGCACAGGAAGTTACACCTGAATATGAAGAACTTGTTTACTGTGCAAGTGACTGAACACTGGAACAGGTTGCCCAGGGACTCTCCCTCACTGGAGATATTCAAGAACCATATGGACACAATCCTGTGCCCTGTGTTCTACTATGACCCTGCTTGAGCAGGGAGGTTGGACCAGGTGATCCACGGTGGTCCCTTTTAACCTCATCCATTCTGTGATTCTATGAACTGAGGATACTGATTTTATAGTGAATGACTATGGGTTCAAAGATGCTGGTCATATATTTATACGCCCATAACTTGTTTCTTCTCACCACTGGTTCCTGAAAAACCAACATTACTAGAGCAAATTCATTCTCATGAATTAAGGCAAGTTCTGATTTAATAATGTATCTCTACCTACCTACCTATCTAAAGATTGATCCTTTCTGTTGGGCTTTTCAAACTTCAAGTTTAGTAGGTGGCAGGTACCATGGCTTGCATGGCACCTAGGAAGAGGGGACATTCCAAAACAAATCACACCACTTGAGGATTTTAAATTGTAAGTGAATCCACAGAGAGCAATGGAAAAAGCATATTTTCTGTAATTAAATTAGAGCCATCCACTATTTGAGGGCCTGACAGTACTTCTGTAGTAGCACTGACTTAACATTAAACAAATGCTGATCACTTCCTGCTTAAGTCAGCCCAGGATCACTCTGCAAGTGTCTGTGCACTGATCCATAGAGGAAGGTCACCTTCAGCAAATGAACAAATGCATTTCTAAACTATTTGAACAAACTATAAATTTTAGGTTGAGGTAGTGGTCATTTGATAATCTGAATGGCTTAATGAGCTAGTGCTACACTGAAGCACAGGAAGCTGTTTTGCAGATTTAAGAGGTCAGAGGCACAGATTTACTACATATACATAGGAATGATCAGACTTGCCTTCTCTCTTATAACCGGGGTGAGACAAGACAATTCTGCCACCTTACTCTTGAGCTGTTTATCTGATGACACACTAAAAAAAGAAATGAATAGATTTATGAATCATAAAATTATACTAACTGCAGCAGATGATGAAATTCATGACTCAGGCTACTAAGATTACCACGTTCCAAATTATAGTACTTGCATTTCTTTTATTTATTGCTTTGCAGCTAGTATATTTTGTAGTTATCATCAATTAAATGACAGTCATAAACTGAACTTTTAAAAGATAAAAAATTGAAGTTGAGCCAAAAAGCAAATAAAAATGTCAAAAGATGAACTTTATAAATGCCCTGAGGTATTAAGATATTAACACAACTTGCCAGCCTGTCAGCATGCTCTGACTAGGAAATTTTCAATACACCGAGTGTTCAATAAACCAGATTCAGCATTTTGGCTCACCTAACAGCACTAACAGTTTGTTTCCTCACTGCGTTCTTGAAAAGGACTAAAACTGTAACTTCTGGTAGAGTTAGGAGCAGCAGGAGCAGCTAATACCACCACTTGTGTTTGAAATAATATGTATGTGGTATGTAAAGGCACTATCAAGTACGCCTCGGATGAACTACTTAGAGCAAGTTCCATTGCATATTTATTAAACTTCCTGTCAAAATCTGTCTTTTTTTAAGAGACATTTTCAGTGAAACAAACATACCCAGGGAATAAAAAGCGGCATTCAAAAACCAAGTCTTTGGTATCCAGCATCTCCCTGAGTTCCCCACACTATTTCTGTCTGCAGCAGTAGGAACAGAAGACTATAAATAAGAGTGAGATTTTTGATCCTATCTTTAAAGAATAGCTCTTCCCTATTAAAGAATCCCTCTTCCCAGTAAAACAGTGGGAAAATCTGCAGCACATACACAGACAGGGCTGGAAGTCTATTATTAAGTTGTAGGGGGAAAGGCAAGTCACTACAAAACACCCAAATGTTCAGCCTCACAGTCCATGCACATGAGCAGTCACGTTACTTGCAAATGGCACCATGAAATAAATAACAGTGTCTCCAAGAGAACACTAGCACCAAACCATTCTCACTATCTACAACAGCAATATTTGCAGAGGCAGTGTAAGGAATTAATACTGAAATACAAAGTCTGTCAAGTTATAGTGACTGAACTATAAAGCCCTGATAGCAAAAGATGTCTCAAGAATGTAGCAGCTTTGAAGATATGTCACTGTAATACAAAAAAGTCAGGCTCTGGTTAACAAAATATTTTTTAAAAGTAGGAAAAAGGCATTAGTATAAACATACTGTTGTCCAACAAGAACAAATTTGAAATATTTCTTTCTTTCATGTGATATGATGGAAACTGTGGCCTTAACTGTGTCTGCCAGGAGAGACTGGCTTTGCTTTTGTGGAATCACCATTTTGACAATTATCTTAAATTAAAAGGAAGAAAAGTTGCTGTAAAACAGAACTGCATTTCCCAACAGCAGTTTTCAACTTTAAACAAAGTTCCATGAGAAAAAAAAAAAAAAGGTTTTTAAAGTTACACCACTTTTACTTCTGTCAGCCTTTACCTGGATCTCCTGATCTAGAAGTCAGTAGGCTTTTCCTTTGAACCCAGCTTTCATCACAGAAGTTGGACCAAGCCATCTTCGGTCTACTTGCTCCAAAAGAATTCTCCTGGTTTCTCTCCAGAGGGAGATTAAATCGATCCTAGAAACTGAAACCCTTGTGCACAAAGAAATCCTCTGAGTTGTGCTGGCTATACAGATTCACACTGCATGTGACTTTCACGCCGCACAAGGCTTCTTGTGTGTTTATTCAGTGTTTCAGCTGGTAAGACTTGCACAGCTTGCAGTTTACCACAGTTCATGCAAACACAGCACAAAAATTTGAAGTGTGTTAATTACCACCTAAAAATCCTTCTACAGAGCTTCATGACACTGGAAATACTGTCTACTGGATACATAGTCTTATTCTCCTTCAAGAATTGTCCTTGTGTCTACTCTAGTGCTGCCTTGAAAGGGCAATAACTTAACCCACTCCAGGGTACATCAGGCAACACTATTAGGAACTGGCATTTCACAGATCTGCAGGTTCTGGTAACACCCCAAGAGACTGTCTTTGAGAGCAACAGAGAAACTTTATTGCCAGAGTAGGGAGAGAGAACAGAAGAAAAGTTCTCAAGAACTTGGTTAGAAAGAAAAGCTGCAGCAGTGCATGGAAGGCCCAGTAAGTGATGGAGAGGAGAATGTATAAGTTCCCTCAGCCCTTGCAGCATGCACTCAAGGTTGTAACATGCACTTTTACTGCACAAGCAGCCTAGGCCACATCTGGGACAAAACCCAAGACACACCTGGTAAGGTCAAAACCTGCTGTTGAGGCATCCAAAGGAATATCACCTTGCATTCCAATACCCAAGGTTCACATTCACCATCTTCTTTGACTTTAAACAAGGACTGTGTCTCCAGAGCTGGCACGTCTGTCTGCATCCAGTATAACAATCCCAGGCAGTACAGCTCTTGGCTTTGCTGAAACACCAGGCCATGGAGTTGGAAAAGGAGGTCAGAAAGAAGCCAGAGGGCTGCTAAGATGACAGATTAAACTTGCACTGCCATATTCAGAATACCAGAAACTTCTGGTCCATACTGGGACTGCCAAGATGAGACAGAACAGATCTGGTCTGCTTGACTGTGCTACCAATTGTTAAGGTTGCAGGAAAGCTGAGCAGCTGAAAGTTCACAAGAAAAGAAAGGTGTGTCAGGCAGTTTGGGAAAGCTTTCCCTTCTCTGCAGTACAGGAAGTGGAAGGGGGTCTCACCCACAGCCATTGGGCAGCCAAACAGCTAGTGGCAACACAGCAGGTGACAAATACAAACCAACATTGTATCTTCACACAAGCAGAGCAAATCTTGTTTCTCCTCACCTGTTGGTAACATAACTTACAGCATTAACACACAATGACCAGACGTATGTAACATACTAAAATATATTTACAAAAAGTCCAATTCAGCATTTAAACTCAGCCTTCTGCATGGTGTGGTCTTGACGCATTGCAGTCCCTGAATCTAAAACTGCCAAAATCTGTCTCCAGCACTTGATCCCATGTGCCGCCACCACGTGTGGTAACAGCAGATTTAGGGCAATTTGAAAATTGTTTATCTAGCCATGGTATGTCTGCTGTGGAAAACACACAGTCCAAGACAACTTCTGCAGGAGCTATGGCACAGCATATTATCTTTGTGCCTGTCAACACACACCCAGAAACCTGAGGAAAGTTTTTACCAGGGTTTTAAATTATGTGAATGAAGATCAGGCCCTCAAACATTCATCACAGTGTAGAAAGTCATCAACTTGCAAGCTATCAGACTCCTGATTTGAAATCAGGATAAACCATGCCAGTTTCCTTGCAAATTTGGGAAATTAAGTGACTGCAGATGAAATTAATCTTTGCCCATTTAGGGGAAGTTCTTGAGGCAGTTACCTATGAAGGAATATAATTTAACCTGCAGGCTATACATACTTGCAGGAAGAAACTGTTAAAATATTGGTGAGTGTTAGTTAGAAGGACTCTAAACTAGCAGAAATCTATTTTGAGGTACAAAATACCCACCCAACCCTTCTCAAAACTACACAGGCACAAGTATTAAATAAGCTGACGAAGTGAGCAGCAAACTACCTGAAAAGGTGTAGTAATGTTATTGTGGATGTTAAGGTAGGCACAAAGAATAAGAGGTATTGAACGGAAGAGCAGGAGTCTCCAGAACCCACCAGAGGTGCAGCAGTCAGAAATGAAATAGTTCCTCCTGCTCCACCCAAACCATGGAGATAGGAAATGCTGATGCTCCCCCAATGTGCTGAAAGAATTCCTTTTCCAAAAGAAAAGCAGCCTTATGGCAGGTCTGCAGGCTGGGTTAGGTAAAGCCAGAGGCAGTGGTTGCAGGTGCAACCTGTGAAGAGAACATTTCCTCTGAGGTACCTTTGTCATCGTTTCTACACCCTAGAAGGCAACTGTGGTGGCTGACTTGGGTGTGATGTACTGGGCAAAAGCCAAGACTGATTCCAAGGCACAGCTGGTGAGCATCAAGGTGAGAGGTAAGGAGAGAACACAACTTTGAACAAGTAACAAAGGTAACAGCCCCCACAAAAGAAAACTGTCACTACCTTGGGCTGGAACTACAGGCTTACTGTTAAGGGCTGCAAGGAATCTTGGGCCCATGACAACTTCCCAATACTTTACTTCCCAGCAAAGCAACACCCAGCCCCTGACACACCCTCGCCATCCTGGTCTGTGCAAGGACTCTCCTCAAAGCTGCAGATTGCTGACACCAAGGAAGAGTGAGGCCAGTTTCCTTTGGGCTTCTTAGAAGAAACAGAAAGTGAGCAAGGAGGCAGATGGCTCCTACAGGATCATTTCAGCCTCCTTTCCCTACCATCCAAGTACCCATTTCTAGCCAGAAGGGATGCAGCTGAAAGAGATGTCTCAAACCACGCTGCAGGCAGTCCATTACCATAGATTAGTATTCAGCTTTGGCAGGAGAGCTGTGCAACACGACCCTCAACCAACCTATTTTCTTAAAGCCTCTGGCAAATAAGAAAGGGAAAGCCAGAGCTACAAAATTACCATAGAAAATGTCAACATAGAAACAAACATAGAACTGGTGACACTAAAACTTTAATCAACATTTAATTTAAATAGATAAGGCTCATACATAACAAAAGGTTTCATAATACTTACAGCTGGTGAAGAAATTTTGAATAATCTGTGATTTTTTTTTTCTTTAATCAAGTGTACATGAAGACTTCTGGTTTCAGAAAACCAAGAAAGATAACAATTTGGGGATTTAAGTACACTTTAGTTAACATGGACTCCAGACCAGAAAACCAGGCAAATATTTATTCTAACACTTGTTGCACAGCATGATACAAATAATCAGGTTAGTCTAACCTCTCTTCAGAGGCTAACACTCATTGAAAGTAGAGTTATAATTTTAATAATGAAATTAATAAAAAGTTAGTTAATAGGAAAAGAAGAATGCAATCAGTATTTGGAAAGCATTCCACAAAACTTCTAAAATGTTTATATTCATTGACAAGGTATTATTCTTCCATGTTTTCTGTAATGAAAATATTTATCACATTAACCAAAACTTCTACATAAAAATACTTTTTATGTCATAAAAATACCTTTTATGTTTTACTGTCTTTGGTTATGTACACATTACAGAAATCAAAAAATCAGCATCATATAATGAGAAGAAGATGAGCACCTTACACACTATTCCACATTAAAAAAATCTAATTTTGTTTTAAGGATAGAAAACCAAGAGTAATATCAAGCATGAGCCTGCCAAGGGTATCTTCTACCCACTGTGGACCATACTATTGCATCCAAGGGCTCCCCAATTCCCCTGGTGTTGCTGTTTGCCTATTACATACTGCATTTTCACATTCTTCATCCAACAACAGGCAGAGTCAGTAACTCTTCCACAAAACAGCTGTGGAAGTAGCTGTCTGCCAACAGCGCTGTCCAAGAGCAACACCCAGAGGCTAAATATACTGCTACAGCAACACTGCACACTCTGACCTGTCCCTTTCTGAGAAGAAAGGAAACCTTCCTAAAGATAAGCAACAATTTCCTGTAAAGATAAAGAGCTGACAAAAAATTTCAATAGAAATATCAATAGCCAAGTGTTGCAGGCAAACAAACCCATTCATAAAAATCACACCCTCATAGCTACTGCAAAAGAAAAAACATTTAATAACAGGTGATATATGCACACAGAGCAAGTAAATAGTAGGTTTTGCAAAGCTGTGTGTAGAATATTTTGGTTGGCAGCAGCACAGCAAAGGAGCAATGAAAAGAATGGCTGCTCTCTAGAAAGCCAATTGCATTTTTCAAAGGCAAAAAGACAGAAAAGAAGAAGGGCACTCACCATTTCTTTTACCAGTTTTCAAAGCAGTATATTGGGGTGTTGACTTAAATCCTGAAGGAAGTTACTGTAAAAACAGCTGGTCTATGCAATAAAAACAAATCTTTGGCAAAATTAATACACTCCTAGAACATCTTTAAGAGGAGTATGTTATCTGGATTTAGAGCATGAAGAGGGATAGAAAACTCAATAAAAAACCATCTCACTAAAGCTTCATCTTAAAGATCTCTGACATCTAACAAGGCTGGTCTCTGTAAATTTAAAGCCTATATACAAGTAAAGGAAAAAGGCTGTCAAACCAAGAACACAATCAGTAAAATCACACTTATAACCCCCAATGCTTAATTAAAACAAAACATACTGAAAAGGATACAAGTGAAGATGCTATAATCTCAAAATATGAATGCACCTACCAAACCTTTTATACTTTGATGTTTCAGATCAGGTCAATGATTTCAAAACAAGTCTCAAACACCTGATGGAAAAGTTTTCATCTATTGAGTAGGGTTTGCTCCATTCTCCTCGGTTAATCGCTTTTTTTTTCAATCTGTTGTCTCAGAATTTTGGTTTTTTATGCAGCTCATACTCTTCACCTGGTTGCAGTGAAACTGGAATCACATCAACTATGAGGAAGCAATCATTCCTCAGCACCTGCTCAGGCATCAGTGGGTTACAGCAGAACAAATTCAGGAGACGAGATTTAACTTTATCATCCTACAAACAGAGGGAGGATTTCATCAGTAAGCAAAACAAGCTGGATTACAAATAACAGCCAAGCATTTGATGAACATATCTTGTAAATTCTTAGGGCCTAAAGCCTTCAAAAGATGTAGTACCATGGCATTCCCAATGGACAGCAACACTTAACATCATAGTGCTCATTAACAACAAAATTCAAGCAAATGTTCAGTACCAGGTCTGTCAACTCTGTGCCAGCCAGAAGAATGTGAGTTTTTGAAATTTTGAAATATAAATTCACAGAACTACCATAAATTACAGAAATACTCAGGTTGGCCTTTCTACTGAGAATGAATGAAACAGGTGCCATTCACCTTCTATAACTTTACCTTTTAACTTTTGTCATATTGTTTTATCTCTCTAGAGGAGAAAAGGGGGAGAAAAACACAAAGTAATGGACTCTAAATCAACAGGAGCTATTTTGCTATTAAACCATCACTTACACTTAGGCTCTGTGGATTTATCAGAAGGGGATTATATGCCTAAGTACTTAGCACATTAACAGCACTAGACTCCATACACAAAACATAAATCCACAGTTCTACACATACGCGTGCACATCAGCTGTTGAGGAGGAAGAGCACACACTGGATTTGGGGAAGGGAACTCAAATGTTGATCTAGAAATCTAGATTACCAAAACTCAACAGGAACAGTATTTTTATACAAGAAGGTTTGCTTGTTCACAGTCTCCAAGCCAGGAACTCCTCTGACCTGGGTCAATACTTACAGCAAAGTACAAGATAACTGTAGGTCTCTTGCCTATCCCTATTTCACCCAGAGAGAAGGATATGGGAAGCAGGGGATTGTACACCAGTAGTGTACTTGAAAAACTTGAAGACAGAAACAGGCCATTTCCAACTCTTTCAATAATTATCACAGTGACTCCAGAGAATTAAGTCACTTCCCAAGTAACCCGAAATCTGGGTTAAAAGATGAGATCTGAAAACTGTGGATCTTGCAGGCATAAAGGACTGTTCAATATTTATAAAACATTTTAAATACTCAAAGGAAAATCTCTAGCTAAGAGGTTCCAAACTCATGCAAAGAAATACAGGAGTGAACCATGACTACACACTTAAAGTGAAGAAAATCTGAGAATTTGAAGAGCTTGAAAAGCTTTGTACTTGCATATTTGCATTTCAAGATACTGTCAAATGTCTGTCAGCAACAAATATCCCCTTCTCACACTAAGGAAAGTGAAAATTGATTCTACAAGGAATACGGCTGTAGGACAACATTTCATCATGTTTACTCCATTGTATTGTGTTTGATCTTACTTCCCTTTTTTTTTTTTTAATACACAAAACTGGATGTTGAAACAGACAACATTGAATCTTGGTAAGGCTAAATTAATGGCTGCAAGATCTTACTGGTAAACATTGCTCTTGCTGCACAGTTACCTAATATTAATACCCCTGTTTTAAAGCCTTACGTTACTTTCCTGTGGCAATTTTACATTTTCTGAAAACAATAAAAATGTTACTAGTTACAAGTGTGCAATCCCTCTGGGCACGAGATTGAGATGGAAGGGAAATCACCAGTCTGTCAGGGGCCTGCAGATGGGCATGGAGATTAATTCCGAATAAGCTGATTATAGATAAAGCACTTTGAAGCAAAATAGATTTTCCCCAAGAACTGGGACAAGGATTAACAGCCAGAGGTCTAAAAGACTCCCCAAGAAACAGCTGAAAGATATTTATTAGTATTGCAGTTCTTAATAAAACTCTCATCTGTATTTCTGTGCTCTCCAGGCAGCACAGATTGCTTTCTGGTGAACTTCAGTGGTTGGGGCACGTGCATGTACACAAACCCAGAATGAATCCTAAAAAACTGCCAGCAGTGTGATGTTGATTAGGATTGTATCACCTTACAAAGTCAAAATCAAATGCCTCTTTTCATCAGGTAAAAAAATGTCAAAGAAATTTGCTCTTATTAATAGCTGTAAAACTTATTAATCCCTGCTAAAAACAATACCAGCTAAATTCATTAATGGTTCGTGAGATAGGAGCAGCTCTTTGCACTTCAGAGGGTAGCTATGACAGAAGAACACAGAAGTATAACATCCTGAAACTGGCCATTAAAGTTTTGATTTGAATACTTCAGACCTTACTTATAGAACATCATCATAGCAGAAATTTTATGGAAAGCAGAAGTGGAGCAACTAGTTTTAATGTCCCAAGTAATCTTTTTTACATCCTTGAAGTAATTTTGCTTTATGCATGAGAGAAAGTTTAGGGATTTTTAGTATTTAAGGATTATTATGAACAATCCTAAGTGCTGCTCTGGGCAGATGGTTCTGTACAAGTTTTGTGAATTATGTTTAAAACACCCAAGCTGGCCCTAATGTTCAGTCATGAAGTACTGAGTCTTCTTTCCTATAGCATTATGTGTTTCATGAGATTCACTTAATTTTTAATAAAAAAATACATCAACTATAAAGAACAAGAAGATACACTATTTACAGGATAACCTCCCAGCTAAGATGCTGCATGTTTTATTCTTGTGTTTTCCATGGTAGTGTCCCACTGGAAATAAATTTGCAGAGGGATTTGTTAGACAGCCCTGTGCATTATCAGTAATGCTTTCGCCACTGCAGAAAATAGCCAAAGTGAAGCTATTAAAAGTCATGTAATAAAACAAGATTATTTACTGTACTGTATAAGTGACATGCAGTGATATATAAGCTACCCTGCCAGGACACTGAAGCCACTACAGCTGTGTTGGCCTTGTACTGGATCATGACATTTCCTCAACCTAAACACAGTCAACAGGATACATTAAGCTCATAACTAGCACAATTGTAACTTAGCTCCATGCTTAAACAGTCATCTCTGTAAAGTTGGGAAATCATTAATACACAAGTATAACTAAGAAGGAGGGATTTATTATTTGGTCTTAACTCCTGGCCAGAAGACGGAAAGAATGTAGAAAATAGCTACACAAGAAAATGAACCCGAGGAAAGACAAGCACTCAGATAAAGAATGCACAGATATGAGGCTATAAAATTATGTGCTAATGATTAGCATCCAAGAGAAAGATAAGTTAGTGAAGATTGACTTCAAAGTTGGAGAGCCAAATTGTGAAGCATGAAGGTGCACAGATCTACTACTTATTCTCAAAGAGTCACTGAGACCCTGGGCAAGGATAAGCTTCAAAAAAGGATCTGCAAATCGAGTTCAAGGAGACACCAGTTGCTGCTATAAGGCAGGCAGAGAATAACAGTTGAGAATAGAAAGAATGAAAACATCAACAACAATTTGTATCATGCAGGTTTTACTTATATCTGTAGATTTGTTTCAGAGGCATAGGAAAACTTTCTACACAAAAAAGAAGCCCAAAACAAAGAATAAAGGGCACAGTACACTTTTTCACTGCATTTACATGATTTAAATTTAATTTCATTTGTTTAATAATGCTCAAACACTGTACAGTTGTTGTGTAGTAAAACAGATTAAAAAGACAACTTCTTGATTTCAGGAAAAAGTGGGTTTCTAATACAAATACCTCCTTTGAGGCTGAATCTCCATGATTTATTCTCCAAGTCTATAACTGTATTGTTCAGTTATGAGTTCCTCCTTCTGAGATCTGAGTTAAATATTAAGAAAACTCTAGGGCTTTCTACCTTCTCAATTGTTATTTGTGCAGGCTATCCAGAATTATGCAAATAGTCAATTAAGAATATTTTTTCAGCCTGGCACCTTAAATTAAATATTTCACTTTAAAATCCAACCAACCACCTCTACACAAGAGCAGCCTTACCTTCCTCATCTGACAATTGACATACCATGACAACATTTACCTCATGCGTTCCATCTTCTTTTTATGCCAAATTCCTGGTTTTGAATGCAAAGCTGTTAATGAAAAGATATACAATAACAACATTGGTGGGTTTTCCCCTTTAGTTTAACAAAACCAAATATCAGTCAAGAAGATTCACCAGGTTCCAAATGAAAATTGATTGATATGAAAAAAAAAAAAAAAAAAAGCAAGGAATTACTTTTTTCTAATTTTACAATAGAGTAAAACAGGCAAGGGGCTCAGGTTTCCCTTACACAGAAACAAGAGGGGGAAATGACATCAGAGGAAACTCTAAGAGGTCAAAAGAAATAGACTTTTAAAGATATGACTGAAAGTCCCTAAGTTGTATATTAAAGAAATGCTGAGGGGTAAGCACACTCTGACAAATGTGAACTTTGTACTCATAAACCAAGTAAAATCCCCCCAGTCTTCGCTATTGCCTTGAAGTGTGGATGAGTACAACATTTTTCAGACACTGCCTGCAAGTTAAGATGAAAATGCCTCTGTCCTGAGAGATTATATAGACAGCAAAAGGAAACGTGTTTAGTCAGTGCTGGGTTCTTGGGACATAGATCAGCACAGAACTCAAAAAATCACTGTCTCTGTTTTTTGAAATGACACTGCTATGAATGAGGGAGGACACGATTTCAGATGCCCAATATGAAACTGGCAACTGCTGAACACAACACTGAGAATTTTCCATCAAATGATCAATGTAACACCAAGTCTGAGCTGAACATTAGTTACATGGAGAGCAATTTGAAATTCACCCAGCAAATTTGGATGAGGCTCCCAAATGCCTATCTTGCTGCACCCCAGATATTCTCTCCAAGAAGAATGAGTCATTTGTAAAACTTTGTTCCTATTGGTTTTGGTAGTTTGGGGGTTTTTTTGTTTGTTTGCGTGGTTGGTTTTTTTTTCTTGTTCTTTTTGTTTTGTTGGGTTTTTTGGTTTTTTTTTTTTGGTTTTTTTTTTACATTTTCTTTTGTCCTCATTTCTTTGTGAAAAGCCCTCTAGAACAGAGCCAGATCTGAATAATGGTAGCAAAACTGTTCTAAACCTTACCATGTTAATAATTTATAAACATCTATGATATCCAGCTATACTTTAGTTAATCTATTTCATCACTCATTCACCCAAATAGAAAAATTACTTAATTTTAAGCAACTGCTCTCTAAATGGGGAATAAAACACAATGAAGAGTGACTTTTATATGAATCAGCTTCATCTTCCTGGCACAGGTAACCGATGGTGGTCACCCATCAACTTGCAGTTCACATCTCTGCTAGGAAATGTTCTTAAAATGCAAGAGCACAGGAGGCTTTACTGAAGCCATCACTGCAGAGATGATGGAACTGCCAGCATTTCCCACAAAGACCTGCCCATATACCTGGAGCTGGTACTCAGTGAACCAGTTCAAATATATGAACTGCTCATACAAAATCACTGCAAGGGAACATCAGCACTTGCTGGGTAGCTTGTGGCTTTTCAGATTTGGGAGTTTTATCGAGTTGGGTAGGCAGCAATACAGTGCCAGAAGACAACATGGACATGGAGGAGATGCTGTCCAGCACACCACCTAATGTAGAAAAGTAGGCTGCTTTCTCCTTCCTGGCATACCATGCACTAAGAAACTATTAAAACTTGTAAGGCAGCAAAGAATACAAACTGAAAAATATCTCAGGTTATTACAAAAAGTTACAAAAAGACATTCAGCAGAATTTTGAAGAATTCAGCTCTGCCAAGTTGCCTGTTTTCTCTTCTCTGCCTTCCTGCTTTTTACCTGCTGCTAGTTGCTTCCCCCCTCCTGGTTTACAACATATTTTGGGACTGCCTACTGTCAAAATAAAAGCAAGACCCTGAGTTTCTACCCCCACCCATGATGGCAGCCAGCACCAGCTCTGGCCAGACTGGAGGAGACAAGTTTGCAGATTGTCAGGAGCCCTTGGTAACACATGAGTTGCCAGCTCCATCATTTTGTGACCTCATAGAAAGTAGGAGCACTGAGCAGTGCTGACACCCTTACAGAAGAGGCACAGATCTGATCCAGGCTATGAACCATGGGTGAAACTCTCCTGCTCTGTCACACCAGTTGCTCATTTCAGCACAGCCAATACCTGTAAGTCCTCCAGCTCTTGTACTTTTCACAATTACACCATCTATATACCTAGAATGACCTTTCAGAAAACTCAGCTCTCAACAAGTAGTACAATTCTCTTTCTATGACAGTTGGAATTGATTTTTATGTTAACTAAAAGAGAAGTTTATGTCATTTCAAAATCACTGTAATCATCGGATTGCATTAGGAATAACAAAGTCCGTGTATAATTCTCATTCTGCTGTTATACCAAGCAACAGTAATCTATTGCATCAGGATTTAAAAACAGCTTCCATATAACAGTTCTGGGGTTGAATATATTCTCAAATGCATATTTTACTCAGTTTCCTTCCTGGAAATCCAAGAGAATCTCTGAAAACCTAATCACTAAGAAAGGCGCTCCCTTTATTTATGTGACAAGCCAAATGTTCTAGCCCTTTGCCTACTTGTTTCCTAAGACAAAGAGCTTTTTTTTTTATTTATTTTAATTAGCTAGTCACATAAAAGTAATTGCAATGTCATTAATCTACCAGCAACACCAGGTTCCATAATTCATTTACTTTTTTCTCCCGTAAGCAGGCATTTCTTCGTGTCACCTCATTACTCAAGAATCCTTTTCCCAATAGGTTTCCTTAGTTCATCTCATTTTAAATCCCTCTTGGGAGCTTACTGCCCCTTTACAATGCTCAGAGGCAAATGTGCAGGTTCTTTTTTTCCTTAAG
The DNA here is from genome assembly GCA_013400275.1 of Rhadina sibilatrix. Classification (NCBI taxonomy): domain Eukaryota; kingdom Metazoa; phylum Chordata; class Aves; order Passeriformes; family Phylloscopidae; genus Rhadina; species Rhadina sibilatrix. Next base: position 64,143 of record VWYO01020120.1, read on the forward strand.
CATCATCATTAGAAAAATTAATGTACAATCAAACCAGCAGCAAAGCTGAAGTAGTATTTACCTTCTTAAAAGCTCTCTGAGGAATAGTGGGGAACCCTGAAAACTGGAGCAGACTTTGACTTCTGTCACCAAGGAGAAGATACACACATTATCAAGAAAGTTATAAGTAACCAGCACAGTAGAAAGAGTTGGACAAAACTGCTCATGCTGTGAACAGCACCTGTCACTAGAGGGAATTAGTTAAAAACACATGTCATGGCTGGACACTGAAAAAAGAAAAGTCTATGTACTTTTTTTTTTTTTTTTTCCCCTTGGTGGTTGATTAGTGGAGCTTTTTGGTTTTTAAACCATTCAAGCTTGATCTCAGGGCCTGTAAAACTTCCACATTTAAAGGCAAAATTAAATTCAGAAAACACAAACTGTTCTGCATAGTTACCTCTTACTTGGAACAGAGAAAATTAAAGTTTCTTAACCCATCCAAACAACAGAAAAAAATTCCAACACTATAAAATTTGTTCTTTTCAAATAGCCTCTGCTTTAACCAGGCCTTTATACTCTTCATGGTTTTCTTAACAGATAATAAGTAGTGAATAACATGTCTTCTATTCAACAATTCCCCTGCCTGGTTTTTTGAACTAGGAGGAAAGAAAAAAATCAGAAATTGTTAAATCTTTTTATTTTAATGTTTTACTCAAATGCATTAAAGAAACAGCCTGGAGCCTATTTGAATCCAGCTTTTCAGGGTCCTTCCCCACAGAAGAGGGGTTTTATTGTGTTTCATTTTAATTACATTAACAATCTTCTGAAAAACCAACATTCTCCTTAAAGCTTAATCCCCTTAAGCTACATACTACTGATTTGTCACAAATCTAGAGATTCCAACTTTCAATGCTTTATTTTTTAAGAAAGTATATTTGTATTTAAATGTATGAAATGAAGCATTGACTAAGGCAATGTACCACTGGGATTCGGAAGTTTTAACCCAACCAACCTCTCATCACTAACACTCCTAGAATTCTCTTCCAAAAAGATAAAGGGACATTTGCCAAAAATAAATTGTGTCAGAAAGGGTTAGAAATAAATAAGGCATAAGCTCACCTCAACACTGGCCAAGTATCTATTCTGTATGACAATGATTATACCTTCCTCATGGTAAGCTTTATATATAATTTTATTGTAAGTACTCATAATTACTCCCTTCTGTGCTTCATCATGCTCCTGGACTGAGTTAGAGAGAGAAAAAAAAGATTAAGTCATTCTTCATTCATACACACTAACATTTAAGATGTGAAACTTTGACTGAGAAATTCCATTGTTAATGAAAAAATTATTTTATCAAATTTTTCTCCATCTTCTTATAGAGATTCAAAAAGGGAAATTAGCAAGTCTAAGAGTTCCTCCAAGACTTTCAACAGAACACAACTACCTGACATTCCTATGTAGAAGTCCAATTTCATATTCCATGTGCTACTAAAGAGTTTTTTTAAGGTTAGCATAGTTAAATAGATATGAAACATTAAAGCACACAAGCGTGAGAGTCACTGGTTCTATCACCGAGAGCAGTCACAAGCCAAACTCCTGGTTTTTTGTCAGTATGATGCTACATCAAAGGACAGATGCAAGAGTTACTGAAATGGCCATTCTCTGGCACAGCAGGGACTCTCATTGCAGAGACAATGCAAGTACCTCGGAGTGAGCAAAAGAGAATGGAGGAAATGCTTATGAAAAATGTAAATAGCTGAGAAAAAGGCTAAGACCAGCACAGAAAAAAAGTACTGGTAGGGCAAGAGCACTTGTCCCATGGAAAATGAAAGTGATGGAAAACTGTTAATCTCTTAAGACTAGAAGAAGTAAATTTATGCATACACATGGACTCAGAGAGGCAATCCCATTATTTCAAACAGAATTTTCACCCATATTTTAAGCACATGCACAAAAACTTGGTAAAGCTCAAAGAAAGCTCCTCAGCACATTGAGAGGGAAGAACCACTTTTCCCAATATTTTTTAGCTAAGCCAACTCAAGAATCTTATCCCCACTGCAAACCACTTCCTCTGAATCTGAAGATGCTTACAGCATCAGGTTACAACACTTCAAAGAGCAGAAAGGAAAAAAAAAAAAAAAAACTACCCAAAGCTACCCAGGCAATCTGCCTTGCAACTGAAAATGAGAAATTAGCAATCAGACAGCAACAACAAGCAAGAAATGAAAAAAGTTATGCCTACTGCAAATATAATCAGGATTTGCATCAGATCTCACCTCACACTTGAGTAATAGAAGAATTTCTAGAACTAACAGCTTTGTGATTCACCAGGCAAAAATGAAGTTAATTATTCCCTAGATTGAGTTTTATTCTCCTAATCTCATTTTACTTTTTATCAAAATATAAGACAGTAGAAGAATCAAAATCCCTCTCCTATTGAGTTTCAAGTCAAAAATCAACATGTGCTGCCCACATAGCAGTGCACAAGATTTCCATTCCTCTGTGATACTGCTTGAGATGAAGACATCCTGGGATCTATTTCACAGTTTATCAAGTGTGGCATGAGGTTAAAGATTTCACCCAGGAAACCATAAGTTCTTTCATAAAAGTCAGAAACAACCTCGAGATATAAAATGCAGAAAGGGACAAAAAAAATCAGTAAGATCAGCTTATAATTACACTGAATATCGCTTTTAGTAAAGATTTGTTTCTCGTATTGTTATAGATACAAAAACGAAGTTGAAACTTCGTTGAAACTTTTTAGTAGTTGTGTCTGTGTACTAGCTGTATGGTTCGATTTCTGTTTGTAACTGTGTTTATTTTGCAACTAGTTCTAAGTTGTTAAAGATACTTACTGTTGTAATGTTGTTCAGCAGTTGTTGGATATTGTTGCAGTGTTTAGTTACGATGTTTGTAAGAGTTTTGTGCGGCTGCCTCCCCGAATACAGTTAAAGGGACAGCACCAAAGAAAAGGGGGAGCTTCTGCCCTTCCCCAGACAGCTCAAACTGAGACACCACCCAGCGCTTTCATTGGAGGACACAACCACCCAATCAGAACACGGCGGGAAGAAATGATTGGTGTAGGGAGCACCCCGCTAAGAGCCAATGAGAGCCCGAAGAATGCACCAATCAGGGAAAGGATCCTAAACGGACCAATCCCTGAGGGGATTGAGGCTTTAAAAGGGACTGACCACGCTCAGTGGGGCCCTTCGCTCCCAGGAGCTGGACTGTGCTGAGGTGCGTGCCGTGCGCACATGTTTGTTACTCTGCCTTGCCGTGAGGGGCTGGGACGAGCCCAGCCTCCTGTTCCTGTAGCCGATTTTACAACAATAAACGATTGGCTTTTCCTTTTTAACAGCTTTGGATTTACGGCCTCGTCATTAAACTTGCAACATTGTAACAATTCCTGCAGAAGAAGAGCTATTACGCTGCTAACCAGAACTAAAATAGAAATATGGTTCTGTATTTAACAGGTAAGATACGCAGCCATAAGAGAAACCTGCCAACCCCACCTTGTTCATTTACCTATCTAACTTATGCATTCCACTAAATATTGTGAAAATGTTTCATTTTTTTAAGCTTAAAGGAACTAATTAAAAAAAATAAAATAAAAAAATTTAAACCCCACAACTTAAACAGTGAGTTCAAACAGTTTTGCTTCCGGAAGCCTGTAGATGTGTACTGGAAAGGAGTCATCCAGGCTCTGAAATTTTCCTTGTCTGTCACTGACCCAAATCTATACATTTCCTATTGTATAGATTCTCATAGATGCTGCAGTAGATGAATTTGGATTTAGAAAAAGAGGGAGAGGAGTATTTAAAATAAAGGGAAACACTTCTAAGAAGCATTTCCTCTACACAATCACTCATCCTTTTTTAAAAGAGGTGGAAATGAAGTTGCAACAGAAAAATTGCATAGCAAAAGTTGAAGTGACAAAGAAGGATAAATAAAAATTTCTTCCTTGATCTACCAACTAGTGCTCTACCAATCTATACCAAATTTCTGTACATTTCCTGTACCTATGAAGATTTGCAGAAATGTTCAGATTTGAAATAGGTAAACCAAAGTTGTTGCTCTACTAACAAACTTCAACCATGCTTCTACATGCAGAACACCACTCTGAATTACAATCACAGACACCCACCTGCATGTTTGTTTGCCCCTTCTAATAACCAGCATGATTATAAACAGCTGTAAGTAATTATATTCATTAACAGTATACTCGACATGACATGCACCAAGTCTAAACTGCTGCATCTGGCTACAGTAAATGCTCTGGGTACAATGAAATGCAAGAGCAGAAAACTTACTCCCTATGAGAGGGCATGATCCTTGTGATTACGTACAACTCACACAGGCAGGAAGGTCGTGCTGACACAAACAGAGTATTTATGTGCAGTAGTGACAAGAAGGAGATTGAGGAAGTTGGGCCTGCAGGAATGGACAAGGAGCAGCTGATCATCTTTCCAGGAAGATTGGGTACTAAACTAAGAAAAAACATTGATATTAAAGCACAGGGGTAGGAAAATCGCAGTTACCTCCCTACTTTGTGTTTTCTTTACAAGCAGAACTCAGTGAATGGCAATCAACTTGCACCATCCATCTCCTTTTAAGACAAATAACCTGCACCAAATTTCATTGCTCCAAACCTCCTAAAACTCAGACTGAGACAGAGCATCAGAATGCTATTGCAGATTGATGTGCACTTTATTTGTATAAATTCTCCACACTCAGTATTTCAATGAGAAAGAAAATCTATTATATATTTGTCTGCAGCCTGTACCTACATCACATCCAGTCAGATTGGCTGCTCTTTATGTAGTCTTTCATTGCCACCTTCAGAAACAGAACCTTTTGAAATCTGAAATCTTTCTATCCAAAGGCCACTTGAAAGGACCAGTTAAAGCATTTCAGTCACACAACCAAGGCTGAAGAGCACACCCAAAATTATACTTGCATAAGAGCACTGACATGTCTGTTTTCTTTTGAGATGACATCTTTTGTATAGACTCCAGCTCACTGCACCAAGAATAAAGGAAAATTAACACTCTATTCCTCAATGCTTTACCTTTCACTCCGTATTGAGACGCTGAGATTTAGAGCCATTGTTGATGTGCACGGTCTCCCTGCCACAAACAGTTGTCCCTACTAATGCCTATGCCTCACAAGCTTGGATAGACAGTGTCACATTTCATCATTTTCACCAACAGGAAAGATTGATTGTTCCTTGTACCTTTTAGATGTCGCTGAACCAGTCAGAAAGAATTTGCAGAGTTGTGTCCGTATTACTTCTGACACAAATTAATTTCTTCATTTTAACACTCTTCCACTCAAAGAACGTTGAAATACCTCCCGAGTCACCTGCTTTAGAAGCTTGACCATACATCATCTCCAGAGAAGCTGTCAGCTCCTGTGCGTCAAGTGAATCAAACAAAAGCAGGTTTGCATACCTGATGAATTCTGTGACCACATATGACCTACTAAAATCAAGATTCATTTAACACAGAAAAAGTTAGCACTATCTGCTGGTGTAAAATTTCTTTTACTACAAAATTCTCTTTCTATATCCAGTGAAGTATATTTTGCTTTATTTTACATTCCACTTTCCTATGAGATCAAGTGCCAGTATGTCTACTAGAAAAACGCAATGAAGAAAAGAATCTCGCACAGAGATCATTGACTCTAATTTTTAAACTGAATACATGGAAGAAAAATACACCACAAAAACCTTAACAGCTCATAAGAAGTTATTTGTAGTCTTGTTACTTCTCCCCAATGGACTTTGTCATTTTCATCAGGATAAAGAGCTAAATGGGGTTCAATTTACAATGCTCCTCAGAGACCTGCTCAAACTCAGAAAAAAATACCAGAAAACAAATTCAGAAAACAAAGTGAATTTGTACTAAGAAACAATGTGAGCACCTGAGGAATGTTTCTGAATGTAGTCTTTTGACCCTTGAAATGCAGAGTTAAGAGTAATCAAGTAGAACACTAAGTAAAATGACTGACACCACCACCAGAGGCTGGAACAGCAGTGGTCTCCCCTTTCTGAGGGCTGCAGGTATTGTGGAGGTGAGGAAGGGATTTTAACCAGTTTTGTAGAACTATGCATGATGATGCCACAACCTGAACTGGCACTACAGACACACCACAGCAAAAGTTCAGATTGGGGCCAAAAGAATAAGAATTTCCTCAAATTACAATTACGGAATACACTGGCAAAAAAAAAAAAAAAAAAAAAAACATNAAAAAAAAAATCTTGAACAAACAGTATTTTATAAAAATTATAAACCTACTTGCATAACAAGATCTGCTACAATAAGCAGCATTCATTCTGTACAATCAGCTGTTTAAACAGCAATTTCCAACAGAGCCAAGTGGTATGAGCTTTGTACAAACATGCTTCCCTGTAAGTACCAGGAAGAGGTTTGTGCTGTAGTTATGGAGACTATATAAAATCATTCAAGTTCATAACAGAATTTCCTTGCATTTTCTTAATATCTGGGATTCAATACACCAGGATACACCAGGATACACATGGGTAGAAAATGGCAGGGCAAGGTAATAGCCAGGTCTAAGTAAAGCACTCTGAAGGAGAGAGAAAAAAATCAGCCCATTTAACAGCACCCCAAAGTGGGTAATAGAGCAGAGAAAAGTGATCAGTAACAGTTTCATATCCAATATCACACTCTGTTTACAAAAAATAATAGCACTAGTCACACCAGAAGAGTATCTGCATGTATTCCACAAGGCTGACCTCAAGGAAAGAATCCTGTAAGTTACATCCTATTTCTTCCCATTTATTTTTTTCATACTATAAACACAGTTCTCTAAAACACTAGCAATTTCACCAGCATGTGGATGCAGAAGCAGGTTCCAGCTCCTATCACAAGAGAGGACCATCAGTGCTGTTAAGCTAAAGCTCAAAATTCAATCAACGCACTTACTAGCAGTATTTCAGTACCCCTTCAAATATTTTCAAAACACTGTTAAAATTTCACTGCTGTACAATTACCTAGAAGATGCATAATGCCTACCACCTAGTGGATTTGCACAGCATAACCTTTAAGCATGCACACAGACAAAAATATCCAAACCAACTATAAACCAGAAAAAAATGTACAAGCAACATACCAAACTTTTCTCCATCTGAAGGAGCAGGATGCTCACAGAGCCTCCAGCAATAAAGAGCCACAGAGTGCGACCTATCCAGTATCTTTTCCAATTAAATACCAATCTGTATATCAGACCATAAAAAAAAGGGTATCAAACATTTTTAATGGCATTGAAAAATGAATCCATTGGAAATTGAGTAATTCCATGACAATTTCAATGCTTCATTGAAATTCATTACTGCTGCTCCAACCTTACACAAACTTCTGTGCAGGCTGTAACCTCGGTGATTATTCATAAGAATGCAATCTCATATATGTGTGGATGAATAAATCTCTGGAATTTATACAGACAAGCTTCCCAACTACCAATAAAGTTTTCCCTCTCCACACACACTTGCACAGTCAAAATTAAGGGAAGCAATATTTCTGAAGTAAAACATATATATATATTATTTCTAACAGTAAAGGCCAGTAAAATTTTTTTGGCAAAGTACTCTGCAGAAGTTCTTACTGCCACTGTGGAGCCTATTTCCCCATATATATCCTTACTTTCTCTTGTTGGGTTGGCTGGGAGGAAAAGAGACTCCTGGTAGGGAAACATATAATCCAACCAATCAACACACTACCACAATTTACAAGGTAATTGCATTGACTTTTTAATTGTAGGTTCTTTCATTAGCACTCAACTTTTAAATATTCTGGGCTTTGTGAAGTCTTGTCAGTCACCAAACACAACACCATAAAAGAATAGCTAGTGCTCAAATCCAGGATCTAGATAATAATTTCGCTCTGGAAACAAAACATCTAGGAGACCAGGATCAAAACTTCTATTGAGAACTACAGGTGTCAGATGTACACCTTCACTTGGAAATGTAACCTAAAGCTTCAGCTGCTGCTGCCAGGTCTCCAACTATAAAAGGTTTCACATTGAACAAACAACCTCAACAGGTTCTCAGTGTCTCAAAATCAATACTGATCAGAGCAACTTTCTCACCCCTAATTCTCTTGAGTGCTCAGAGAGTGGCGGCTGATCCACTTCCAAAATTAATTCAGTCGCTGCTAAATACAAATTCTGCTGCACCTCATCTCACTTGATAATCAATTCATCTATTTCTTCCTATGCAGAAGGAAAAGCAAGTCAGAAACTCTCACTCAAAGAACCTAGAAACTGATACCAAAAAGCATTGATCCTCATGAGGTACGCATAACACAATACATACCTGACAAGAAATGAGTGAAAAAAGCAAATTGTTTTAACCTCTGCTCCTATGACATGACTGCCTTGCTTTACAGAGTAAAAATGTGACTACATGACCAGGTAACTAAAGGAAGAGTTTCTGCTGATAAGTGTGAATCTTAACTCCCACTGCAAACTTGAAATGTCCTAGCTGTCCTCCAGTTCTTGATTATATTACAGAATTTAGAATTTGGATTATACATGTGTATATACATTCAAAATAACATCGACCAAGTCAGACTACAAAAGATTTCCTGCTGGAAAAGAATTCTCTAGAATAAAAAGAAATCCTTGCCTTCCAGCAGGAAAAGCAGGTGAACTGTAAACTCCCTACTAATTATCAGCATAAAGGTCATTAAACTAAAGATAATTTTCTAGAAACAAAAACCAAAAAGCTTCCTCGAATGACTGGCAGGATTAGTTAGAGGAACCCCAAATTCATATCAGACAAGGTACCTATCAGACTCAGAAAAAAGAAAACTTTTGAAATGGATGAAGTTAAAATCAATACTCGGAAGCAGGCTTGCAATGTTCTTTTCACTGTGACTTAACCTAACATGCCCACAAAAATATGGAAATATATGTGAACATAGAAGACCAAGCTACAGCTTTACAGACTTGCTGTAAAGATTTGCTATTCCCTTCTACATTCATGTCCAAAAATTAAAAGGTGAATAAACTGATTGAAGTACCTCTAACACACTGTCCTGACATGTGTTCTCTACCTTACCACACACACATATTCACCTCAAAATCTTGGAAAGTCTGGTGTGGAGAGCAATTAGTGAGGAAACAGGGAATAACAGAAGAGTTAACATGGCACTAATACCAGTTTCACATGGAGCCGATGAACTATCAAATTAACATCTCCTACTAACAAGCAACATATAATATAAATGTATCTGTGAATACATTTAAAATAAGTATGTAAAACACAGGTTTGGAAGTGTTTCTAAATTTAGTTTCTCTAGTGAAATCTTAGAAATGGACTTCATCAGGAATTTTTAAGTATCCACAGAAGATTGACCAGAAACCTTTTACCTGTAACAAACAAGGGCAGAATGAGATCCAAATGGTTGGAAATTGAAAGATGGATAAACTCCAACTAAAAATAAATCCCAAAGTTGTAGCACACATTGCTTTAAAAGCTTAGATTAGCAACTGAATAGTTGCTGTATTTCAGCCAGACATTAATGAGCTGGATAACAAAGGCCAGTGGATTAAGTTCTACTATAGAAGGTGAACAGAATTTATTCCTTCAACACTTAAAAATATAAAACAACAACAGAAAAGACTTAATAGGCACTCCTGCACTGGTGACCAAAATCACGTGCCTTTGTTACAGACTTCCTTCTGATTTTCCTGCATAAGGGAAGAGTTACTTTGTAAAAAAATACTGTAGCACGCTTCATGAAAAATAATAAGAACCCCCATCTCATGAAGAACACTTTCAAAGGCAAGATTTCTGCAGGATATTACTTGAAAAACTAGAGCAATAGAAACTTAATGTAGCAGAAGATTCAACCAGGCAACCAAACTCCAGTTAATACCAGTTCAAGCACTAGAGAAAATTTAACAGTCTGCACATGACTAAATGAAAATCCAGGAGCTCACCAGATGGTTTGGGTGCCACAGGACAAATCTCCTTCCAACCTGTGTGCATGAGACAGTTCATGGCTCAGATAATGCCCATTAGATAACTTCACAAAGCATTAAGTACACAGGCAGCATTTTAATAGTCTGCTTTACCAAGATGCAAGCTCTTCACACTAGCAAACAGTAGAATTAAATTCCTTTAAAACAGGCTAAAGGCTTTTCAAGCTACAACATTTAGTTTATTAAAACAACAACAAAAAGCCACCATGCAAACAACTGCACGAACCACCTCACACAATCAACCAAAAGACTCAGTCATATCACCTTCCAGCCAGCTTCTCATCTTGTTTCTGATAAGTAACAATGCTTATGAAAGTCCACAAGAGCAGGTTTTGGCTCCCTTTAGTGCAAGTTACTACTTTGCAATATATGGAATAACCAAGCTAGCTCTGGCATCAACTTGCATTCTTAAATGATTCAAATTATCCCACCCTCTCCCACTTTTTTATTTTAATGAGCAACTGAATAGTTCTCCTTTTTTAAACACTAGCAAGAATATTTTTTGATTCTTCCCACCAAAAAAAAAAAAAAAAAAAAAAAAAAAAAAAAAAAAAAAAAAGCTGGATATGTAAGCTACAATCTCCAATACATTTCAAAATTAAATCACAAATTAGCAGACACATCCATATGAAACAAGCTACAGTGTCTGAAAAGTTAGTAGGTATATTACACCCTATTACTATGAGTACCTACTTGAGCTGCAATCAAGGGAACTTCTAATTACCCCAGTTATTTTATCCATAAAGCTGCCATCCTCTCAGCAACATTTCATAGGAGAGCTGGTAAAGTGGTCAGCGCCACTACATTCCTCTTTGGACACAGAATTTACATCAAGTTCTATTAGTTTTTGAAATAATTTTTAAGTCTTTCCACTCCAGAAGAAATATCTTCGTTACTTTCATAAACACCATGTCCCAGTGATATCCCAGTTCACTCATTATCTTCTTATGCTTCCAAGACATATGTTATATAACTACTTTATTAAGAACAAATGTTCCACTCACTCATCTTTGGTTTTTGGGACAGTATCCAGGAAAGACACAATTAAACCAGCATAAAGTAACTAAGAAAACACAGGCAACGACAACTGAACTAATGCAGTTATTCAGTTATTATTAATTTATTCTGCACTCAAACTTTATTGGGTTTACTCACACCTGTGATAGTTGTCTGACATACACCAGGTTTCCCCAAGGCAAGACAAGATGTTCAGTTCCAAGAGCTTCAAAACAAGTGAGGCTTGTGACAGTGAGAGAGGGCACCAGCACTTCAGGGATCTTGAAGGAAGAGCACATTGTTTGGGCAACTGAACAGCAAAATTTAACTTGGGAAAGCCAATTTTGACAGTTAGGTTGACAGATTAAGCAGAATTAAACAGTCCTTCAGAATTAAACAGTCTGCTTCAGTTTAATAGCCAGCTATCTCATCCATCTGTTTGGGTTCACTGGGCTTCCTGTACAATGAATTTGCATGAACTTCATTTTAACCAAGCTGGAAACAAAATCAGTGACATCATCACACTTGATTGCATTATCAAAAAATATTTGCTTGCCTGCCTACAGTCAGTATAATTTAAGTGGGTATAACAGGCAAAATACTAAACACACCTTTTTATGTGTACATCTTGGGCATTTCTTCTATTTGAAAATACCATAGCCAAGATTCTGTGGAATGGAACACAGAAAATAGTTCCTTACAAATTATTCCTAGCAAAATGAAAAGTTACGTCACTGCACTGTGCATTAAAACAGGACAACTTTTGTGGCTCCACAACTCTAGCATGATGCCAGCAAATACTTGTGTTCTGTATCCTTCACCTACCAAAGATTTCAAAATACTTAAGACAAATTTCACAGGAGTCTGAAGATGGCCTGCTTCCAGCTGCTACTTAGTCATCTCGAAAGCTGCACTAATTCTGCAGGGAGCTCTACACTTCCACACATATTACCACTTGCATACCCTTTGCAGATTCAGACACTCTGGGGGACACCTGACATTCAGCAGAACTCCTCTCTTCTTCATTGTTTCCCGTTTAGAATATTTGTGAGACTGCTATGATAACTTCCCCACTTCAGATGGTAGGATTTTATTTCTTTTTTTACAATGGCATGTTCTTGAAAAGTCAGAAGATTTCATGTCATCATTCATTTGCACCTTAACTTAGGCAACCAGGAATAATGTCAGAATGGGTGAGGAGATGGGTGGGGGCTGTTGTGTTCCTGAATAAAAATAGTTTTCAAGCCACACATGAGGCCACACATTGTCAACACAAAACAAGAGGGCTGCACAAATGTATGTGGAGCTACCAGAAGCATCAAAGTGCTGTAAGCTCATTTCAGCAGCATTTCAAGTGTTTTGGCAGTGTAAGACACAATGCATCATGCAGACATGACTTCACTGTTAGCTACTCACAATTGAAGCAGGTGTCAATGTATAGACTGTATAACATTTCAATAATTTAGACTACTCAAGTAGTCTTCAAGAATGAAAGCCCTTTTCATGATGTTTATCATGACAGAATGCTACTTGTTGGGGTTGGGAACACAAAAAAAGAAAAACAAAAGCAAAACCCCAAAGCATCTCACACACACTGCCATCAGAAGGGCACCAAAGAAACTGTCTCCCCTGTCAAATGAAAGCCTTTGAGATTCCCCAGTCACACCACTGATTCTGCACCTGTTCCAACTCCAGTCCACATTAATAGTTTTCTTTCCCTTTATCTCCAGCCCAAATCAAATCCAAACCAAACTGGAATCAAAACCAATCTGGACAATGGAGTGAGAACAAGTTCCAAGAGTGCTTTGCTTTATTTGTGGACTGTTGTTTAACACAGTTTATGGACCCCACTGGGCTCAACCACCCCTGGGATCTCCAGAAAACTGCAACTGCTACTATTTCACATGGATCAGTAAAGTTTGTGAAAGTCAATTCCTTAACAGCCCTGTCTCACAACCTAGCTATTCTTCTACATGCTACTGCCCCATACAGGATGCAACACTAAAAATGCACCTGCTCATCAACATTTACCTTAATGTGATCAAGTTTAAACATTGAAACTGGGATTTAACAAACAAAATTATTTCTTTTCTCCAACAGCAATCAAGCGTATGCTATGCTCTAGATGTTCTCCCTTCACAATGAACAAAAGCAGGATTTGCTTGGGTTTTCCTTGTAGCTCATCATTTTCTAGTCCACTTCACAAGCTGTTAAATTCAGTATAAAAGAGCGAAGCTTCTTAAGCAAACACGTTTAAAGGGGTTTAGGTTTTACTTGAAAACAGGTATTTGCTGTCACTGTCCCAGAGGCACAGCCACCATCCCTTCCCTGCCTTCCCCGGCGCCTGCCGCAGACCAGGGAACCGCCCCGTTCCCAAAAGCAGCGCAGCCCCATCCTTATCCCACAGCTATGCAGGCACACGCAGGCGGGTTTCTCCGGTCTGTGGCTCCGGAGAAGCTGCGCTAGATGGCAGCTTCCCCCTGTCCAAACCCATATTCCCACACCAGCGGGTTCCCAGCCCGCTCCCCCGTGCCTCCCCACGGAAGGGGAGCACACGCGGAGTGGTGACATTCTGCTTTTGAAGACAGGCACTGAAGCTGCACAGCTGAAGTGGTTTTTAACCATTACAGAGCGGAAAACTTTTAGTTACCATGTTCTGATTTCCCTGCATCTCTTTACAAAAGTGGAGGTGTCAAAAAGTCTAGGTTTACCACAAAGGCAAAGGTGGCAAAGCCTTTCATGTTACTAGTGGAGTACAGATGTTTCCATGCTGTGCTGATGCTGTCCAGCTACACATACAAAACTATAATAGTATGTCAATAGCTAAATAGTTAAATCCTGGTTTCTGAGGAAAAACAAAAAAAAAAATCCAGCATACCACGCTTCTGCATAACTGAATCTTCTTTTGATGTAAGTCATACTCTATCCAAGTCCTCTGCAATTTTTCCAAGGAACACAGAACAGTGAGACAAACTGCTGTAACCTCTTTTTATGACTTGTGTAAACTGCCCCCCAAAATGACTGCTCTTATTTGTGGTGCCTAAGTTGTAAGGAGGAAACAACATTTTACCAGGATTTTTTTTCCTCAACTCAAGCAGCTTAAAATTTAACTCTATTCAGGCCCCTTGAACATACAGATTTTTAGATAACACCTGCCATGTTAATAATTTAATTTCTTTCTAAAGGTAGAAAAGGCAATTTTTCTCATTCAGCTGTTAAAGATTTCTTGTTTGGGTTTTTTTTTAAGGGTTGTGGAAGGACAAAAAATACATTCATTACACCTCAGTATTGACCAGGCTGCACATGGCAATTCCCTCCTGCTCCTTATTTCCCTTTTGTCCTGTTTCCTCTCTTGGTAATTTTTAAACTCATCTTTCACACACTCATATACCAATATACACTTTCTTTTTCAAAGGAGCTGAGGGTCACTTCTATTCCAAGTCTCTTCCCTTTTGTCTGCACTTTGTCTCTCCACTTTGTCTCTTCTTTTAAAACTAGAGAAGTAATTTGGGCTACCCAAAGAGATACACCTCTCACAGCAATACAAACACCCAAGGAACTCTGATTACCCAGTTACTTCTAACAACTAGATGAATTTACTAATTAGCATCTTCCTTGGAGATGGAATTGAAAGCCCTTCTAGTAAAGGGGCAGAAGGGAACTGAAGTCATCTGATAAGCACTGAGTGGCAGATAAAGCAAATTGCAAAACAAGTTGCCAAAAAAATCAGGTTTCAGCCAAGCTTTTGGGACATACTCCCCTCTCCATACACACAACACTACATTTTTCTTGGAAAATTAAGAAAATGAAACTTCTGGGAAACAAAAAAAAAGCAGACATGGCTTCAAAAGATAAGCAAGGCAATGATTAATAGTCCTATTTTAGATTTTAAAAAAATACCTAGCTTTTTTCAATGCTTTCACCCTAGCAGCCAAACTCCTCACTTCTATTTTAATATAAGTATGTAGGGTTTGTTCAAAGCTTTCACCAGTTTTCTTAGATGCTTCCTTCTCTATGAATTATTTATCACTTTTGGAGCAATGTTTCAACAAAGCCAGGGAAAGATACATCAGGAGTCACAACAGCCAGCCAGCACTACTGACACACAGACCACAGTTTAGACTTCTGAAAACTTGAGATAAACACACACAGAGCTGGCCCTCTTCAAAACACTAACAAGATGCCTAGAAAGACATACAAACCAACGAGAATATTTTTATTTTCTGTAATAGCTTTGTAAAAGTTAATGGTTAATTTCCTTCCTCTCATTTCAGTACTGCATTTCTCCAACTACTCCCCATTTCTGGCAAGTCTCCAGAAAACATGGAATTTTTTCTTCTCCAGCTGAAAATTCCTACCCATTATTTCAGGGATATCAAATCCATGGCCTCATTAAACTCCTCACTCCCATCACAGCCACACCTCAAAGTGGTGCAGCAAAACTCCCATTCTGTAAAACCAGGCTGACCTTCCTACAAGGAATACTCTTAAGATAAAATAAGGAATATTCTTGACCCCCTCAAAAAAAGCCCAAGCATCACATCAGGCCATATCCCTCAAGGGGCAACCTAAATTTAAAAACTCATGCTCTCATTCCACAGAGATGTTTTTATAAAGTCCTCTTTAGGTATTGAAACAGGCTTTAAATGTTGTTAGCCTTTCAGACTCACTTATATGATAGCAAAATGGAAAAGAAAACCAGGAATGCCAACAAACAAACAAAACAAAAACAGTAGAAATATTTAAATAATTCTATATTTTCAGATGGGCCCTCATAGTCTAATGATAGCACTTTTTTTTAAGTACCCCTCAAAGCCACCAACACCACCAGTCAGTCACGCTTCTCAAATAAATCATTGTCTACTACAGTGCGATTAGCAGTGAGTAAATAACCTCTCATTTAAGAGAATATCCACAACCTTTCCTTTCAAAGTAATTTACTTGCCTTCAACAAAAAATAGTAATTAAATTTGTAGGAAACAGCCTTTTAAAAAATCATCAGACTGTATGTTAGATTTCCTTACATTCAAATATTTTTTCTTAGCTGTGTTCTGTGAAAATTTAGTTTGCATAGAAGTACACAAATGTTGTATCTTCAGTGGATGGAGGAGCCATGCAATGACAGCCTGGTTTACCTATAAACAGATGTTCTAGGGGAAGTTAATCAAGTAGCTGGTTATGACTAATTTTAGTCTGCAAGAAAGGGAAACAGCTGTGTGCAAGTTCGGGTTTGGGGGTGTTGAAGGGATTTCCCCAGTGGCAGGTTTTCCTTTCATATCTGTTGTTTGTACAATATTTTTCTGAATTCATGCAAACATAACACCTTTTCACAAAATCCCTTACTATTTCTGCTCTTTATCACACTTAAAACCATTCACAGCCTTTTTAACCACATCAGTAACTTAATAAGTACTGTGCTTCTCAGATAACGCCAGGAAGAAACAAAAGCATCCTTCTCATCAGGCAGCAGTCAAGTTAATACTCTAAAATTCCACAAGTGCTCTGATTCTGTGATGCGTAGGAACTTTTAGCCAAACACACGGAAATCTGGTTTTCCCTCTATGTAGAGAAAAAAAATAAAAAATTACAGAAAACTCCTTGTGTTTTCCCAGTCACTAACTCAAAACTTTTTTCATCCAAAAACCATCTTACAATACATTTATATCTCACAATACACACTTACAATACAAGACCTGGGAAAGTCAAGGTCCATTGGAGCTCGAATCTCCCATCTACTAAATAAGCCAAAGCACATTGCAGTTGGTGTTTGAGATATCTACCCTAGAAGTTGTTTCTGTAACAATAAAGAGTGATGTGAAGCAATCCATCTCTTGAGTACTGTGATGATACTACACACTACCAAAGCTCCGCTACACCTCACATAAACTCCATCCTCACCTGCAGGGCTTTGGTTACATCCTTGTTTTCCACAAGAAAACAAAGCTTGTTTTCTTCTCAGGCACGCTACCCCAAAAATGCCTGTGATGTGCAAAACATTACAGAAATGAAACAGAGAATCTGCTGGCTGCTCCCTGCTCAGGCTAGTCAGGGCAGCTTTGTACATAAAAGTATCTCAACACTGTGTGCCAAAAAAACTCCAAAAGCCCTCTTCCTTTTTGAAAAATCAGATTCACAGCTGTAACTCAAAAAACAGAGCAGATCAGAGTATCAAACTAATTCAGTATGAGATATTTTGCTATAAATTTAGACTGTTTTGAAGAGTATTGTTAACATATTGGTATTTGTTAACAGCACAGACTTACCTAAATGATCTGACTTTAAACCAGAATTGGATATCCTGCTGGTATGTGGAAGGCTGTGCCCTCAGGTGATTCATTAAAATGTTCCAAAAGCTCAAATTATGGAACATGAGCAAATCCTAAACAAGTTTTTTTGGAGAACATTATACTCCTTACACCATCTCAACTTTCTGGATGCCAAGCACCGCTTTTTCCCACCCACAAGCATTTTCCTCAGCAGCCTGTTGCCAAGGCAATCCTAGCAACTGCAGGACAAGTCTCTAAAAAGATTTCTGACAACAGCTGTATCTGCCAACTTAGCAGCACCTCTTGTCAATGTAATTACAAGTTGCAGAGAAACTGTTATCCCCTAACAGCTTGCTTCAAACTGTGATAGCTGGCTTTATTTCATATAAACACACATTGTTACAGTCCCACACAAATAAATCACCATAGTGTGTCTGTCCTGGTAGGCAAGTATGTTTTTGCAATCCGTGTTTGTGTTCACTGAGTTTTTTAATAGAGATAAATAAAGAGGGGATAGCTACAAAAAACCTCGAGGACAAGCCTATGGGAATAACACAGATGCTGAAACAGGCATCACTGCAAAATCTGCTTAGAGGCCTAATGTCCTGCAACATTCACTTTCAACAAAGCTTTTCAGTTATCTTTTCCTCTGCTTACAAGCTGCTACCCCTTCCTTCTTTTCAAAATCTTGCATTAAGATACATAAGAACAATCTGTCTCTGGAAATTATATGAGGAAGAGCAAGCTCTCCAACCAGCAACACTACTATTTGTTATAAATAGTAATTCATGTTTTCATAATGTTTGTGTAATGTGATAAATATAGAATGTAATTCAGTTTTATGGTAAATATGTTTTATAAAAATCTACACCGTAACCCTAAAGCCAAAGTCACAAACGCCTGCAAACTGTACCCTTGAAAGATTGTGACACCGCTGCCAGCTCAGGAGAAAACCACATTAGCAGAGGAAAAGAGGGTGCAGCTGGGAGGAGATGGAGCTTCACCACTGATGAGTCTACCAGCGACCCAGCAATTAGCAACTGATATGTATCTTACCAGCATGGTCAAGATGGTGAATCCCAACGCCCAATTCCAGTAAATCTACTCAGGGGCATCTCCCTGCCCAGGAATGTATTCAGCAAAGTCTGCAGCAGGGAAACAATGATACATGAATGTATATCTCAGACAGGACTGAGATCGTGTACTGTACAGCGAAACAGTGTATAAAAACCAGCAGCACAAGGCACACTTGGTGCAAACCTGTTTGTACAGTGCGATAGAGGCTGTACTCACGATTTCACCCAGTGCCGGCACTGCTTCCTTGATTGTGGGCTTTGACGATTTCACTGTCTGAAAATTTCTCTGACAAATAAATCGCTTTCGATGAAATTGGCTCTCTAAAATTTGTAACACTAATGAACGATTTTCTGTAGATTAATGTCCTAATTCCCACCACCACAGCATGCACACATACTCACCTGCATTTTCTCTCTATCAAGCACCAGTATTACCTCCTGCTGAAAAGACAGGAATTAAAATTCATATTTTAGATACTCATTCCCATCTTATATACTCCCATTCCCAGCAACTAAGCTGATCAGATCATTTATACCAACCATCCAATGACATTCCACTGTCTCACTTTGGGCCAAATGTGTGGTTTCCAGTAAAATTCTGAGCTGGCAGCTACTCAGTCAGAGTGTTTACTGAAATTATTCATTTAGAAATTGGGAAAGGCCAGAATTGGCAGTTACCAGCTTCATCACAACATCAAAGAAGAAAAGGTTTTGAAAGACTGGGGAATGCACTCAAGACCTTTGCAGGATATCTGAGAGAAATTAATCTTTTATTAATAGAGTTTTCTTCTTATTGCCCAACCACTTCTGAAAACAAACTGTTTTGCTGAAAACTGAGTGGAAGGTATAGGGTCTGGAAAGGAGCACAGAGAAAGCAAATAAAAAGGTGGCTCAAGAAATAAAAAACTGTTAAAGATTTAAAACGTAATTTAAAAATTTTGAAAAGAAAAAAAACAACAAAACAAAACAAAATAAAACAAAACAAAAAACAAACAAACAAACAAACAAACAAACAAAAAAAAAAAAACACAAGAAAAAACCAAACCAGAAAAATAAGCCAACACATATCTCCAGGGAACTGATAACAGATTTTCATCTGTTTCAGTTTAAAAAGTAATCACATTTAGCAAGCAATGTCAATAGGACCACATCGATGAGGCCATGCACAAGGGCTCTTGGAACCTCTTCTCTATGATAGATGGATAGACAAGGCAAGCTGGACAGAGGTTTCCTGCCTCCTCCTCTGGCAACCTCTGCTCCCAAGCCATGGGCTAGTGCAGCATGGGCAGTGCCAGTGCCCATCCCTGAGGAGACATGATATTAGGGCCATGAAAGGTGTCTCAGAAAGGGAGACTGACATTAGTAGAACCTGTCCTAGAGTCACCAGTGTACCTCAGAAGGCCTCAAAGCTTTTTTAAATCCCATTGCCATCAGCCTTTCATGTTCAGTGCCAGCCAGGGGCAACAGGGTTCCTACTCCCACCTGCTATTCTCTTTTTTGACCAAAAGTTTGCACAGCATCCAGGCATTCAAGCAGCTCACACGTGCAAGTGAATTTGTCACAGGTTCTGTGACCAAGGGAGGTATTTTTTCCCTCAGAAGGGGAAGAAGCAGAGGTACTTTGTTTCCTCAAAATGAGAAAGAACTTGGGTCAGACAGAAATAGACCTGAGACAAATCATACCCTAAAAATCACTTCCCCAGCACAACCTGTACCATTTTTGACAAAACCATTTAATTTCTAGAGTATGTTCACAGCAACAGATCAGACAGTCCTTCCCAGCCTGACCTGCTTTCAGTTAAAAAGACGATTCCTCCAGGGAACACTTTGCTGGTATTTGCAAGTATCTGTTACGTCCTATCATCTAAATGCTTTAAAATTTGTTACTCACCTGGCCACACATGTTTAAGTTCAGACCAGCTGGCATCTGCAGTGCCCAGAGGCTGTACTTCTCATCAACATTTGGACACTGCAAGTTTGGTGGAATTTTAAATGTGCTTGGTCTATTCAAAATTTAAGATTTTCCACAGTCACCTAATACTGCTTATAAGATAAAAATCAGCAGAGGTTATGCAAACCTCCTACAGAAATGTGCACTGACAACTTCTAGAATATAAGCATGCTGACGAGGTCAGAGTCTTCCATACTAAGGCCAGATGCCCTTCAGAGGAAGGAACTGAGAGAAATCTCTTACACTGGCATCTGTCTAAAAGCTTAGTGACAAAACTTTAAGTACAGAATAGATCTCTGCTGGCAACTTTTTACTCTAAAGGCTGCAATTATGCAGCAATATACAAGACTTTCTTCATGACCAGCAATGTAATCTAATGTTTCTATGCCAAACAGCCTGCCTAGACATCACCATTTTAAATAGGAACTACTAGCCCTCTGTATCAGCCTCGTAATGCTGATTAGCAGCTCTTTCAGGTCATTTCCATCAGTGGTAACACGTCCCACAAAGCCTACCATTTTCACCAGGCAGAGGTTTTGAAATTAAATTACATTTCTTACCAACATTAACAATTGCTCGTGAATCTCTTTATCAAGAGATACAAACAGCACTTTGCAAATATGTCATGTTTGCCAGTCTTTTCATTGCAATTTTTTTAATTGCAGGTCATTTGAGTGTGTGTCCCATATTATTCAGTTTTAAAATGCATTCATGTAGCAGGTTTCAAAAAGAGAAAGATTCATTTATTACTATAATTTTGTATGTAGAACTGACAATTCTACATTTAATAATTTAATAATACAATTAAAAACTTTATTAAAACAGTTCCTGCCTATTCACTGTTGATCTCTTGCTGTACCAACCAGAAAAAAACAGCCACCATAAATTTGGAAATTAAGGAAATTAGAAAATTAGGAAAAAAAAATCAAGAATGCCATTATGAAAATATAAGCATAACTCAAACTGGTATTTATGGAATGGAATACAGATCTTACTTCTACACTTTCCTGCAATTATCCCAATAGAATATGGGATAATTATGGAAAAAACCTAATGCATTTGATATCTCTCATTAAAATATACGCTAATGCTTCAAAAACATAATCCTCTAATCTAAAAGAAATAGATCAAAGAAATTTTTGTGACTGGGAAAACCCAATATGTTATGCAGCAGCCTCATATGGCTTTTCTCTTAATACATTGCTACAACATTTTATTGACAGTGATGTCTTAATACACATGACAAAGGAACAGGCCAGTCACAAAATAAATGTGCAGGTTTTGCTTTCTACCTTTTCCAAGAAGAATGTAGGAGGTCATTTACCTACATACACAAAAAGTTCAGACACATCTTTTAATTTTGGCTTAATTAGCAATAGGTAAAACCACCAGTAGTTTACATACTGAAACAAAAGCTGCCACCATTGTTTTTATGCTTGTCATAGAACTGCTACTAAATATGTCTTGTTGTCTTCTCAAGAGTACTTTGTCCAGCACTTTCAACATTATGGGGTTTTAAAAGATCTTTTTCACTTATTGACATGGAACAAAGAACCACTTCTCTTAAAAAAGCATTGTTCTCTTGTTAAAGAAATCCCATAATGTATACTGGACAAAGAAAGAGAATTCAGCATTCTGTATATTACCTTCTTGTAGTATTTCCTGAGTGTTAAAAAACCCAAAACAGTGTTTCCATAATTTTACTGAAGTGTGAAGTGCATTGAGACTTGCTCATAGAAAATAAGTATTCTCTTTAGGAGAACCAACAGTTCTTAAAGAGAACTTAAGAGACTATAACCCACAACATATTCAAAGATCTAACAAGTACCTTGAAAAGTGGTTGCACTGAATTAAAGCTTTTACATCCAGGTAAAAAACAAACTGCACAAATACACAAACTACTTACCTTACTTAAACTAGGTTTGCCAAAAGCTGCATTAGTCCGAGGACAAGCTTCAGTCAACGCACAACTTGTTTTCAAGAAGTCATTACATCTCCTGACATTCGAAGTGTGGAGAGAGCATATATGTTATTAGCTGTCATTTTTCATAGGTGCTTGATGGCTTATAACAGCCAAAAATTAAATCAAAACAGTCACACTGCTGTTGAGACAAGTAATGCCCCACCTTAAAGCTTTCAGTCTTTATAATTTAGGTGCATTTGCAAGCCTGCTCTCATTTTCTTCCAAGAATTAATGAATCGGATCAGGACAGGTAATGTACCTCAAAGAAATAGTTTGCAATGAACATTTTTAACAGTTTAATTGCCAGCTAGCAGCATGCAGATCTTACTTTTCAATCCTTCCTCAAAAACATTAGCATGTATCTGGTATCCATTCTCTTCCTCTCCTTAACCAAAGGAGACAGAAGTTCTGGCATACCTCTCATTCTCCTTACATACATGAAAGACTTGGGGTTTGAGTTGGCTGAGAGAAGCATAGTTTGTCCACTTATAATTTCATATCTGAACCTCTGTAAAACAAGGTCAATTCCAGAAACATGGCTTTTGGTAGGCAACTTTCTACCTGTAGTTCAAAGGAAAAGATCCAGAGTTCAGAGCTGGAAAGAAAATGCCTGTGCAACTGAATATTTTGATAATCTTAGAAGCACCCTCCTTTATTCTGTACCTTACAGCATTAAATAAAACACTCTGACTAAGCCTCAATGCCAGAATAAGAACCCAAAAGAGAATTACCTATGATTATTTAATCTAAAAACTCCTTTATTAGAAAACATTATTCCATAAACAGGATGAATAAAGTTTGGTCCACCTCCCCAACTTCCTACTGGGGACACAACAAGCAGCACTGCCTCCTCCAGTTGGCTCAAAGCTACACAGATTCTGATCAGTATGCACACACCAATTAGCCAGCAGACCAAAGAGGAAAGGCAACCTGTGGTACTCCTTCTGGATTTTCCCCTCTCCCAACTTGCAACCTTCCCATTAAAAAAACAACAAAACCAAAACAAACAACAACAACAAAAAAACACCCACCACCACCTATGCTTTGTTTGCGTATTTTTACTTTTTCTCACTCCCCCCCTTCCAACATCTTCCTGCCCATCTATGTAAAAATTGATGTTTTTAGGGCAGGAGATACATTCCCAGCAGGACTCCAACTGCCTCCAACAGTATTCTTCAGTCAACAGCAAATATTTTATCCCTGCATTTATTTATTTATTGGCCTACCAAATATTCGAGGAAGCATAGCTACAAACTTGCGCAACAAATTCTCACTCATCATGTATTCATTTGATGAACAATTCTTTTTGACATTACAGAAAAGAATAACTGCAGTTTGAAGGGGAACAACAGTACCTGAAATTCTGAAATCTGAAATAGATTATTTTTCTTTTTCTCAAAATTAGATGCTATCTTTTGTTCTCCTTTATACAGAAACTTGCTGGGAGAGGGAGGACAAGATTAAACACCTCAGTTAAAATCAAATAATTTTGAATGTGCTCAGCTGATGCGTAACAGGACACTGCCTAGAATGGGGTAAACCAACTTGGACAATGCCCTATTTGCAAAGCTATCCCTTCTGCTTTTGGTGTCGAATAATGCTGAAAGCAGACTGACTCATCAGCTCCAAAATTAAACATCCTGAAAGTGAGGTGGAGAGGCAGCTGGCCTGGTAAAATGCCTCAAAAGAACGGAAAAGTGATGCTACTGATAACTTACCTAAAGCTGCAGAACTGACACAGCTGGCCTGGAGATGTCTGAGCAGTCCCCACCTTTAACAGCAGGGTCTTCTGACATCCCCCTTCTTGGAGTGTGTGTGGAGATCCTCCTTTAGGTTGGGGGTGTCCCTCAAGGTTATTCCTCAAGGCTGAGCAAAAGAGATTTGCCTACAGTCTTTGCTATGAGTCAGTAACATCAATCTCTGCTTAATTGGTTTTGCTAGCTTTCACATTATTGCTTCAATATTGCTTAAAAACAGAGAACTAGACTATACTAATAGTTATAGCTTCTGCCTGTGAAGTAAATAATTCTGATTAGGATATTTTAGTCTAATCATTATCATAATAAATTAAATATTTTATATAAATATATCTGGTTTGCCATCTTTATTTCCGCAGGACAAAGTTGTAAAAACATTCAATTACACCTGGATAATCCTTTAGACATAGACTGTTGACTAAGTCTGGGGCTAAGATTGGATCCAGCCACACTTAAACTCCTCTCTGAGGAGTCAGGAAACAAGGGGGTCTTTTCTGCACTGCATGATTCAACTATTTAACTTTGTGTGAGGCTCCCACTCTGTTTGTGACACAGCATCACACAGGTGACAGGTTATGGCTGAGCCTGGGACCTTCTCTAAGGAAGTAGCTAAAAGAGCCTGTGGGATCAGTGCCCAGCCATGCCAGACAGCATGGGTACAGTGAATGTAAAATCAGAGATAAAACAAGTGTAAAGCAAGTAATGATTCCTTCTACCAGAAGAGAGATGCTAAAGGCTACAAAGCAAGGGTAGGCTTCTAGACAAAAATAGTATATTTAGTTACAAAAAAAAAAAAAAAAAAAAAAAAAGACCCACAAAAAACCCCAAACAAAAAAAAAGCGCACCACAAAAAAACCCTAACAAACAACAAAAAACAAACAAACCATGACAGGTACACCTGTGAGAGGCTTTTTAGACTGGAAAATCTTGGGTTTGTTTTTTTTTAACTGTATTTGTGCTAAGAACAAATAATATCACTACTTGCAAAGTTGTCTCTTTTCTTAGGCCACATGGCTATAGACTACTTCTGGAGAGGCTTGGGGATGCACAGCCATGTGACCTGCCAGTCACTGAAAATGCAAAACACACTGCAAAGACACTGACAACTCGACAAAGTAACTGCATGGATGCCATTCCTGGTTGTGAGTTCACACATGGCATTCCCCTCACTCCAGAACCTGAGACAGACAGACCTGGTTTATATTTAGTACCAGAAACACACAGAATGGGGAGGAGCTCCCTGGGCTCCACTTAGGATCACTGACCAGTGTCCACCATCATAACAGCCAAGGAACATCTAAGCCTTTCCACAGGATGATCAAAACTAGTGAAAAATTGTTATTGTACACTTTAGGAATGTTATAATATTGGTTATTGTATTATATTATAATACTGGCAAAATACTGATTTGAAAGCCAGCTACTTTCAAAACGAGACATGCTTAAACACTGCCCAGGGCCTATGTAATTAGGCTTTAACAGCTTAAAGAGCTCATGTGCATGAGAACAAACCCTTTTCCCTGTCCCTGATTCCTTGGATTAGTGTCAGAAACAGTTAATGCTTCCAGCTGAATGACAGATATATGCCCACCCAATAAATCACACAGATGAATTGTTAACTTATCTGTCCCATGATATTTAGTTGAAAGTTCGTGGCTGCTCTCAGGAAAAAAAAAATCAGCAAGTACCTGTTAAACCAAGCTCTTTATTTAATGAACAGTGCTAATGGCACATGTACTAGCATTTGCTCTCTGCTTCTATAATTCAAAAAAAATTCTTTTCTAACAGATGTATAAATGAATTTTTCAATAGAATTGGAGGTTACAATATTGATCCTGCAAAATGATGATTTTTTTTTTTTTAGGATAAATTCAAATTTCACTTCAGATATGACATCAGTGTCCAGTTTTCACAGCCAGCAACATGATGAGAGATATTGTACCTGTTTTTTCATGTATAGATATCAATAAAGTTTCAGAAAAAAAGTAGTATGCAAATACTAGGAAGTCAAAAATATGCCTCCTATTAAGGAAAGCAAGTTTCTTTTGCTTGGACATCATTAACATGAGTGAAAAGTGGTCAGAACTCCTAAGCAGTATTTAATGCCATTGATAATTTTATGATGCAGCCTGTTTTCCAACTAAAAAGAAATATCACTAAATAAATGTAGTAACTTTTTTATATCCTTAGAGTGGAAACAGCAAATAAGTTAAAGCACAGAATATTTTTAATTACTTTAATAAAACCAGTTTGTGATGATCAAGGAACAGTTTAGTAGGACTGAATTTGGCACAGTTAACGTTTAAAACAGACAAATATTGTCAACCCAAAATGTAAAACAATACATTATTTCCTAAAAGGTATGCTCTCAGTGTCAAAAGGAACACAAAAGTTTTTGTAACTATTAGAACCTCTCTCTTTAACAATATTTTGCTGTGAGAAAGCTCGCAGCTGCAACATATGTATATTTCCAGAACTCCATTACCTCATGGATATAGTAACAGGGATAAGCAGGAAACTAAACTTCCACTATCAAGCTTGTAATAATCTCTTTGAAAAATGGAAATATTTTCTTTCTGTATTTTTTTTACTTTTCTTTAGGAATGTTATTTGTATTTGTTTGTTTCTTGTGATTACATTGTGAAAACCGCATTTATTTTCAAGACCAAGCAGAGGATGTGTAGAATGGATTGCTTACCAGGGCCAGAAGAGGGAGCTCAAATTAGTACTTTCATTTATTAGTCTAAAGCAGCTTGCAACCATAGAATTTAACAGTAAAGGTACTTTTAAAACATTAATTAGACACTTTGCTGTATCGTGCATTAAATTAAGGTAACATTAGCCTCTCTGATTGGTATCTGTAGTAATGGCAGTACAGGTCAGAATTAAAGGTAAAAGGCTCTCTTAAAACTCAGCCTTCACACCACAGGTGAAACCTGAACAAAAACCAGGTTGCCCTGCAGTAAATGCCTTCAAACTCACCTCTTTTCCTTTGCCCATCAGGCACATAGAAGCATACTTCCCAATGGGAAACAAAGCTTTGTAGGTTTGTCCCAATTCTTGCTGTAAAGTCTCAGTACACACGCACTCCAGTCCAAGAGACAACTTCAGGTATTTTTAAGAACAAACTGACTTACACCTCTCTGTTCTCAAAGCAGAATCAGTTAACTCAGGCTCTGCTTTTGCCTCCTGAGCTGCACTCTCTGCTAGTTATTCTGTACCAAGTTCTTGCTGTGCTGCTTGGCAGAATTAAACCACCACAAGTTCACTAAATTTTATATTTTCCTATCTACTACCTTTAATACAACATATGTTGCCACAGCTGTGAATATGGACAAAGAATACAAAAGCACATCTCGCTGAGGGGATTCAGTCTGTGTTAGATTAGACATGATAAATCTCTTGGATAAATAAGTTTGTACCAAACAGCATGCAATTATTGCTTTACATGCTATAAATAACATATCCATTTCCACTTAAGGTTTTCAGAAGTTCAGTGTAGTAATTGTTATAGACAGTAACAGTAATAGACAAACAGAACTGGTAGCATAATAACATCAGAGAAATCTGGGATAAAGTATACAAGCAAAATCCCTTCAAGTAGCTCATAAGTGTGGAAATGGATTTGCAAGTGTACAGAATGTCATATTTTATAAAAATATTTATATGGTGGCAAGAACAGAGCCTACAGAAGTGTGAGAGAAGAAGGGTATGTTTGAATTTTGTTTCAAGGGGATGAAATCAACAGAAAGGGGGAAAAGATTTAAAGAAAGTATTAAAATGTTGATATTAACAGAACAAATCTCACCACATAAAATCCATAACCAAAATTAATTTAAAGGACTCTACAAATAAAGAAAATATATCATAAGAGTCTAAGAATAAGACATATCTTTTCTTTGTCCTCCTGCAACCTAATATTTAAATACAAGGTTATTCTCTCAGACCTTAAACTCTCAGATCTTAAACCCTCAGACCTGCACCTCTCTAAAGGTGAGGTTTTCAAAGAAATATCTGTGTAATCTGTGAAATATTTCTCCATTCTCAAAGAAAAAATATCTCTGTAACTGTTCTGGAGATTAGGAATACATTGATTAAAAAAACAATTCAATTGCAGTGAGATAATTAAAAAATAATTTCAGCAAAGGAACAAAACAACAGAATAAATAAATTCATAAATACAAGTATGCACGTAGAGAAAACCACTCAATGCAATAATGAACAATGTGTCAAACAATAAACATTTATTCATTAATCTCATGGCTTCTTTGATGGCACTGGATTCTTCTCTTTCCGTTTAGCAGCTCTCTCCATTTTTAGCTGTAACAAAAAGACACCAGCAGTGGTTCAAACATTGATTTGCAAATCGGGCAATGATGCAATATTAAATTTCTACATCCAGTCACAAATTTACCAGGGAGAAAGGTACACAACATTCTTATCCCAACCTAGTACTGCTTACCTTTGCACCACAAGACAAAGGAGCACTTCCATGGCACTGCAGCTCCTCCCCTATTGAAACCAGGCTGCTTATCTCTGCTAATGGCAATCTAGGTATTTAAGTATCCCTCAAGGCCAGTGTGCCTCACGAATGTTCACGGGTTTATCTCTATGTCAATGAAAGGTGGAGCAGTTTTATTGCAGATGTCTAACAGACACAGTTAGAGGAGCCAGCACACATAAAACCACACAGGAATGGTGCTAAACCTTCATCTCAAAGTCTCCCTGCTGACCCACAGGGCCATGACTTCCTCCTGTAAGATTTTTTCTACACAACAGACTCTTGTAGTGTGGTAAAATTTACCAACACATACACATTTCACTCTGTCATTTTGTAGTAAGTCTATTCATCCAAACAAATATATCTGCTAGTTTAAGAAGCTATGATTTTTCTCAAGTATTGTTACACCAGTGAATGAAATCATATTTAGAGCAATTATATAAAAAGGGATGCAGAGACTTTTGCATCCCATCTAACACATATGCTGCCATTACAATGCAAAAAAAAAAAAAAAAAGAATTAACATGCTTTTTCCCATCATCAAATAGTATCAAAAGAAAACAAGACCTCATTGGGATGTCTACAAATGAACTCACCACTAAGCAAATGTTGTTGGTCTACACAAAAATGCATTTTAAAACACTTTTCCCTCTTTGAAGGCTTGAGGTTTTTATCTAAAATTCCTACTGCCTTTTGCATAGAAAATAAAATCTTGGGGAGAAAAAGAAACTGAGAAATTTGAATTTGATGTTTTCTATGAACCAATGTAATAATTTGTAACATCTGTCCATATTTTGTGATGATTTACAAAACAAAGACAATTATCTTGAATTTCACAAAGCTAGAGCAGCTTTCTCCTTAACAAATACCTTGTTGCATGCCAGCAAGCAAAAAAGCAAAACAGTTTAGATCTTAAAAGTTAATGATGCAACATTTCCTTTCAAAAGAAACAGTAAACAGTCGAGACATACTTCAGCTGAGATGGTGGAGCTAAGGGGCTAATGCGAGGAGAGCATGGGTGTTTAAACATGTTTAAACCTACAGCACAGGACATTTAAATTAAAGATAGGCAGTGTGGTGGAGGAGGCACTTCTAAATGAGTGATACAGATCATCTAAGAAAGACCAAATGTAGCCAAACTTACACAGACAGTCATAAAAAAAAAAAAAAACAACATAACATTTTATAAGTGAGGTAGCAAACATGCAGTCCCAAATGTAACAGGGGAGTTTCTGTGACTCTGCATTGTTGTTTCTTTTTGTCACAAAACCTTTTACTAAAGGTTTTGGTTATCTGTAATAGTTACCTCAATTGAAAACTGCCTGGTTAAGGTAAATGCCATCCCACACAACTGACCTCTGAAATCCTGTAGTAGCTCATAACTGTATTTTTAAATTTATGTTAAGAAGCTAGCTTTCTCAGAAATTGAGAAGGAATTACCATGCATTTATATGCCACTTAAAACATACATGTATGGGTTTTAGAAATCCTCTTGTGAAAGTGTATTTAAATTAAGCGATAAATGTAATAACTTGCCCGTTCTTGATAACGTTTTTCAAAGTAAGCCATGTCGTCAGCTTCTGATTGTTTTCCATGAGAAACTTGCCCTGTAGCACTTGAACTACCTAAAAACCAAAACACAAACATAAAACAAACTCCCTTTTTATTTAATGATGCTTGGTATTCCATTCGTTATATTTTACATTTGACAAAACCCATCTAAATTGGGAGCTCACCTTTATAGGCAAGCAGAAAACCCAGCATTTGGGACCAAAGATAAACCTTTTTAGTCTGGGCTTGCACCTACTATAAATTTTCTTAAAGGAGTTGTATTAATTGTTAAATTGTTGTACTAAATAAGGGACATAAAATAAGTGTAAGTGATCCACATTCTACTGGCAGAAGGCAGTTTCACAGGATTGTGCTGAATATGTACAACCCACTCAGATATGATGAGTTTCTAAGAGGAATTAAGAATTTTAAAAACCAATCAAATGGATATGTGACACCATTGATGGGAAAGATAAAAAACACTAAGAAAAACCAATTTAAAGTAAAAAAAAAGACAAAAAAATCCCACATCACAAGCCAAAACAAGCATTAAGTTATTCTAAGCATTTGAAGTATATGAATGTTGTACTAACATATCACATAGCAAAGCTTCAATATTCATTTTAATGCCCTGAGCATCCTTCAATTCATTAATAAAATCAATTAATTTTATATTAAATTCTCTTTGTACAATAGTATTATCCTACTTATTCATCACCTGCTATTTGTGGCATGGTTTGAGTGGAACTCGAAGGCCCCTGAAATGCTTTTAGAAATGGATGATCCATGCTCGTAATAGGGGCTTCTAAAAGTTCAGCAGAAGGAGCACCTGTCAGAAAATGAGTTGAATGAAAACAATAATTAACTCCAGGAGATACAGTCCTAATACATATGCTGGGGTCAAAACAAGGTTACAGATTGATATCTACAACCCTCAGCACAGACCCCATAAACTGGAGTTAAGAAAAGCAGTACAAGGATAGCTTCAAAAGGATTGAAAAGCTTTGTTTCTTCAATTACTACAGTAATGTTTTTGTTTCTAAACTTCAGACAAATCCAGGAATCCAGATCAGAATTTAAAAAATAAATAATGGGTATGTGGCAATAACAGATAAAACAGTATTTCAGGACAAAACATATGTGCTATTAAATGACATAAAATCACAGAGCAGAAAAAGTATCAAGAGTGACTAACATGTCTGCTAAAAAGGTCTACCAATAACTTTTTTTTTTTTTTTTTTTTTTTTTTTTTTTTTTTAAAAATTTTTTACCTTTTTTNGTGCTGAACAGCTGTTAACCTTTGAGTTTGGAATAAAAAATGCTGTAAATATATAAACCAAGAAATACCTGGGCAGTATTAGGCTAAAAGACCAACATAAGTAGAACATGGAAGTATTAGGTTACAGGAAGTATTGTAAGTTACAGATTGTCTCTAAAGGATATGCTGCATTTCAAGCAGAAGCAACCAGGTTGAACACCAGAATTTTTGAAAAATTGTTTTTTTATCAGCTCGCTACAGGGACTAGGACAATGTGCCTTAACACCTTGAGGACAGCTGGAAAGGAACAGTCTTTCTGCAGTTCTACTTCTATTCGTCCAATTTACCTTCAAACTCTGAAACTCTATTTTGATTTAGTACTTTTCAAAAACTTTGTGAAGAATTAAAATTTTGTCTCAGGTCGGTTGCACATACCTATTCCACTGTCATCAAGCCTCATGTAGCCTTCTGCTAGTGAACTAAAACCAGTCAGTCCTCCCATGGCAGCGTAAGGAACATCCTGCCCCACGGGCTTTCCTTGGGCTAAGCGCTCCTCTTTCGTTTCCACAACTGTTTCATGAGCATAGGCTGGCTGACCACATGCACAGGTAAAGCAGCTGTGAAAGCCTGAACACTTGGAACCTAAGAAACAAATAAATGAGTGAGATGGTGATGGGATTTAACCATCCAGCTGTGTGAAAAGGCTGTATAAAAGAGAAAGGATGACTCTTGGGATTAGATCATGGGGGCCATCCAGTCACAGGATCCTACCAAGCCAAGTTTCAAGTACCTCTGAGGATGGAGATTCCACCTCTCTGAGCAGCCTGGACCAATGCTGCATCAGAAATTCCTTTTCTGATATCTAACTGTACTTCCTATGTTGCAACTTGTGTTCATTGTCATTAACAACACACCTCTCCATCCACTTAGAACGAATAAAAAGAAAAGAAATTCTGATGCTGGTTAAAGCTGATAACCTGCCATCACTTTGGCAGCATTCCCTTCAAAGGTGTATAGCTATATCAATGTTGCAGGGCTAAGAAACTTCATATCACAATTTATTACACAAATCACAATTTAAATGTCTTTTAAAAATAGCAAAATTTTCTCAGTAGCAAATAGAGACTTTGGAAGCAACAAAATGAGTTCTACACAGGAGTACCATTAGACTGACTTTCAGGGGGTTTTTAAGCTTACACAGCCACAGGATGTAATTGAAATAGTTATACAAATGTTATGTGACATTCAGAAAGAGAGTAAAGTGACCTGTCTGCCCTAGCTACATCTAAAACTGTCAGCAAAGCCCCTCTGGAGCAATAATGTGACCAAGAAATTGAGGAAATGATGTTGCAAATGTTTCATTATACAAATTACACTCCTTCCAGCTCACAGTTCATTTTGTGGAGCCCCATGAAAGGTTTCTTTAAGTCTTTTGTAATATGTTGATCACATTAATGAAAATGTTAAAGGCTTTTTTCATATTATTTTGGGTGCTCCTCAGGAACAGAACTCTATGTTTGGACACAGAATACAGTACATGCAATACGTACAGAGCAACAAGCAGTTAAGTTTTTCAGTTATAACTTATCTGTCACGTTAGATTTATCAACACTGGGCAAGAGTAATACCATTACATTAAAACAAAAGAAGCCCAAAATAGAGGCAATTCTTGGCACTTCACTGCAAAATCTGTGAAGCCCTCAGAAGTGTCTGGTAGTTTTGAGAAACACTAAGCAAAAGGTATTATATATATTGATACTGAAAATATTATGTTCTATGGATTCAGTCTGAATTATCCAGCTGCACATCTAAGATTTTCACATTACTTAGTGCAAATTCTTTTAAAGGTTGTCATATAGATACTCTATGGTTTATTCTATGGGATGTGATTCTCAACCAGCAAAAGCTGGTCACATTTTTTTCTGTACAAAATAGAGACATTTCATGAAGGAAATTTAACAACAGCACAAAACTCTAGCAAAATAAAATCTTCATCTTACATAATTTGAGGTCTCAAACATCTTTATGAATTATTTATTTCCTGTGGTTAATAATTACTGTTGTTTCATAACATTAACCTCAAACAACTGTAGCAAAAAGCTTCCTCTTAATTCCTTCTCTAAGATCTTGCTGAAACTTCATTCCCATTCGCATTTCTGGACCCACAATTTCTATGGTCATGAATCACTTTGTTAGAGTGCTAGCAATAGAATTACTTGGGAACAGAGTACTACTTCCTGCTGAGTTGAGAAAAGACATAGAAATATATTAATGCTATAATCAACTAGGCAATAGAAGAATGGAGATCAACACTTCTTTTTCTCAAACTACCAAGTTCAGGTAGAAAAGGCACGTGCATGCAGCTGGAAGTGACAAACTGCAAAAAGGTGCTTTCACACTCTTTATCTTCAGGCATCTGTCTCCATAAGCACCTCTCTGAAGCACTCAGAGATTTAAACTCCTTCACAGGACCTGGGGAAACTAAGGAGGTTGTTTAGAACAAACCCTCCTGTGCAAAAGGCGATGTCTTTCTGGGAAGTGGCAACTTCTCATCCTTCCTCAAGGATGAAAATCCTCATTGGTCAGAGAAGCAGCACACACCCAATACCCTGGGCAGAACACAGATCCTTCATGTGCTGTTCCTGTTGAGTTTCCTGGCAAAGGATGCTGCAAGCCCAGCAGTAACTTACAGGAGTTACAGGGAAAGCCAGGTGCTGGGCTGTGCTGGTCAGCAAAGTGTTTGCAGCGGCAGCGGATGGGCTGGGTGCCGTTCAGGGGCACAAAGTGGTAGGATTGGCACGGGCAACCTTTCACTCTGCAAGGCACACTGATAGGGCGCTCCTTGGGAAGCACCTCATAGTCTGTTTTGTGTTGTTTATACCTAAAACAGGAAAAATAATAACTTTTATAACTTTTTAGTAGAAAACTACCAGAAAGTCTTAGCATTTACTTCACAACTTTTATTTTGAAGTAGCTTTAACTGTACTATTTACTCTTAATTGTTAATTTTCAATTAAATGCATAATAGCAGGTGGTTTTACATCAATTTATTACATAAATATCATATATCCTTATGTTTCATCTTGAGAACACTACCAGAATCAATCTATGTTAACTCATGCCTTGCAGCTGAATTTATTGAGACTGCAAAATCATTTTGGTCTCAAAAATATATTGACATTTGCATTTACAAACAGTTCTTCCTACTTAAAACCTAATTTTCTCAACCCTCAAATGTTAAATAAACTTGCCTGTGTGCTACTGTAATGTGTCTGGGGATATTTCACACTCTCCTGATTTTTAAAAATACTAAAGTGTGAAAGAAGGGAAGCTACCCACCGGTGAGTGCAAAAGCACGGTGTCTGTGGTCCCACGAGCTTACAGTCCATGCCAGTTGGTGATCTCCAGCTCACATACAACCTGTTCTGCAGCCGAGCTGGTAACACTTTCCTTTTGTACTCCTCGTATTCCTCAGGAGTAAAGAGCTTTCCTCCATCATCATCACCTACAATTCTGTACACACGGCATTAAAAAGCCATTAGAAAATGGAGACAATAAATGAAGGTTTCTCCAGATTTTTTTTTTCGAATAATATATAACAGAACTTTTTCTGTAAATGCAAAACAAATCTTGTATTTCATATTACTCTTCTAATAATTTAACAGAACTATAGCTAATATTTAGAGAAATTTTTTTTGAATAATGCTCTATAAAAATTTTTGCTCTGATGGACTGAAAATCAGTTCTAAGAGAAAAGGAGAAAATTAATACAGCAAACAATCAGGGGTTCTTTTGGAAAAAAAAAAAAAAGCAATGAACATCAGGGGTCATGTAATCAGTCAGCTCTACCTCAGACTTCATGACTGACCTCTGGCAAGTCACTTCACCCATCTACGCCCAATTTGTACTGCCATCAAAGTATCAAAATACACATCCAAGTTGTCTTATGATTCACAAGAAGACTATCCTAGTTTCTATAGCTGAAATTGTTGGGAGCTAAATCCCTCAATTCATTTGTTTAAGCTATCACTATGTTTAAATCTAAGGTCACTGAATAGCTGGAACTCTGGAGCAGCATCCAAATTCTGCATTTATGGACAAATTCTGCATTTATGGAAACAAGGACAATAAATAAAATATGTAGAATACAATTGAGACTTAACTGCAGCACCTCTGCTGAAAGTGATTTTATTAATGCCTGTAATATTTCAGTTATTGTTTATTGGCTATGATAAAACATACTGAACGAGTGATTCTTTGTCAAATATTCTGTGGATTTGTGCACTGCCAGCACTGTACAGCACTAGAATATGTGCCAACACAACGCTATCATTTGCATGTCAACCCAGCCAACACCCACTGAATCACTGCACATCTTATGTAAGAAATACCCCTGTGCCTTCCTCTGGTGTTTTACTCAAGGTTTTCCTAAACTAAATTAAGATCTCATCTCAGCACGACTGTGTTTATTTTTGTTCAGCCTTTTGAGAGGACCGCTGACAAGATTAGCAAAGGCACAGCAGCAGTGCAGGGGATTCATACAATGCAAACTTTGAACTCACTATGCACAGAAGCCCGTGTATTCTGAAAGAGCAGTACGGCTGGCAGATTATCAAATAATGGTTTGGATTGGACCGGACCTTAAAGACCCCCCAATTCCAACGCCCCTGCAGTGAGCAGGGATGCCACTGGTAGACCGGATGGCCTCCCGCAGCACATCTCACGCTGCCGGGCGGGCCTGGATGCGAGGGACGATGTGTGACTTCCCTGCTGACAGCCAAGGTTTGCAACGCGTGCTCAGCAGGGCACGCCAGCCACGGCACCTGCGACTGCGACAATGAACGGCGGGCGGTGCATGTGGCTCAGCGGAGCCGCCGCAGACCCCGAAGCAGCCAATTCCGGAGGGCCGGAGGCGAGCATCCCTCCCTGAGGAATCCCGGGCCGCCGGCCGGCTACAGGGGATGCGACGCGGCTGGAAACGCCCGTCCCCCGCCCCAGCGACCCCGGCGCGCCGCCCCTGTGCCCTCACCGCCGGTACTCCGCGTACTCCTCCAGGGCCCGCGCATCCACCTGCAGCCGCTCCATGCCCGCTGGGCCGCCCGGGGCAGGGCGCTGGGAGCGGGCAGGGCCCCGGCGGCGCCGGGCGGCGCCCGCGCACGGAGAGCGGCAGGCGGGAGGCACCGGGAGGCACCGGGAGGCAGGCGGGGCAAAGGCGGGGGACAGGCAGGAAAAAGGTGGGGGACAGGCGGAGGAAANNNNTGGGCGCAGCACGCTCCGCACCGGCGGCTGAGGAGCGTGCGGGGCCGGGAGGGGCGCGGCCCCGCGGGCACGGCCGGCCCCGCGCCGGGGCTGCCCCGCCGCTCGTTACCGGGCGCTTCTTTGTTTCCTTCTGGTCGGCGCAAAGCAGGGAGCTAGGTGGTGACCCACGAAATGCTAGGTCATCAAAACTTTATTTGTTACACTTTAACAATGGCGTCGGCGTCCCTTGGTTATAAGTTGCATCATTTTTCGACTATTTAGTATCCAGCCCCCTATTTGGTAGTCATAGCTCTCACTTGTGCTCCTCAGTACACAGGCGCGGTTCTGCCCGTTTGAGTCTGGGGTCTGTTCTGAGTGGGTGGTCGCCGTCAGTTTTGCTGGCTTCATCCGTGGTGGCTCTCATCCAGACGCTCCATTCATCTTGGAATTGTCTTCTCTTTTCCTTAAAACAAAAAATTAGCCGAGCACACAACGTTCACAAATGCAGTTGCACAATCATAACTGTCCACTATGGCTACTGGGTAGCAACTAAAAAAATTGCAGAGTTTGATTCAAATCTTGAGGGGCTCAATATCAAGGACAGGAGAGACGGGGTGTGCACACACTCTCTGGGAAGGCGGTCACCCTTTGTGTCCCGGGATAGGCGCGCTCCTCGAGCAGCAGTGCCCGGGCACAGCCACACACACACACACACACACACAAGTGCAGTGCCTCGGAAGGGCACCCACAGCCTCGGGTGCCAGCAGACACACAGCACAGCACCCAGGCCCTCCCCGTGCCTGCCTTGCACCCACTTTGCCCTCTGCTGCTGCTGCTACTTAGACCACCACTTTTCTGGTGGGTAGGTGAGGGGTGTTTTTGGTTGGTCACCAATTCCTCTTCCTTTACAAAATAAAATATATATACTATTAGAAAATATGTTTTCTCATAGTTCAAGACTACAGGAGACCAACTGTGGGAAACATTCCTAACCAAAGATGCTTCTTAGACTGAAAACCTGCAAGTCCCAGTTCCTCTCCATATGCCATAATCAATGTAACCACATTGAAACAATTTCTCCAATGTGTTTTCAGTGAATCCATCACAGACTGCTATTTCTGATACTGCACTATCTGTGATAATTAACTGCTTCCCCTTGATATGAAAAGACTGGCCACAAAGTGATCAAATATGTGAAGAAAAAATATAGTATGTTTTCCTTATCCGAGCTTTAGGAAAATTGGTATTTAAATAGTGCTCTGCCTGCTAGCATAAGCTATGAGCCTTCAGACTGTCAAACTGAGATCCAAGAGGAAAGGCTTTTTCCATACCATAGAGTGACACTTCCCTGGAAAAAAAACAAACAAACACAACCAACAAAACAACAACAACACCCAAAAAAAAAAAAAAAAAGAAAAAAAAAAAAAAAAAAAAAA
>VWYO01020120.1:102178-113595 GCA_013400275.1 Rhadina sibilatrix
CACCAAAACAAACAAACAAAGAACCCAGCAATTCAGGGAAATGTCCACATAGTTTTGAACTGGGCAAGCCACCAGCCACATGCAGCAGAAGGTGAAGAAGAATGTCACAAGGACCATGGCAATGTTTTGACAAAACATCCCTCAGATAGAGAAGAAACAACAGGGACACTCTCAGGTTCCCAGCAGCGTCCAAATAAGGTGATAGGGCATATGGTTTGGGCATTTGTCCTGTGGCTATGCCACATGTATAAGAAATTTCAGCAGGGCAGACAGCACTGCAACACAACACACATGTTCTGTCACACTGAGATCTGAACACAAACAGGTCATCCTCAAAGGCAGGAAAGATATGGGAGCAAGTCCTCACTGCAGTCAATACATCTTCAAGTAAGCTAGTAGAGGAAAATAAAATCACATTTAAAAGGCCAGGATTGTCAAGGAAAAGTCAGGGAAAATTCCTCCTGTGACCAAAATTTCGAAAAAGAAACAGATGGGGGAAAGGGGACCTTGAAAGCAGAACTAGAAGCTCTGCAGAGAGAGAGTTTGAACATACTGAAGAACACACTGCTCCACAGGAGCTGCACAAAACTGAAGATTTCTGAGCTACCTTATCTGCACGCACATTTTGCTGGTGCCAGAGATCCCAGTACTGCCAATAAAGGGGGGGGGGGGGAGGGAAGAGCTCTGGCAAGCCTGGTTCACACAGAATGAGCAGAGCTCCTGTGTCATGGATTGATGTGGCTCATCTGTGCAAGATCTTTGTTAAAAACAGTCCCCTGAAATACAGCTTGAGTTTAGAGAGAAGAGCCAGATTTCTTAATAAGGCGGCTTTCAGGGAGGAGTACAAATGTTAGTCTGTCTATATGTCACTCCTGTCAGTGTTTATGAATGAACAGCCAATGAGAACTTACTGAGAGAAGGAAATCAAGTCATTTTTTGTGAAGCATCTGTCCTATTAACTATTTCCCATCAAAAAAATAGGGCACTTTTTTCCTGGATTTGATCACAGCAAGTGTTTTGCAATGATTGAGAATGTTCAGTTTATGACCACCCAGTGCTAATAAGACACACACCCCCCGCTCCTTCCACCTCGAGAACTGCTTGGATCCAAATCTAGATCAGTAGACTTACTTGGGAACAGATATAAAAGGTACTTTGTAACTCAGGAATGGAGTTCTTAGCTAATAAAGGTATCTCAAACACTCTCTTTTTACTGTCATAGCATGAGTATTGGAATACATTTTGAATTTAGAAAACCAATTCCTGTCTCTCATCTCTTCAAGGAGGTTGTTAATAGACATGCAAAATAAAATTCATTAAAGACTGCTCAAAACAGATGGGTTTTTTTGTAAACTACCAAATAATTTTGAATAGCAGGGAAAGAAAAAACGGTGGCTTTCTGCTACCGTGAAGAAGCCATGACACAAGGTAAGTAAAAGAAACAGGAATCCAGATGGCATGTTTTACCTCCTGTAGTTGTGATGTAGCATACGGATACTGCTGGCCCAAGATCTCTGAACACATCAAAGTGGGCTGAACATACGGACACATACATACAGTACAGCTCTGTGAGACCTAAGGTGCTGCCCACACATCAAAGGCAACAGCTTAATGTTTCACAGAGTGTTGACAGTCTCTCTCAACACCCTCTGTTAACAATAAAATGTGTGACCCTTTACATTTTTTAAAACCCTTACAAGTTTGACAAGTGTTTAAAATTATTCTCAGTGAAACATTTATAAATTGAAGATAGCTACTTCACTAATGCAAAAACAATTGGTTTAGGAAAAACCTGTTTTAATATTTTAAACCTCAAGTCATCGTTTTGAAGTAGTAGCCAGTCATTCTATTCCTATGGGTCCAGTCAATGACTAATTACCTCTTCTGAAAACAAGAAGAATTTAAGTGGCATAAAGCGTAACAGAAACAGTTTCCATCAAATGGTTTCCTCCCTCCACGTCTTATCAATATCCTGATATATTTAAAAGCAAATGCAAACAGTACTCAGTTCTATAAACTTCTAACCATGACCATATACTATGCTACAATAAAAATTAGTTTGTGTGTTATTAAACCTAGTTTACAATACTTAAAACATGTTTTTCTTCAGTTTTGCTATCAGAAAAATGGAACCTGATTAGACACCAACTGACAAAGTAAGTTGATGAACACCACAGGGAATATGGAAGCTCATGTGCAAGCAAGGATCAATTAATAATGAAAGGTTTTTGTTGGAGGTACTGACAAACACAGTTAGGAAACTTGTAGTAATTAAGATCACTCAGAGATAAGATAATTCAGCAGCATTATCATTGGTGCTTGAGAGATGTGATTCCATGAATGTATGTAATGTGAATGTTTTTTAAATTTGGCTTCATTTTAATAACCTAAAGGATATATTCAAATGCCTATGTGCATCATTCCTAACAAACTGAGATTAGTGAAATACCCATTCAGTACCAGTCTTTTCCACATGAAAAACACAGCAAAAATCTAATTCACTTTTTTGGCTGCTATAAAGGGAAGTCTCCCATTTTGCTCTTGTCTTTGAAGGTGGCATGCTCCCAAATACACTAAATTGAACCCCAAAGACAGGAGACTCCTTGTTTTGTAAAATAGAAAAATATGAAGGAGCACAATCATTAGGTAAGGAGGATCATATTTGGATTAATTGTTAATTGACATTCTTTATCACCTTTACAAATACCACACCAATTTTACATAAGAATGTTTTAGACATTCAGCTCATTCAATTAGTCAGTGTATTTTTAGGATATAAAAGGTGTATATTAAAAGGTTTTCAAGAAAAAGTAATGAACTGGAATGTTAAATTTTATGTAATCATTTTTCTAAATAACTTCTTGATAGAGCTTCTCAAGTTTACTCTGCTCCTGCACTCTGACGATCAAAGGCTGTGAGAGCAGCAAATACCCCCAGAACATGTACTTGCACAGGAGGTGCTTGGTTGCTAAAGCAACTTGCACACATCACAAACATGATGCAGTTTGGAAACCTCTGCATTAGCAAATATTTTTAATTAGAATTCAGATCTATCTAGTCAGCTCCTTTAAATTATTGTGTTATTGAAAAACGAGGATTTAACAGTTACTTGGAAAAACAGACAACTGTGCAGTACGTGATGCATAATACTGGGTGCCAAGGATACTGATGTTTCACCACACTAAACATAAGAATCTGTATATCCTGGGCCATGTTTCTGTATTTTTTAAATTGTTTCATTTAAAACAGATCAGCAAACTTCTGTGATCTTAACAATGCATAGGCAGCTTGTTAAGAGCTGTCTCTGTTTCAAAGGAGTGTCTGTCCGTCTGGCCATCCACTCATCTCACAAGTTCTTTAATGTGGAACCACTCAGCACTTCTTCACATACAATTGTGAGAAAATGCTTGGATATCTTTATTACATTAAGATTACTATGCAGAGATTCAAAGCTACCTATTTAGATGAGAAAAGCAACAGAAAGGACAAGAGAATAAAGACAATTTCCCCAAGATTTTTGCCTGCCAGGTATTTAGTTGTAGAACTCAAGGGCTGTATTGAGACCTGTGCTGTTTCTGTCTATTTAGACAGCAATCAATATACACTCTTTCTATTTTTCTTTATTAGAACTTTTGTTTGGAAGTGGATCTTGAACATTTTTTTGCTACCTACATTAAGCAATCACTCAGAGGCACAGAAGTACTGCCAATTACCTAGTGAAATCAGCTGATAAACACTCATGAGGCAAATTACAGCTGGGAAAATTCGGGTCCCCTAATTTACCAAAAGATTTCAAGAACAAAACCAAAGCACTCCCCCATCCCCCAAATCAGCAGTTCTTTATATAAGAGAGGTTGTATGTCCTCCTGCCTTCCAAAGAACAGATGAAGAAAGAAATAATACCCCAAACCCCATCCAGCCCAAGAACCAACCAACCATAAGGAGATTCTATACAAACAAAACTTGAATGAGGTCACTTTGGGGGGCTTTGTGATGTCATCTGAAATGGAAAATACACAGCTGCATCATAAAAACTGCAGCACAGCAGAAATACTACTTAAATATTGCTCAGAAAGAAAAAATATGCTTGGCAACACAACCAAACGCTGTGATACTATCCAGCACTTTGGACCTGGGGTAAGTTGTAGGCTTTCTCTTGCTTCTTCTTCACAAGCGCTTTGGGCTCTTTACACAGCCTCCTACCTTTGTAGGGCTGCCACACCTCTCACATGTCCTATATAGGACGCTGCAGGCTAGAACATGCAGATGTTTTCCTGCTACTGTTGTTAATAGGAAAGTCAGCTGAGACCCTCCCTTTATCCCTTCTTTACCTTAGTCTGCACATCTTAAGTTTAGTTTTGCCACTCTGAAAAGAACTGTGTGTTTATAGCACAAAGGTTTCAGTTTGTAACAATTAAGTATCTAGGAAATACACCAGACAGATGGATATAAAAATCATTCAATCGATCTATCTTTCATGTTGTCAATCTGCAGGTTCAAAAGAAGTTCTGCACATATCTTTTTTATTCTTATGTTAAACAGCAAAGTCTTCACCATTAAAGATCTAAATCAGTTTTTGTATCTTCATTTCTTTCTCCCGTCACCTCTAACTTGAGGAAGGTTTCAGGACACTAGAATTTCAAGAGCAGAAGAATTCAGAGACTAAGAAGGAATTCAGTGACACCAGAAAGGGTACTACTAAAACTCAGAGGTGTAAAATTTTCCAATCCAGAAACTGATAGAGAACATGTAGCAAGAATGACAAGACCATTTAATCATAAAAAACCCCGACAACAAACAAACAAACCCAGGAGCATTTACAAGTACAATTAAAAATTTATTTTTCTCTTTCTGCATTGAAGTGAGTACATGTTTACACACAATGTGACAAAAAAAAATCATCTGGAAACTAAGTAGTAATTACGATTGCAATTGTATTTTCCTTTATAATCATTGAGAATATCAGCAGGGAAACAGAAGAAAGGGAAAAAACCACATAACTTTGCCTGGTATTATCACCCAGCACCTCTGGTTTTAGTCATCCCCAAAATCTCACTCACAGAACACTTTTGGCAAAAGTCCCTGAACATTCTGTCCCACCCAAACATTCAGTACAGTTTCAAAAACAGGTTCAGTGGCACTTTAATATTATTTCAGTAACATTTGAGATACAGTGCACCCACACTGCATGCAATTCACTTTGCTGTAAGGCTGACTTAGACATAAGGCAAACATTACCTTAGCTCTCAAATATTCCATGATTAGACACTCTTAGTACATATACCTCTGTTAAAGGCAGAGATGCCTTGATTCCCTTCATTGCTTTTCCTTCTGATCAAGAAAGCAATTCAGAGAGATGGTGTGCTATACTAAACACAAACTGCAAGGCATTAAAATGTTAAAAACAAACAGCAATGAAAAAAAAATAAACTGTATTCACATATCCAAAACTTATTTCCATCACTTAAATAATTTTATCTGCAATTACAAAATACATACACTTAAATATCTTTTTAAGAAATAATCATCTAAGATATCACAGATGATGATTTGCTTTTGATAATATAACTGCCCTATCTCTGGCATAAAGATAAACCTGGACAGTGTTACTACCTAGAATGTTTTCCTATTATAATAATTTCTCTTAAATATACAGTAAATTCTCTTTAACTATTCTGACAGATAGTGCAAATAAAGACATTCTTTGGGTCACAATTTTAAAATATTACCACCAATGCTATCCTCAATTTAATATTGTTTTAGTAAATAAGTAAGAAAATATTTTA
The DNA here is from genome assembly GCA_013400275.1 of Rhadina sibilatrix. Classification (NCBI taxonomy): domain Eukaryota; kingdom Metazoa; phylum Chordata; class Aves; order Passeriformes; family Phylloscopidae; genus Rhadina; species Rhadina sibilatrix. The sequence continues at coordinate 107,965 of VWYO01020120.1, forward strand.
AGTGTACACATCTTCTAACATCTGTTTAGCAACACATTTTCCTCAGTTACCTTGGCTTAATGCAGATCACAAAAAATGAATAAGCTACAATACTGCTCACCTATCCAAAAGATATGTTATATTCATACTTAAATAAATAGATTTAGAAACCTACCTATAAGTTTTCCATTGCTTTCCAGGTATTGTTATTATCCAATGGCCTACTACATCAAATCATATCAAAATATCTTTAGAGACAACAAAGATCACTTCAGAAGCACTGCTCAAAGGCAATGAAAAAATGCTTTGAGAACCTAAGCACGTGTTAGGCCTACATAGATCCAAGCACACTGTAGAATACAATAGTTTACGCTTGTTTTAGAGTCAGCTACTGCTTTGCCCTAGCCAGAGACAAAAAGCTTATCTTAAATATTATCCATCAATGATGTAGCAACACAAAGTGGCCCTGTTTGCTATCTAATGTTGCTTGCTGGCTTTACACGTTTATTTGAAGTCACTGGCACCTGATGGTTAGTTCCATTAGTGGTATTTGTTGCTGAGCCATTCACAACAATGTAATCAACCTTGTTTTCCAATTTCACGAGGCGTTGTAAGATGTCATCCAGAAGAACAGCAATTGTTCTCTTAAGATCAGCTGAAGATAAGGGAAAAAACAAATTACAGACTGTTATTTACTCTGTGGAAAAGAACTGCCATTTCAACATATTCACATCTTAAGACTTGCTATCCTCCCTACCACACTTTTTGGAAAGGAGTGCAGATTGGTCTAGAAGTACAGAATTAAAGAGCTGCTTGATTTTTCTTTAATAACATTTCTTTGTTATTTTAGGGAAGGGAGATACCACCATAACAGGGAACTGTGAAGGCAGCCAATATTAGAAGAACAAAAACATAGTTGGAACATCAGAAGTGGCTATTTAAAGGTGTTATTTCAAATTTCATCCAGACAACAGCACTGGAATACTCAGCTCTGACATCTTTTAGCCTTGGGTGCAAGAGAATGTATCTAAATACTTCCCACCATAAAACAGTTAATAGTTTTTCCCTAAATGATGGTTTTACCCCATAGTAAAGCTGTTATTACAAGGAATCTTATTGCTTCTTACGTAAGCTATAAAGCAAAGGTAAAAAAATCTATTTACAGCTTAATTGATTGAAAAATAAGAGAAAAGATGGTAAAAAAGATCTCACATTGTAAGATGTCATTCAGAAGAACAGATGTACTTGTTACAAAATAAGTAACATCTTTCAATAAAAAACTATGTATGCTGTTGCCAACAAACTTACCAGGCTTTACAAGGTGTTAAGATTCCCCTTACTCATGAAGACCTCTACAAACTCTGTCTCTACCCCCAGCCCTCTTTTCAGTTCTTAACTAAGCAGAAAGACTCGGGACAAAGGTCACAGGCATCGAAGTGAAAACACAGGAGTAAAAGAGATAAAATTGCAAATCAGTAGTAAATTAAATTTCAAAAAAAGGTACCTCCCTCTAAAAATAACTAGTTCTTGTTCAGTAATGCTAACTTTGAAAAAATAAAAAAATTGCTTAACAATTCAAGCCAGAGCAGGGTCTGCTGTCAATAACAGAGGTCATGTACTCTGTAGTATCATTTTGTGCTCAACAATCTGAGGGAGGGAACTGTAAAGTTTTAATTCTGATGATCAGCAGGTAGACGAAGCATGACTTAAGTTGATATTAAACTTCAGACAAAACCACAGAGGACAAGTCTCATTTGGAAATACACTGTAAGACTTACTTCCTTACAGAGCAGGAAAAAGCTGCAGGACACAAGGATTTTTTTCAGTTTTTTTTTAAATGACCGAAAAACATAATTACACAGTTAAGGAAGGAAGTCCTTGATGACAAAAAAAAAAAAAAAAGGAGAAGAAAACAAGAAAGAAAAGATAAGGCAGTCTCTTACTGTCATAAAAAATAATTTTAAGAATGAAAGGATTAAAGGTTTAAACGCTTTTTACTGTCCTACTCCTCTTGGGTCGCTCCTGCACATCTTGTCATCACAGACTTGCTTCCTTCCTCCTTAGCAACAGCAAAAAGACTTCAGACACATTTTTGCTGCTTGCACTCTGACTAAATGCCTACAAAGGGCATCCTACAACAGGCAGAGTCATTTAAGAAAATCATTAGGGATTCAAAGTTAATTACTATACATCTTTTGAGATACTATTTTTTGAAATAAACATTTTTAGTTATCTTTTTAATACTTCAGAAGATAGTAAAAAGTGGCAACCTATTTATCAAGTTAGGTACATACTCACAAGACAGACAAATCAGAGATAAGATGCACCAAGTATTACAGCTCGCAAGACAAGGGACCTTATCTATGGCTACTTCTAAAACAAGGGGAGATTCTACCAAATTCATAGTTGCCTTGCAGTCTTCAGACTGCAAACTCAACTAGTATGTTGCTTTTTGATTGCTTTTTTAAGGAGAACAAAATTCAAGAAATAAAAGCAGGAAGTTAGCAATGAGGTACTAGAAAAATGTGGAATGTTGAATTGACTTAATATAAAACTTTGTCCCTGTATCAGGCATGTGCTTATTCCTTAATAGCTGAATATTCAGAAAAAGACAAATGTACTGTTACTTCTGTAAGTAACTGTAGTCATGTACCTGAAGAGATCTAAAAAAAATCCAGGAAAGCAAAAATTTCTTGTATTAAGCTTGATTTTGCAACTCATCTTAATCTTCAACTTGAAGACTGAATAAACTAAAATCAAATCAGTTAATACAGAGAGGCTTTTTTCTGCTGAAGAGCATTTGCTACTTAAAAAAAAAAAGAAAATTTAAAACTTTACAGTTTTCAGAAAAATAATATATTCAAGTAACTAATATGGCTTTTTTTCCTCTTACCATATCCTGACATAGAGGCTCCACCACCACCATTCATTAGGTTTTTATTTTCTTCTGCCAGTGCTTTGACATATCTTTTACTGAGATCTAATATTTGTCCACGCAACTCAGCACTGCTTTGGCGTCTTGGGTACTGAAAAGTGTAGCGTAGCAACATCAAACCCCAAATGATTCCAAAGACTAGTAAAAACATACTCAGTTTCTGGGACATATTTTTTCTTGAAAATGTTAGGAACATTTCTGATGAAGGCAACAGGCGCGTCCCAATTTCAAGAAAAGTAACTGAATTTGGCTTTGTCAAATTATATTACATATTAAACAAAAATAATATTTCTATGAAGTGAAAAATCTTCTGGCTGGGTCATCTTGAGTATATCTTCTCATGTTTTAGCTGGTCTTGATTCCTGAAATTTGTAAAGTACCACTTGGTTATTCAACATTGCTACAGTTGTTGAGATCAAGAACAAATATCAGTTTCCAAATACAGTATTATTGTATCATCTATCAAACAAGTTTTTTTATCTGCTTAGAGGTTCAGTTACATTTCTTTCTCACCTGTCATTTACAGGGTTTCCTCTTCCTATTTTTACTGATTTTTATTCTCCAAAAATGTGCTTCCACAAAGCACCTTAAGTATTTTAAATACTGGAATTTAAACTGACATTAAACCCAAATGCATTTGAAAGAAAATGCAATATCTAGAAAAGATTATATAACATTTCTGTGATGAGTTATACACATATATCTACATAAAAGATATTGTGAAATGATTCACTTGATTCTTCTTCTTCACTTTGAAGTACAGCACAAGTATGAACAGACAACACATGGAAGAATGTTTTTTGGTTGGTTAGCTAGTTCAAAGTTTCCTCTCCTGGCTTTGTACACTATTAAGGTTTCTTACTTGATTTGGTGTCTTACTATTGAATAAAGAGATAAAACCAAAATAAATTGGCACATTGCACTTAAGAATTTTACTTTGACTTTAAAAAATGTCTTACCATAGTACCCAATTCTGATCCTTCAATAGATTAAGGCTTCAGGAGGAAAGCAAACGGTAGGAAAGCTTCAGCAGTTAAATAACAAATGTTCAGACAGTTTGAAGCAGTTTGAGCCACACATCTTCAGGGATCTCTGTACTGCAAAAAAAAAAACAAAAAAAAAACCAGAAAGATTTAAACAAAAAGTGAAGATACTTTCATTTACTTGTGGAATAGTTGCAGTTGAAGGCTTTAAGCTACATGCTTTTAAAACAGAACCACATTTTCAATCAAAACTTCAAGCACTTATTACGGAAGGACATAAAATTACTCTCCTTTTTATTATGAATGCATAATACTGACTTCAAGCTTTCTTTTAAAAGAAACTTGGCAAGAATCTCACTCAGCATCTCCTTGTGTTACGAGACAGTGACAACAGATGTTCCGGATTCATCATACATGTACATGCACTTAGGCATGATTTACATAGGCATCATTCTCCTACTAATTTTTACCCCTCAAACAGATCCCACATTTTTAGACTCTCTCCATGTATACACCTTGTATTTCTCATTTTTCATCCAGCTCTGACACTACTCCAATTATTCAATATTTTCTTAAAGGAAAACTTCCATTATTTAACATCGTCCCACTAAAGCTAATCATTTTTCACAACAGTTACATTTTCCCTCACTATTCCCAGTTCTTCCCCACATACTACCTGACACAAGCACTTTTTAGGCTGAAATTAAGCATGGAATAGAGCTCCTCATCAGACTTTCTGTAGTGGCACTTACGTCTTGGTTTGTATCAGAATATTGAGATCGAGTTTCTCGTGCTGCTGAGCTCTCATCCAAACCTAACTCTGCCTCCATGGCACTCTTCATCCCCGCCCCTGACCAGTTCCATCGGCCTTGTGCCGACACCCTGCTGTCTGCTGCCAACACAAGTGTCACTGCCAGCAGGGCGCCGAGCCCTGCTTGTCGCTTACCCTTCACCTTCACTCTTCAGATAATCCTCTCAACAGGCAAGCCAGCGTGCCTGATTCAAGTGGCAAATTTTTGAAGTGCTCTAAAATCAACATGCATATCTAAATCATTCTGAAAATGATTAACCCAAGGCAGGACTTGGACACCAAAGCTGCCGTAAAGTAACAACCAGTTGTGTGTAAAATGCCCCATGGCAGCCACTGCCAGTACATAAACTCTTACTGCTGGATGCAGTAATGCAAGTGGCAATCCCAAGTCACTGAATGAGGAACAACTCACCCTCCACTGTGGGGTATGACCATGCACAAGGACAGACAGCTAACATGCAGTAATTTGAACTCCCACTGGAAAGGCAGTGGGACGTACTTTGTTCAAGGAATGTGCTTATCCCCTCCCCAAACTGTTTTAAGATACTAATTTGTCTTAAGTACGTAAAATAAGTGGGGAAACAGTAAAAACTTACATTCCACAGCACAAATATCTGGAATTGTGCGGTTTAAGATTTCCTGAAACAGATCTTCCCTAAACACTAACCGAAACTTCTTTCCCTAGCTCTTTGCCAAATCCATGGCTCTGCACTCAGACTTTAAAGAATAAACTGTACCCACAGCATTATATATCTACATAATCTCTGAACAGTATCAAATATGATGGAAAACTTTATGAGGTCCAGGAGAAGATGATTCAGTGATGGCCCAGAAGACCAAACAGTATCTCTCAAAAAGAGACCTTAAGTTTCAAACCCCATTCCCAAAAGTCTCTACTTCTTCTATTAAAAAAAAAAAAAAAA
>VWYO01020120.1:113616-126673 GCA_013400275.1 Rhadina sibilatrix
AAAAAAAAAAAAAGAAGAATGACCAAAAAGAAAATTGCTCTTGCAAAACTTAAATTTAGTTCAGCTCTCCACATATCTCCAGCCATATCTCCCCCTGAAGCATTTAGACAATACCACTACAGTCCTCTGGAGTAGAAATAACTCTGCCATCACACTGTAAATAAGACCACAAGCCAGGATAAGAGGTCTAGCCAAGAGGAAGAGATTGAATAAACTCCTGCCAAGCAGCAGCAGGAATTGCAGACTGGACCATCGCTGTGTATATCTGATTCACAGTGCACACGCTGACTACTGAAACTAATGGAAATCAAGGACTTCACCTGCTGGGAAATTGCATAACACCCACCACATACTGACACGAGGCAAAGAAACTGGGAGCAAGGTATACCAGAATGGAGGGAACTATTTGTACTTGCCACTTTTCCTACAAATTTTTAAAGGCCATTCCCTCTTCATGAAGTCCAGTCTAAGTTCTAGAGATTTGGTCTCCTCTTTCCTCCTGAAGTGCAAGCAGTTCTAGTGACTCCTAAGATACTCTCTGCAAGACTCCTGGGGTAAAACAAACAAAAAAAAACAACAAAAAAAAATGCTTATACCCACATGATTTAGAAGTAGGAAAAAGGAGTATCAAAGCAGCAGGCTTCATATTAGGAAGGAAATAGCATGGATGGATTGGAATATTTGGAATATTCTTGTATCTCTTATTGCCCTGAAGGGTCAGCACTTCTCTAATATCAGAACATCACAGTTTCAACAAAACTTGGACTCAGAATGGACCTTTGTTTTCAGTAATTCAGAGGTAATATCCCATAAGATAACAGCACACATGAAAAAAGGTATGCTGCCTCTTGTGATCTTTATTCTACCTCATTCTCTCAAAGCACACAATATGCTGAGTTGGAAACCCTCCCTAAGCAGGAAAAAAAGGAAGCTAACACTTCCTCTTCACACTGATTTATCCTGGATAGAAATGCTGGCATACCACTCTCCCAACTGCAGCTGAGGGACTTTTGTGGCAAAGGCAAAGCACTGCAGACAGCAACAGGAAAAAAAGGTGCACCACAGCTAAACCTTGCTGCTTTTTCCTACCATCTCTAATCATGGAGACTGAGACAAAAGGAAGACAACCATGAAAATGAAGGAGTATAACCAGAACAAAACTTGAAAATCTGAGGAGGGAAAGAAAAGAAACAAAACCCCAAACACAAAACAAAATATTCAAAAAAACCCGAGCCCAAATCAAACAAATCCCTGAGCAGACTGCAGGAAAAATAGTAATCCAATTATCCATGAAGAAGAGAATGTCTTCCAGAAAATCCTTTCAATAAACAGCCTAAAGTAACCAATTTAAGTGCCAGTTTTCCAAAGTACTTTAAATCAGCATGCATATTTAAATTATTCTGAAAGTTACAGGCCCAAGCCAGGAGCAACATTAGAACTTGGAGCTACAACCAGTTCCTGAATGGGGATCTGACTAGGTTTGCCTTTCACAGATATATAAAGAGCTTGGTTTTCTCCACTATTGCCACTGCTGATTGTCTAAGAATAAAGTACTGCCAAAACCTACCAATGTGGATACAACTTTGTCCAGTGGTACCACAACACTGACATCCATCTGGCAACAAAAACAATGAACTAAGGCACTTATACACTTCAAAATAAAATCATGTCTCTATCCTGTACACCTGAATTTCAAAATCAGTCATATATAAATTATATTATTGACTGCATGAAACAAAAGGAGCAAAGGTAAAAGAAAGAGCCACAGAATGCATTATATGTTCCATAATACAGCTAAGTTATACTTAACTACTACTTAACTAGCATCAGACTTCAGTTTGAACACTGACACTTCTCCATGGAAGCCAGCCCATACTTACAAAACATCCTTCTTGAATTTTGTTGCAAAGTCTTCCTCAGATTCTGCTTTGCTAATTCCCAGAAAAACCAGGAGATTATATTAACATACAACACAAAATGAAACGGTTTAAAACACAAAGGAATGCCTCATACAGGCTCTGAAACAACCTCAGGTTATCAGGGAAACAAGGCATACCTAAATCCTTAAAAGCTTATTGCACCTTACAGCACTGCTACTTCTGCCAGTCAGTTGGCTCATGAAAGATTGGCACACATTCATCATAATTTTTCCAGCCTGCCCAAGGGACTCCAGCCTTCCTAAACCACTAGAAATGGTTATAGGGAAAATTTAAACCTGTCCTGCAGAGATGATTTGTGTGCTTTCTAGTTTTGAAAAATGTACAGCACAAGATGACAGTAATTACTTGTAAGAGAAAAAGAAAGCAGCAGGTCCATCAGGTATTTTTGGTAGTTATTAATAAGCAGTTTGCAGATGCAAAGAATACATAAAACCAAAGCCTGAGAGAAACCCATTTGATTCAAAGTTCAAAAATACTTTTAAGAATAAAGCCAAGAAAAATGCAGTGAAAAGAATACTGTTAACATACAGCCCAATAAAGTAACCTCTTTGATTGTGTATTTTGAAAGACAGAATCTCAATTACTAAGGCAGTAGCTCCTCAGTGATACTCTAGAGACCTAGACAGGTCTCTAAAGAATTCATATATTGGGAAAGCAGGCTTGATAAATGGGAATTTTACTCAATATATTACTTACTACCACAATATTTATCTGTTCCTCACTTTCAAATTATGATCAAGAACAACATGACACTGTGCATTCAAGAGCAGCTCTGGCTTTGCAACTGCATAAAAAGAAGCAATTTATCAATACAGAGCTTAAGAAAAAGACATATATAGTCATAGAAGTGTGCATCCAATTAAAGAGGAAGTGGAAAAAATCTTGTAATAGAACAGACAGCAGACAGAAATCAGGACAGTACAAATAAAAGCTGACATTAATAATTACTGAAGAATAATTGTACAGTGAAAAATTGGAATTTATTACCATCTCAGTGGGAGCACAAAAATCACACCTGTACAAGAAATTACTATTAAATTCGTGGCAAGAAACATCCCTCAGTACAGAGAGGGTACTGTATCAGTAAACACTAAACAGCCTGTAAATATGCAAAGTGATACTTCATTGAAATAGCCAACAAACATTCCAGGAAGACAAGAATCACTGGGCATTACAGAATACCAGGAAAAAAAAATTCCACGGTAGCATCAAGCTCCATTGCATTATTTTCCCCTTTTTTGCATCTATTTACAGAGGGTACCCTCTGGCCCATTTACCTCTGTGACCTCCAAAGTAATATTTCAACAGAAAACTTTGAGCATCACTCAGTTGACAGGAATCAATAGTGCTGACCATTCTGAGAGCAGACAGGATGGTTCTATCTTATTTGGAAAACCCTCAGTCATTTCTGTGAAGCAATGAAAATGGGAAGTCTAAAGAATGACTGACACAAACCAAAACAACACAGAACATACTCACTAATCAATTAATTTTAGAAGAAAGACAACAAAAAAAGCATCTAGAAGCCCAGGAGCTCGCACGCTGAAACTTTTTGGAATGCCAAAAATGATGTTTGTATTCTGGTAATTTGCAGTCTTAGATGGTTGTTGGTTTGGCAGTAGGTGAAAAATCTGCATGAAGTGCAGCTGGCAAACAGGTGCCCAAAGAAGTGAAATGTTTACATGGAGCCCTGATTAAAACTGGTGCATAAGGAAGAATCACATTCCTCATATTTTTATGAGGAAAGTACTCAAGAAGATGCCAATAAACTACTGTCCTGTACTGACTGGCCCATCCATACTGGTGACTGTTGCAGACCAACATTGTCCTTTGGTTCTCAGGTTCATTCAGACAGCTGCACAGCACCATAAAAGAGCAGGATATTCTACTCAGAACCAACCATCAACAGCAATGCCAGTTCCCACACAAGTGAAACCACACTTAGTTGTCTTTTGATAAAATTTTCTCCCAGCACCTCAAGTATTCATATTACTGCTGCTATAAAATTTGGTCAACAGAAAAGCATCTCAGCAGAGAGGGAAAAGAGGATGCTGTACTGACAAAATCTCAGCAATGCCTGACATAACAGAGCCCACCAAAATGTGCTGATGAAACTCAAGGATCTTTCCAGACTGCATCACAGATGAGTAGACAGAAGAGACCATTTATATCAATAGCTGCTAGACTCAAGTGAAAATATCAGTACATAAAACACGCTGCTATCTTAAGAACAGGTAAGGCGGCATACTTCTGGACCAAAAAAGGCAGTCCTATCACTATGAAGGCTGCTGGGCTGCAGGTTTTAGCAATTCTGTACCACTTTCAGAGCATGCTGCCAAAGGAACCCGCCTTTGTGTCTTTTTCAGGACATCTGTCTTTATACCTTATACAGCATGTGTTCCTTCATTCCCTGCTTCTACATGCCCAAGACTTGCAATTACCTTGGCACGCTGAAAAAAAACCCCATCCTTTTGCCTTATTGCTAGCTGCCTTTTGGGAAACACCTTTGGATATTCCAAGTGAAAGACACATGAGGTTTAAGGGAATAGCAAAAATGGGTAACTACCAAAGATACCAATTCTTCTACAAAGAAAGAAAATCTTGTGTGCTCCCAAGAGCTCCTTGTCCCTCAGCGCAGCCAAAGTATATATGGGCCAACAAAAGTCCCAGCTCATCAGACAGACACAGTGTTGCTGCTGACAAGCTGCTGGGACTACCTCAGACATATTTTAAACCAGGAATGCTTTTACCTCCTCCAGGCTTCTAAGAACAGAACCAATTAGTCTTGTATGATGAACTTCAAGTTGAGAGCACAAACATACTGCTTTTGACTTGAAAACCCACACAGCAAGCTTACAGTGGCTCTGGTATAAAATTATCTGAGAGGCCAAACACTAGACTACCTTTTGTCAGTATTTTAGAAAATACTGGAGAGCTGTTTCTATTTAAATGCATGCATTCCTATTTTAATCGTTTTTGTTTTATGCTTTCTACCAATAATTATTTTCATTTTGCATTGTGTCTAAGAAGTCTCCTCAAGTACCTTAGAGTATCTTTTTTTTCAACACCTTCCCCCTTTATTTTGCCTACTAGCGCCAATGAATGCTTTTAAAGTAATCCAGCCATTTAAAAACAGAAATTCTTTGTCCCTTGCCTGTGGGCAGTCAGCCAAGATTCAAGATTTTGAGAGGGGAAATGGTTTGGCAAGGCTTGTGAAGAAAATTAAAGCAAGTAGATATCAATAGGGACAGTATATCAATAGGGACAGTATGTTACACTTGCTGAACTTCCCCTCTCCCACTGGCTCCATCTGGGCCCCAAAACATTTCTTTATCTCTGTATCAGATTCTTAAAAATAATAATAGTGAAAAATACTTAAAAAAAAATAAATAAATCTCAGCCTCATTTTTCCTGGCACACTTTCTCTATTTTCTCTTCATGTTTTATTGCTGCCATTCAGGTCACTGTAGGACCCTTGCTCCTTGATAAAAGTCACTTATGACAGAGCACAAGGCACTTTCTTGGCTTCTCATCTCCCTGTAACACTGCCACAATTTCTTAATTGCAGGCTATGACAAGTACCCCCATAGTACTCCCTTGTGAAATTTTACAGCTGTCTTGGTATCACTCTTTCTAAAGCCCCTGAGACTTCAAAACTTCCTCGTGAGATGATAATGTTTAGCTAATTTTGGCTAGTTTTACAGAGAGCCAATCCTACAAGATGATGCATGTAGGTTACTGGTAAGAGAGGGACTTTCACTGAATGTTTTAAAGAGACCTAAAAGGAAGGCAGCTGTCATTAAAGAGAGGAGGGGGGAGACAAATAACAAAGTGACAGCTGCAGTGGGGGAGAGACTGCCACTGCTCACACATGTACACATAATGCACCACACAAACACTATTCCTGTAGAACAGCAACAAAAAACGGACTTGTTCTGCTGGGGAGAGCAGAAGAATTTAACTTGCCTGGTTTTCTTTCAGGAAACCTGTACAATTCAAAGTGAGTACAAATTTGCCCACCAAAACTATGTTTCTATGGCAAAACTGCAATGCAGAAGAGGCTTTGGATTCATGATCCTTCCCAGTAGGCTGACCTAGGTGAAAATTTCAGAAAAATAACACTGGAGGAAATATTAAAGACAAGTGATTTCTTTTCTTCTACATCCTTTCTTCCACAATCTTATTTCTAGATTGACTTGTCAGCTCAATGTAGCATAATAATGGATTATGACAGACATTAGTTAACTGTAACACCTCAGTGATGTGCACTGCAAAGTACTTTATTATTAACACTCAGGAAAAGGTACCCAGAAATTTAACTGGATTATTTATATAATGGTAGCCTCCTATTTCTTTAGTATTACTGAAGAAATCAATTTCATTGGAATAAGTTTTACATTCCCTTGTCTAGACCTCTAGTTCAGGCCCTATTTCACAAGGGCAAAGTACTCATTCAGGTCTGAGCAACCCAAAATTAATCTTCTAAACTACATAGGCAAATACTAATATACCTATTTTTTGTAAAGTTTGTAAATTTTTTGTAAACCATAGAGAAAATAAAAGACGCTGTTATTAATAGTGCTCAGTTGAGAAAATTCAGCTCATAAAATGGCACAAATTATCATTCACAGGTGAAAGAGATTGTTAGAAAACAAATAGCATATAAAGTACATTTTAGCAGTAAACTCGTACCAGGAAAAACAGATTCATTTGAGTGACTGAGCCTCAAAGATTTTTGACAGCTACTGGAAAATGCCTATTTTTGACACTTACTAGTCTTCAGATGCACTGACTACACAGCTGACAATTGTAGCTGACAGCATGCATTTATCCTACTTACAGTTTAGGCAAGAGGCAAGAACTAGTCCTCTTTACTATTCTCGGAAAAAGTACAAGTGATCATGAACTCCAGGGGAAATATCTTACTTTTAGCAGCTAAGCGACACCCAATCCCCAAGATACGTCACAATTTGTGATTAGCTGAGAGCAATGCCTCCTTCAAGGAGGTAACAGTCAAAAGGAGTCTCTAACAGCAGATACTACAAAAGCTTAAAAAAAAAAAAAAAAGAGGGTGGAGGGTGGGAGAGAGGGGAGGAAAGGGAGCACCTTTATTTCCAATTGTAAAAACTTTAGGAAAAGGACCAAAGGAATTCCAGCATAATTGCTTAATTCTCTGGAGCTCTCAAGTACCTATTAAACAGCTACATATTTTAACACCTAAAATAACAAAAAGAGGCCAGAATAACTTAGGCTTTATATACATGTGTATCTGCAGTCAAGACAGGAACAAAGATAACAATAAACCTCTACATTTAGTCCAAAACTGCAATCACACTGCTTGTGACACTACCACAAGATGCTACTCACAATCTAATACTATCTCCATATTGTCTCCTTTCTCTGATATTTTCATGAGAGTAAAACAGTAATTCATTACATTTGTTCCAAAATTAACATGACATTACAGTCAGGACAAATCACATGCACACTAGGATGTACATCATGTTCATATTCTGAAGGTTCTCTTAAAATTAAAAGGTACAATTCCTACAAGGATTGCTTTTCACTGTGAAAAAACACATCTGTCTGCCCCTAGTTTACCCATTGAGGGGGCAAAACAAAAAAAAACCCTCCCCCCAAAACAGCAACCAAAATGAACTAGTTAACCCAATCTGAACTGCTTTAAGGAAACTCCACATCATGTCATAGCATAGAACAAAAATTCTCTCTGCTTGTTTTGTGGCACACAAACACAGAAATTACACTTCACTCTCGTTGTCAGTATCTTTTAGATGACAAGAGACATAAAAGAGAATTTACAGGATGCTACCATGTTAGGTTAGGGAACCAAAGAGAGAGTTTATCAATAATGAATGATGAACAGAGCTACCCAAATAAGGCAGAGATAATAGTATGTTATACATATTTACCAAAATAAACTTAATCGAAGATAAGCGCAGTCAAAACACCATCAGATGTTACAAATAAAAGCAATTTTATTATATCGTAAAAAGGAAGCGTTACTCTGCATCTCCTGCTGTCAGGAAATTCCATATATTATAATCTCCTAAAACTGAATGTTTCAAATCTTGCAGACTTCATTCAGTATTACCTTTTCCTACTTCTTCAATAGTACCACTGAGACCAACTTCAGTGAAATATTTACCCGTTTGTTTTGGAGTTTTTTTTATGCAGACTTGTTAGCGCCCGAAGATCACTTAACCTGACATTGTTAATGATCCTGCCTTTGCCTGAATATTATTTTTTTTTTCCTTCCTGTAAGTTCCATCACATCACTCTAATCATGTTTTACCTTTTTGGAAGTTATGTCCTCACAGAAGAAGACGCCGATCTTGCAGAGTCACTGCAGTCATAGCTAAAGACTGGAAGACCACTGCTAACGGTGAAGGAAACCAGGAAACCCTCGTTCGCTCCACCGCTTCCTCCCCACCCAAGAACACTGCATCACAGCCCTGGGACACGGATCCCGGCCGAAGGAACGCCGACCCCAGCACAACTCACCGCGCCGCGCCCCTCGGCGGCCCGCAGTGACACCGCCGCAGCCGCCTCGAGGTCCGCGCAGGTACCGGGACCCGTCGGGAAGGAAGCCCGAGGGAAGAGNGCTCTGCGGGGAATTTGTCCTCATCCGTGCTCCGGGCGGCGCAACGGGGGCTGGGCGTGTTTGGTATAGAGAAGACAAAAGTGGAGGGTCTCATCAATGTATTTAAATATCTCAAAGACGAGTGCCAAGAGGATGGCGCCAGACTTTTGGCGGTGCTCCGTGACAGGACGGCAAAGGCCGTGAACTAAAATACAAGAAGTTCCACCTCAACATGAGCAAGAAATTCTTTGCGTTGAGGGTGGTAGAGGAACAGGCTGTCCCGGGAGGGCATGGAGTCTCCCTCTCTGGAGACATTCAAAACCCACTTGGACACATTCCTGTGTCACCTGCTCTAGGTGACCCTGCCTTGGCAGGGGTTGGACTAGGGGATCTCCAGAGGTCCCTTTCAACCCTAACGATTCTCTGACTGTTCCTGGCTGACATGATATATGAACCCCCCGTGATGACTGCCTAAATATTCATTTTGGGTGCAGAACTGTGCTAGAGAGTTACCCCACGCTCTTCCTGCAAGGTACCGTTTAAAGGAAGCTGGTATCAGTTAAGGAAAGGTGAACATAAGGGCAAAGCAAAGAACACGTTCAACAGCTGCAGAGTTGATAGCATTCAGACGTACCTGTTGGTCACCTTATCTCGATCCCTTCAGCGTGCCTCTCCCTCCCTCCCTCCTTACCAGTGTGCGTCAGAGGCCATCTGGCTTCTCTCCGCTTTTCAACCTTCATATTCTACACAGGTTAGATGCAGGAAAAGCCAGCATTTAAATGTGACGCTGTTCTAGAAAAAGGGATATTGATACATCAGAGTGGTTAGTGGCCTAGACCTAAGTATACAGACAAAACTCCTGGCAGGTGCTATGTCAGCTGATGAATCTGAGATGTGTGGTAGAAACTATACAACAAAACAATACCAAGCACCGTGTTTCTCTTCAGTGACATATGAAAATCAAACCTTAAAAGTATTTATATAGTCCTTATATTTGTGGGTAATAATATTCTTGGTATCATTTCAAGGGATTGATAAAAAGCTCAGGATTGCAGGTATGTTTCAGTGTCTTCGTCAAAATTTTAAAAAGACCAAAACCACAGAATTAGATTTCTGCTGCAATTTTATGTCATTCCTCTCCTGCCAATCATTATCTGTAGATGGTCTTTCAAATTTAATTTGCATAACTATTGCTCTGTCCTTTTCAAATATATATTAAGAATTTCCCCTCCTAATATGTTTAGACTGCTAAATGGTAATAGCTAGAGGATAACATACTAATCAATATGGTCTGTGATTAGCATAGCTTCTGCCTCCTCGCTTAACCAGTTAATCCTATAATCTGTATATGCAGATAAGAATACATGCAACTTTATTCTTGCCTTACTGCTACTCCTGTTTTTCCTTCTTCCTGATCCCTTACCAGTTGTTTATACTCTTTCACTTTAGGGAATGGGCCTGATCTGGGACTATCTTTCCCCTCGAAGTGTATTTTTTCCCAAAATTGTGAATACTCTATACTTGCTACTGCATTAAAGCTAACACTGTATTAAACTAGTGTGTTAATATTTCTTGAAAAACCTCTATAAGGCATGCTTGAAGAAGATGTCATGTTAGTGTATCCCTTAGGCCATCTCTGGATGTTTTCTGTGTTCAAACCACCTTCCATTTAGGAGAGATGCTCCCAAAGACCCAGATGAGTCTTGCTAATAACTAGTGAAAGCTGAAATATAATATAAAATAATTATTGTCTTTATGGTCCAGGAAACTACAGTGAAGTCGTAGAGAACAATGAAGGTTGATAAATTACGGGAAAAAATGTTGAAGGCGGTTTGTAGTTTTCAATTCAAAATGTAAAACTGAATAGCCTTTTGAAAAATAGGTATTTGTATCAGTAACTGCTATTTTTATTTTAGGTTTAATTGCCAGAACATTTTAGGATAACAGGAATGAAAAAAATCTGCTGGAATACTGCAAATGTCTTGAATGTGTGTATCAAGTCTGGTCTAACTCTCAAGAACTGAAATCACAATGTGAACTATAGCTAGATCTCATACATGTACATGTTAACAAAAAGTGTATTAGTGTCCTGGATTCACCTTTCCCTCCCTCCCCTGCTTGGTTTTGGTTTGGGTTTTATTTTTTTTAGTGTAACCATTATGTATTTTCAGTGGGTCCTTCATTTTTTTCTGTGATCCACTCTGTGGCAGAAGACTGATTAGTATTTTCATCTCAGATTTTAAGTGTGTCCTTCATGCTCACTCCTTTTTGTTCCTGTAGTTAGAATATAGGCAACATCAGACAGGAACAGAATATGCCAGAACAGTATGTGATCTTACAGTACAGTAAGTATTCTACTAATAAAGTTTTATTTGAAAAGGGAGATGAACAATTCTATCTACCAGAGTTGAACAGAGTAGAGCTGCTATAGAAGACAGATTATGACATGGGGTAAGAATTGTTTTTGGAAAGTGAGACATCAGCAGAGGCTAAAACTCAGGCCAGCCTCCTAGGAATTAAAATTTAATTGTAATTAAACAGGAACTGACTAAGGAATTGACTGAGACTTTTTAAGTAAGTGACATGCAAGAAACTTTTACCCAAAATTAAATATTTTGCAGATCTAGATGGCAAGGAAGACTTTTCCTCAATACTGCCTTCTTTACCATTGCAAGATAATTTACTCTTCAGTCAATTTTCTTCTGAATCACCACAAAAAAAGAGCAAGGGCTGGCATGTACAGCTCCAACATTCCATTTACAGCAGAAGCACAAAACAATCAACATCATTTATGGTCCAGGTAGGAAGAAACAGAACCATTCGTGTAAAGAGGAGAGTATGTACTCTGTTAGAACTTCAACCACTGGCTACCAGTGTTCCTGTGATGTCTCTAAGGGGACAAAGTACCTGTTGGGAACCCAGCGCTTTCCTGCCCTGACAGAGCAAGTTTAGCTGTTTCATCATCTTGGGAAACTTTCTGATTTAAGAAACTACATACCTGGTCTCAAATACCTGCAAGATATCAGCTGCTGTAGCTGTTGGTGCACGCTGGAGGAGGAAGCACCAAAACTGCCTAGGATACAGGACCAGAGAAAATTTTCCAAGGTGACTGAGCAGAAAGGATAAAGATTTTAATAAAACCGTGGTTAAAATGCAATTCTCATGACTGCAAATCAAAATTTAGGCCTTTGTTTCGTAGAAGCATTTAAGACAGGATCCCGTGACGTTACCTCCACGTGTGTACAATAAAAACAGCTCTCCAGCCTTGCATATTAAATATCCTCTTGCCATAACAAAACATCCCAGATGACACGGATCCATGTAAATTCATATGGTTGCATAAACACATTCATATAAATGTTCTTCCTCGCACCGCAGGAGCAGAACCCCAGAGAATGTGCCGGGAGAGGTGGAAGGTAAGAGGACGCAGGAGCGAGGCTGATAATTTTCATGGCGCGAAGGAGCAGTCATTGTAGGAGAGAGGAGGAGGCCTTTGTGCGTGGGGTGGCAGGAGGGGTGCGGGACTGCCCCGTGTTGTCCCAAAATAAGTTCCCTTCAGCCGGTGCGCAAGAGGCCAGTCCGCTCACAGACTCGTATTTTTTTTACTGAGTGTTCTGCGCAAAAAGGGATGCTGGATGGGAAATCCACAAAGCCTTCACGACAACTCACAAAACTTTTCGCTATTTATACATTTTATCAAACAAAGGCGCTAATGTTCACTGGCTACAAGTTATCTCGCTCTCTTACTAATTAGTATTCTGTCTTCTATTGGTTAATTATTCTCTCGCTTCTCATGTTAATTAGCCCGCATGCCCAGTCTTTCTCTTCTTTTGAATCGGTGGGTTACTTGAGTCGGTGGTCTGTGAGTCGGTCACAGATCTCCCCCTGCCGGAATTACCTTTTACCCAGTCAGAGCTGCTTCAGCACAGTGTCCAAGTTGTTTTTAGTAGCTTCTTTCTTATCTTGGGGGTTCTGCCAAATGTGCTTGTGGCCCGTGGATCCTGAATTCTTTGTGTCCACTATCAGTGGTACATCCTTCTTCTCAAGCTTTGTTAACCTCCCCCTAGGTCGGATATTATTGAAACGTGTCTAGCCCTGAACCTTAAAAAGGCAATTCTACCGACAGCAAAATTGTCTTTTTAACGCCTGGATATCGCCTGTTTCAGGGATTAAATCTCCCTTCTTATTGATTAGGCTTGAACGCTCACAAATATCACACATCGAAGAACATCCTTTCTTAAGAGCATTTGTTTACATATTCCACATTTCGCAACAACACCCATACACCTGGCGAGGCGGGGCCGGGAGGTACCGCGCTCGCTCCCGCGGCGGCGCGGGCTCGCTCCCGTAGCGGCGGGGGCGCGCATGCGCGGTGGGTCTCCCCGCAGCGCTCGTCGCCCTCCTTTGTGAGGGGCGGGCGCGGCCCCGCCCCGAGCGCGGTGCCGGGCGCAGACGGAGCGGCCGCGGCGGCGCCATTTTGCGGCGGTGCGGGAGGCGCGGGCGGGAGGCGGCGGCG
>VWYO01020122.1:0-17710 GCA_013400275.1 Rhadina sibilatrix
GCACGGGCCTGAGACCAGCCATGGAGCCAGAGTGGGCGCTGCTCTTTCTGGCCCGGGGCCCCGAGACCCTGGCACAGCCCCAGAGCAGCCTGGATCTGTCACCGTGACTGCTTCCACCCTCATGACCACCAGACGAGATATTAACTCTTTCACTGCACAGATGAAACTTGCAGAGAACAGTGGTCCTCTCTCAAGTGAGAGGAAAGGACAGAGTGAAGATACGTAGAGAGAGAACGTGAAGACACCAAGATCAGTGAAGGAGGAGTCAAGTCCCAGGTGGGTGGGGAATGAGGAGATGCCTTAGGCTGAAATTCTTTTGTAAGGCCATGGTGATGAATTGTGATACACTAGAATATCCCTTTAGTTCATGGAAACAGTGTGGGGAGATGGAGTGTTCAAACTATAGGCATGAGCAAAGGCATTCCTGCTGAAGCAAGTAGATATTGAAGTAGTTGTGATTGCATGAGAAGCTTGAAAGAGAGAGAGATGAGAGTGATGAAAACCCTTTTCCCCCAGGGAAGAAGGAGACCTCTGTTCCTAGAGAAGAAGAGGATCTCAGAGAGAGATGAAGAGAACCTTTGCTTTTGAACAGCTCATCCTTAAAATAGTACCCCATCAATTGACACAGTCCATGAATGCAGCTGTGGGAAGGCTGCATGAGATGGGAGGGACTTAACGATTGCAGATTTCTGGGCAGCTGCTCTTCATGGAAACTGAAGCCACAAGAAAACTGTTTTCTTGTGGAGAAGTCTCCATGACATGGCAAAAGAGACTCTTCTCCCTAAGAGAACAGATGAAAGACTATTTTAGAGGTGATAAACTGACCTAAGTCCCAGGTTTTGTTTCTATACCTTGTCAGTGGGAAAGAAAAGAAGGTTGTGGGGGAGGAAAATGTTCTGAAGCTTTTATTCTGATTCTTATTATTTTTTTTTTTCTTTTCTTTCAGTTCTGTTTTTTCTTTATACTCTTTAAAGTTTGAGCCTACTCTGTTCTTCTAATCCTATCTCACATCAGAAAAGGAGTAAATAATTCTAATGGGTGCATTGGTGTTAAGCCAACATTAGACCCACCACATTAATTGC
This sequence comes from Rhadina sibilatrix, assembly GCA_013400275.1. Lineage (NCBI taxonomy): Eukaryota > Metazoa > Chordata > Aves > Passeriformes > Phylloscopidae > Rhadina > Rhadina sibilatrix. Next base: position 1,083 of record VWYO01020122.1, read on the forward strand.
TGCATTGGCTGGGAAATCTCAAATTGGCAAACCAAAGCCACTACACTAAATTGGCGTTTCTGCCTGGTTTGAAGCTGAAAACCGCCGCACTTTCATTTTATTTTTTCCAGCTTGGGTGAAAAATAACTAGATACAGTCCCCAAAATAAACATTTTTTTATCCATGAATTTTTTAATGCATGATACTAACAATTTCTGTTCCATTTCAGTAATATTTATTTACAAAAAATAATTGAATATTGAATTGAAATGAACAAAAATAATTGAGGTAGATCGTCTCAACTTTACAACAAAGAGGGAGAAATCCAGAGATGTTATCCAAAATCTATTGTATTTTTTTATTTTTCATATTTTTATCTTAATAAGTATTTATATTCTTGATTGTTTGCATTTGGTTTTATTGAACATCCAGTTCTATGTTCTAAAAGATCATCCAGTTTGCATGCTTCCTTACCTTAGGCTATGTGCATATTTACCACTAAAAATTAACATCTTGTGGCAGGGTGATTTTTGTATTCAAAAATTGTAGGTGGTTTTATTTGTGTTTTAACACAGAGAAAGCTCTGGGAGGGGAGCTCTTCTAGTTTTGTTTCTATCCAATAAAAAGGAATGGGTTGAAATTTTATGGATTATGCAGAGACAGAAGTCTTTAATTAATATCTTGACTGCATCATCTTTCATGATAAACTGGATCTCAGCAGCTACCTAACACCATATCAGCACCAAGAGTTAAAGTCTTTGGTGTGGAAAGGCCTCAGATATCTTGGGCTAATAAATTTCTATCCAAGACAGAAATGTTACTTTTCCACAAGAAAACTAGAAAGTGTAAGGTCCTATTTTCTGGATCATCTCATGTCATTTGACAGCAACTATTATATTAACTAACTCTCCTATCTTCCAAAATAGGGCAGACCTCTTGGAAGATGTTGACTGGCTTCAGATAACCCTCTAAGCATATTGGAAAATGCTTTGTAAGCTGGTACTGATGAAAAATATGGAGGCAGCTCTTGACACATTTAAACTGTACAGGTAAACATTCTTCCACCACCAGGGTACAACTGCTCATGCTCAGCCTTTGATTGGAGCCATCTCAGACTCTTAACTTTGTATTTTTGAAGTTCTTGGCCCATGTTGCCTTCCAGAGTCTTTTGACCACCTCACTCAGGAACTGATGATTCCTTATATTTTTTTCCCATCAGAAAAGAGCAAAAGGACTGGAAGCAGAATGTACAAATCTCATCTCAAAATAGTCCAGAAGGTCTAAATGAGAATTTACTTAGATGAAAGGTCCACAAAATTCAGCTAAAACAAACAAACAAACAAACAAACAAACAAAAACACACACACAAAAACTCCCAAACAAATAATGTGACAAAAAATGAAGTAATATACACAAGTGCCTGGAAGAAACCAAGGAAATTACTAAGTAGCAAATATGGGTTTGTCAAGCAGAAATCATTGTAGATAATCAAATTTCTTTTGATGATTAAATAATGGCGTTGGTGCAATGGGGAGAAATAATAATTATGAGATATATTGGACCCAAAGAATACTACTGACGTAATTTCATGTGATTATTTTTGATGTTCTCCAGGACTGGAGCATGAATGGTGGGATGGGGTAAAACAGCTTGGGAAGAGCACCTGGACATCCATTACCACAGTTCATTTTCAGAATGATTGGAAGCATGATAAAACATTCTTCAGGTGGCCACCTCATCCTTGATGCTGTCTAATGTCTTTAGAAACAATGAGGGTGGAAGAGTATGAAATATATAAAATCTGAAGGTGACAAAACAAGAATGAAATGAAGCAACCTTGAAAAATAGCAGAGACAATGTTCTGAAATGGCCCAATGGGTGCAAGTATGATACTTGCAAGGGCAAAGTGGGGTGCAAACTGCACAGTAACAGCTCTTCAGCTACACACCAAGGCTGGCTGATTTGAAAAACTGGACAGAAACCAGAATTGTCAGAGCTCTGGATAAAAAAAGACACTGAGAGATTTGAGTGTGGCTTGATTCCACAAGACATGGAAAGTAACATGCCCTCTGTTTTACCCAGGACATACCTAACCAGTTTTTCATATTTCAAAAAATATGTATGCTAAGAGTTAAAAATGCAGAAAAGGGCAATGGAATTGGAGAAAAAAGAAAAAAAACACAACCAGGAAAATAAACCTATGGGGAAAGATTCAAAAGCTGGCATGGTTTAGCCTGAAAAAAGACGTTAAAAGAGGGAGTTATGAGAAAGCATACATGAGGATCCTCTTTCAGGAAACAAAGAGAATGCATCTCATAGGTAATGTATGCAGTCTCCATCCCCTGAGACCTTAAAAACCAGATTAAACAAATAACTTTATGAAATGACACAGTTATGGACGATTTGACTTTGACGTAGGGGTTGGACTACTTTACATCTAGAAGTGCTTTCCAGACCTATTTTTCAATGACTATATGAAGTATTTGAGCACTATCCAAGAGAAATAGTGGATTGTTTACAAAGTCATCCTTATTCTGTAAAAGTTGATGAAAGTCTATAACTGGAAGAATTAATGTACTCATAATGATTTTTTGTGTGTGTGTGAAATCAGTGAGGGGAAAGTATGCACTTCAAATCAGAGTTGTGTATGCCTTGAGCTTCAACACTGAGCCTTTCACTAAATACTTTTCTAGAAGGATACAAGTTGTCCTGGAAAAAATTTGTGTAGAATTTACTGACTCTAAATCTAATCCAAGTTTGTCTTCATTGCCTGCACTAACTCACGTGTTTTTACTCCATCCCTCTAAAGTAATTTCAGACTCAAGGTTATACCAATCCCCTAAAGCTATTAATCAGTTCCCAACTGCACTTAATTCATGCCAAACAAAAACAGAAACAAATCTATGTACTGACAATAACTTTTAGAACCCTACCTCTTCCCTTTTATAAAAGATTTTAATGGAGACTTTAATGGAGACAAAGAAATTAATGGAGACCTCTAACTCAAACATCTCCTCAAGCATGAAAATAGCTACAGGGAAATCTATACAAAACCTTTCTCAATCTGTAGAAATAGTTCTTTCCATGTTATTAAAAAAAAAAAGTAAACATTAAATAATCTTCCAGCTGTAATGTAACTAAGATATACAGGTGAAAATGAAAATTGAAAGACAGCATCTACTAATAAATTTATAACAAGGAAATAAAAGTGATATCAAGTAACAGAAAGATCCTGTCAGATATCAGGAATTTCTTTAGAAACAGTTTTTACTTTATAAGTACAAAACTCTAGGTCCCTTTTAATGGGTTCATGTGTCACTTTGTGTGAAATGTTAGTCAATAATTTTTATGTGGATTGAAGGAAGCAGAAGAAAATGTTGAAAGCTCTACATCTCAAAAAAGCAATATCCAGTGCAAAAGCTCATCCCATATACATTGGATGGCTAAATGTATTTTACTTCAGTAGATAAATAAAAAGCAACTTGGAAAACTGCAAAAATGAGAGGTCAATGAACAAATTAATGTAATCTTGCAATATCAGAGATAAGGGAAGTTGCAAAATAATACTCCTATTTCTTTAGAAGCAGAATTCTCTACATGTGCAAAACACAAAGCAAAAATTTTGTTTTCTATATCCTTGCCATCTCTAGAATTGAAACCTGTAAGAAGGCAACTTGCTAGGCACCACAGTACAAATTGTGAAATTAATACTTGATAACTTACAATAAATGTTAATGGAAAGAAACTGAAATAAAAACAGATCCTAAACACTAATTTTTCTCCAAAAGGACAGATTCTATCTCAGCTGAAGCCTATATACAATTCCTATTTTCTTACACAATTTCTTGAAGAAGATCCATGAAATTAATTACTTTTGCCAGTCATATCTGTGGCTAACTTCAAACTGTTCTTAATCCTCCATGATGTATTTGCAGATGGAAACAAAAGAATACCTCCTTTGGACAAAACTACTCTAAAAATTGTCATGAAAAGTATTATCCAAATGACTCTGACTAGTTTTACAGGAAAATGAATTTCAATTTACAAGGTTGCAAAAGGGCATGCAAATGTGTAAATACTCTGCCATACTTTAATTCTGTCATATTTTATGAGAAATTGTAGATAGGCAGACAGGCAGACAGACAGGGTGACACTTTGCTGTTAGTTGTGAAAAGAGTGGCTGTTACCACCAGCCCATGACATAATTTCCACCTTTGCCAGGTAGACATTGCTCCATTTACGTTTGGAAAATTGCTGCCATGCCAGGGATATGACAACACAACAACACAACAGTGTCAGCTTGTCAAAGACAGCCACGCCTAGCGGGGTTTTAGTCTAGCCACCACCACTAGATGTGACAATGACAATCTATTTACAACAGAACACTTAATAATATCCTGTTTGGGGATGGATTTTTGGTTAACACCAAAAGTTACATTGGCATTTATTTTATTTCACATGTGCCGACTTGATTAAATCTGAGTGGTTTTTACTGGCTTTAACCAAAATCCCATTTGGTTATTCACAAATATTTTGTGGAACACCATCATCTGGTGCATGTTCAGGTCATTCAAAGCAAAAATTCCTTGTTTTGCACTCAGACTTTGGAATTAGCTGAAGGATTGATAGGAGTGAAGCTAGACATCTGCTCTCTGTCACTCACACATCTGAGAGAGGGAGTAACTATAAATTAATCTATCCAGAATTGTCTGTAAATTATGATTCCTCAATTCTCCAACCATTTCAAAAGGCAACATGTGACTAATATATGATTTCTTTCATTTTCTTTGTCATTCTCCCTAAAAATATCCATTCTTCTTCCAACTGCAAACCATAATCTGGCTTGTAGGAGACCTGCCTTTGCTAGCTAGGAGCAGGCAGATATAGTGAAGTTCCTGGTGGTCTGCTGGTACATGCAGAAAAATAATCTAGTCAGAGCTCAAACCTCACTTCAGCTGAAGACTTTTTTTTCTCATTTACAAAGCATTCCACCAAAGCATTTAAAATCTTTTCAGATGCTTCCTCTCTGCTGTCACCAGAAGGTAGGGTTGGTATGTGCGTAACTCACAGTTAGTGAGGTAAGTTTTTAAAACTTGAGAGACATTTTGACCAGACCAGTTCAGATAGGTAGAACCAGAACACCACAAAGGCACAGAGAACTTGGCCTTTATACCATCCACTTAAAATGTTTTCTGCTAATTTATATGAAATAATTTCATGTCTTGGCCTTAGCCCTATATTCTTGAAGCTGCAGCATGTTATCTCATTTAATCCACAGAAAGCACTTGTGACTAGAGAACTTTTCAGGGCTTTCAGATCACATTCCCAAATGTATGCTATAACCTAAAGAAACTGATGCCCAGCTAAGTGATTATTGAGGCCTTGTGTACAAAGATGTCTCTGAAAATGCATACGTGACTGCTATCACCATCAGAAATTCCTAAAGAGTGACAGAATATCACCCAGTACTGCAGAGTAATGGAGTTTGCTGCCAAAGCTTTCAGAATTTTGTATTAGTACAGAAGTGTATGTGCAGAAATAAATATATTTATGCATGAATATGTACAGGACTGACTAACTGGGAATGTGGAGTGTATGTGCAAACTTGGAGACAGGACTGGTCTCTTGTAGATCTGATTGGTGCTGTAAACCACAGAGGCTGATTTGTTCCCTAACTCTGAACAGGAGGATTTAGTAGACAGTGTAAAAGTTGACTTTATACTCCTACAGCACCTCTCACTCTAAAGCAGGTTCCTTAATCCTGATTAAACCTCCCCACCCACAGCAGGGCAAATAACACAGGAATTGTCCCTTGCAAGGTTTTTGCTGATAGCAGGGGTGGCTCATGTCCCAAAATGGAGAAGATTGATGCCTTATTCCTGGATAAAAGCTCAGCAAAGGGAAAAGTGGCTCAAGTGGTTGCTTTGAACACGAACAAGAGCCTGGTCTCTGGTCTCTTCAATCTTCCCACAGGCTGGGCCAAACTATCCTTCTTTCTTTATTTGGTGACTTAATTCCCAAGGTGAAATTTCCAGCCCCTCAACTCCATCACTATCTTGGACTTACACTAGTGCAAGGAGGTGCTGCATATGCGTTTCTCCTGCCTCTCTCCACCCAGACCCACCCTCCAACTGCAGTGGAAAATTGGGCTTCCACATTTAAATCTTTGTCCACTTGTTGATATTGACTAAGGGAAAGGGAGTGAACTGTCTTCTCTTCCAAGCAGCTGTAAGCCTTAATTGGGGTCAGCAAGCAACAATTCACATAGTTTGCCTGTTTAAATTGCAATAATAATTCAGCCACTCCATCCAATAGCAAGCAGGACAAGAGAGAGGGAATGTCTTCTAAACAAATCACAACGTAGTGCAAGAAGGATTTTTTTGAGACCTGTTTGGAAAGAGTGCTAATAACCACACATTCAAAAATGTGTTGACATCACTCACAGCAATGGGCAGTGGCCCAAGGTTTACCCCAGGGACAGCAGCTTGTTCCAATCAAGAGCAGAACAGCAGTGCAGAAAGCAATGAAAAACATTCCCTCCTGTAGGATACAGATCCAAGCTGGCTTACGAGCCATAACCACTGTGCAGGAATATTCACTGTGAGAGGAACTGTCGTGCAGTGACCTGCAGGGAAGGCATTTTGTGCAGAGAACAAAGCAGAACAAAATGCCGTTGTGAGTAGGTCTAACAGGGTTTGTCTCACTTGCAAATCTCTGTTTCACAAGCAGGCTGATTCCAGGCTCACTGCACGTGCTGTACAAAGCCGCAAAACACTTTTTCCGTAGGGACTTACTTTTATTTCCCCTGTATTTTTACAATATGGGACATGATGGAGCCATTTGATTTGGAGACATTGCTATGCAAAATGCATGCTGCACACTCACTCAAGTCCTGGAAAGAGACTTGTAGGTACACCTCAGGTTCATCTGCTGGGTGAACTTTTGCAGTGTATCACATTTCAGTGTGTCACATAAAATAATGTCTTGATTTGGAAAGACAGGTATCCACTGGGGAAAGCTGAAGTTTCCCTTGGAACGGAGAATGTAAACCCCTTACCCCCTTCAAATTGTTATTATTTTGCAATTAAGGGCTCTCAGGCAAAGATTTGGGAATAGGAAAAACAGTTCTTTATTAGGAATATTAACAATACAAATGTAGTAGTAAAAAAAAACCGAAGCAAACAAGCAAACAAACAACAATCCTAGAAACCATGACAGAGTCAGAGCTACAACCTGACACCCTGTTGGTCAGGGTGTTGGAAGCAGTCCACAGTAAGTCCTCCTGGAGTGGCAGATGTGGTTCTGTTGGAGCAGAGATGATCCTGTAGAAAAGGTTCCAGTCTTGGTGAGGAGGGTCCAGTCTTCCTCCAGGAATCCAGTAGAACCAGATACCTCGTGTTCCTATATCTCAGTTTTTATCTAGGTAGGAGTGGTTGGCTCCCCCCTGCACTGGGTGGAGCATCTCACAAGGGGATGATGGAATGTGTCGTGTCTTTGGTGAGCCTTAATGGCCCATTAACAGAAAATACCCCCCTGGAGGGAGGATGGGTGGTGAAAGAGATAAGAAACACTGCCTCACCTGGTTTTAACAGCTGGCATCTGCTTCTGTTTTATCAGAAGGCATCTGCCCCCTTCCCCCCAGAGTTACAAGAAATCTTCCCAACTGCTTCAACAGATGAAATAGAATATACATTTTTTTTAGGTTCCATAACTCAAGACAAATAATAATCCATTTTTACCTGAAAAATTAATTGTGTTTATAACCTCAGACATAAAAGGATCAGTGTAAATGGTGAAGAGCCCTTAGAGATCATCAGAAGATATAGTAGGACAAAGGGTTTATAAACCACCACAATAGGAGGATATAGTGTAAAACCTGAAACAAAAATGACATTTTGAGTTGTAATGAGGGTATGGGGAGAGACAGTCATGCTTATTGACTGCTAAGATGCCAGCACTACATAAATAATGGGAAATGGAGAAATTCTTCTGTGGGCAATTCAAAGTAATCAGTCTGTTTTCCTGTTCTAAACACCTCACTAAAGAAAATTCCCTTTCTATTTTTATTATTCTCTCTCTTCTACACAGAGTGTTGTAAAAATCAATTGTGAGAATACAGATTCTAATTTTTTGGGGGGTGGGAAGGGGCAGGAAGAGAAGGGGCAAGAAGGGAAAGAGAAAAAGAAACAGCTGAAAACATTGGAACAGAAGAAATTTCATCTGGGTACCCTCTTCTTCTTCCCTTGATTCTTTGTGTTGTTCATGGAATTTTTAGTCCACTGAAAATGGTGAACCACCTTGTACTGGTTATACATATTTATCAATATCTGTGTTGTTGTCTTTGCTAGTTAATAATGTTATTATCTTGAACAACGTAGTCATCTATGCCACTAAAATAATCCTCATTGTGAGACTTTTCCTTACCCCTTGGCTACTTAGGGACATAATCTTGAGACTATCAAAGATATCTATGGAAACAGTTATGGTGGAATCCCTCCACAGCAGTAGGGATGTAAACCAAAGTCATTGGGGTGGACATTTTCAGAAGGAGGTGAATTAAGTTGCCAAGTCCCTGCCAGCAGCTTGGCGAGGGAACATTCCCCTTGGAGAGCAATCCTTCCAGGGCTTGTGACACACAGGAATGATGTCTGACTTGGAAAATCCTGAGGCACAAATTTTGAGGGCTGACAGGTGACTAGGCAGAGGTGTAATTATTAATCTCTCTGCTTTTCTGCCGTCCTCCTAGCAAATAGCATCTTCAGTTGGCACAAAAAGAGTGTGTGTTTTCCTGCTTTTTGATTAAACCAAGGTGGCAGACTACTGTGAGGGGGGGGAAAAAAAAACAACAAAACCACACACACACACAAAACAAACAAACAAAAATCCAAACCATTCCTCACTTCATCAGGGAGAAGCAAACACATCCTTGACTGTTTGCCAGGAGCTGAGTGTGACAGCACAGCCACCTCTCAGCACATCCGTGTTTCCAGCATCAGGATTTTCCAGCATCAGGAAAGCAGCCAGTGTCCTAGGCAGGGGTTTTCCACAGGAGATAGAAGCACCCAGCAAAGGGGGTGCAGGTCAGGGCTGCATGAAGAAAGACAAAAAGCCAGTGGAGGGGAACTTGGTCTGGTTTCTCAAGTTGTATAGTACAAGCCACAGGATTGTGGTCCAATTGGTAAATGTGTGAGTGATACTGGGTGTGGACCAACACCAATGTTTTACTTAGCTTGAGAGGGATTTCCCTGACTTCTAGAAATAGACATGACCCTTTATTGCAAAACAATAAAACACAGCTCAGCGTGTGCTGAGACCACAGGTTGAGTCAGTCAGATGCCAGTGAGGAAACTCATTCTGAAATTAAATGCAGCCATCCACTCTTCCCTCAGCAGCATCACTGAGGGGCTAAACTGGTCTCAGACCAGACAAAAACCTTTGAGAGGTATCTGAAACAAACAAACAAACAAAACAAGACACCTAAAATCTTCCCAAGCACTGAAATCCAGCTGTTTCCAAATAAAGACAAATATTTAATTAAAAGAAAAAAATATAAATAGACACAATAAAATACTTCTGACATTTAGAAACATTGATTTGGAACAGAAGATCTTGTTTTCCATTATCGACTAAAAGCATTTAGTTTCTCAGATCAAGATGCTGAAGAAGGAAAAAGCTCTACAAATCTTCAAATTAACATTTCTGTTACAATTAAAGACCTTTTTCTTTCAGCATGATTTTGCCAAAAATACAAACTGGGTCATTCATGAGTCTTCTGTAAGGGGTTCAGTACAGATTTGGAAAAGTCTGAAGCTGTTACAGTTTTTAATTGCAGGTTTTGCTATGCCAAGCTCCTCAAAGTGTTATTTGAATGCCTTAGTAGGCAAAAAAAGAATTTAATTTCATAAATGAAAGTTAGGGCAAATTTAGCTTATTTGGAGGTATCAGGTTGAAATATTCCCATATTTATCTGTCCTGCCTGCAAAATGAAAACTGGCTGTCATCCTGAAAACCACTGGTCTCCTCTTTTAATGCAGTGGGGTAAAGAAGGCTGGAGCTTTTTCATCTCCGTATTATGCTAAAAAAGTGTTTGAACCAGGTTTGTCTGCAAAAATAAATGCAAAAATACTCCCTTCATTAGCAGAGTATTATGCTTTTTACTAGATAGATTGTAGCCAAGCACTGTAGCCACAACAGCATGTAAGTAAATCACTACACATTAATTTGACAGACATTTGTTTCTTGTACATGTTTCCTATGCAACCTTATAAGGAGCAATGAGTATCTTATTTAAAGCAGCTCCTGACCTGCACCTGTCTAGCATCCTAATAAACCTAAGACTGAATTTTACTTGCTCAGTAGATTAGGAATTTAGTGTAGATTTTATTCTTCTGGAGAGTGTGTCTATTTCTTCTAATTTTTTCATTGTAATATATACAACAAAATATACATCCAAACAGAAAGGAAGAAATGAGCTTAATTAAGCTTAATGATGCAGGTGATTGTGAAATTAAACTAAGACCTACTAAATTAACTAAAATTATGCTGTCTTGGTTTTCCATAACAGTTCTTTGCAAAATGAAATACTGCCTGTGCACACAATCATTGTCCTTCAGGGCTAATCATGTGAAGAGAAATATTTGAATTAGCTGAACTTTGGATAGCTGAACTTTGGATGTGTGGGAGAGACATAGGGGGTTAATTGTGGTTTTTTTTCTGTACAAGGTGTTGTGCAGTTTTCTGGGAATATTGGATAGCTGATGATCAAATTTAATTGATCAAATTTAATGATAGCTAAAAAGATGGCATAGTATTGCACCTTGCTAATTTAGTATAACACTCCTTTTCACTGAGAATGGCATAGTTTAACAATTGGCTTTCACCCAGACTTTGATGAACCACAACATGGAGAACAAAATAAAAAGTGAAAAGAAACAATTACATTTAAGGTTACAACATCAGGAAAGAAAAAGAGACAGGAGAGGCTGGAAAATTTTGGGAAATGTTAATCTATTTCCTTTCATGCAGACCTTCACTTGAACCATTCCTTCTTGAAGAATGAATCTGCTGGAAGTAATATGCACTGGATGTGGAGTTTGCATTTAATCTCCACTCATCAGAATATTGAATTACCTGAAATAAGTAGTAACAGCTCTCCTGGTTGAGGAGAGTGTTGCCAGATCTCCACTCAGGTCATCTAATTGTCCATGGGTTAGGCTTTTGCAGAGCCGGTCTTCCTGCCGTGGCAAACAGCACCCTCATCCTGCATAAGCTTTATCATGCTCCTGAGGAGCTCAGAACTGACAGAAGCTGCTGTCCTGTAGAATAGGGACAGTTCTAGCAGGGGCTTTCTGGAAATTAACATTGCTCTGCAACCAGAGGAGCTGAATTATCTCCAGATCAGGGCAAATACTGCAAAAGCATTTGCATGACTTGTGCTGATTAAATCTGACAAGCTTATCTGCATTACTGCAGTTTAATCCGTGATAGTGTTTGCATTTCAAAGGGAAAGATGGGCTGGAAGAAGAAGGAAGGAACTGATTCAGCACAGCACTCAAGCAGCTGCAATTACACTGATCACAAACATTGGGTTAAGATTGTACCAAGTATTTTGCTGATGGGAGTAGAAGACTCACAAATACTCTTTTATTGTAGAGAAGAGGTTTCCACTTGCATCTCTTGGATCAGATGAGTAAGGAAAATTGTGTGCTGATGTGGTCTCATGTACTGAAGCACAGACCTTCATCTGGCAACAACTGCCATACAGCAATTGTACCAATGATCTGAACAAAGAGCAGTTTATAACCACTGAAAACCCACCCATAACTTCAACAAAGTATTTGGCTGTCAAAATTTCTACTGTGAGAAACATACAAAAACATAAAGGTGAAAGATGGCAGGCAGAGAAAGATCCAAGCAGATGATAATCACGTGGCAAGATGTCAAAACCTAATAGTCTATCTGCATTTTAGCAATGTGTGGAAAGATTCCTGTACTAAAACATTTTGCAGACATTGCAGTGAAAAGTGAGACAGTGATTTTGGTAGACAATAAGGTACCAAATTTGGGAACTGCCTCTGAGAGACAGAGGTAAGATGGACACCTGTCCCTTTGGAGCTCTGTGAGCTTAACTTCCATCTTGTATTTCTCCGCTTCTTTCCTTTCCTCACACGGAATTTTTGACATGAAGAATTCTCCTACGTGTGACACTTGGTGTCTTGATTGGTGTGGGAAAATAAAATTTTGGTTATGATCATTGAAGTCCTTGGAGTCATTTTCTGTTCTCTAATATTTTAATGATGCCTTTAGCTTGTAAGTGGTTTTCTTAGACAAATCAGCACAACGGCTTCACAAGCTGGGGGTTCTCTTCTTAAATCCCACTTCACAAATTAACAGTCTATTGTAATTGCCACTAAAATCATGAGCACTGGACTACCTGTGAATAAAGGCCACAAACTGCACCTCTGCCAGCTTCCCTGCAGCCTGTGGTGCTAAGAAAACAGAGAAGGCAGAGGCAAAACCACAGAGGAGTCATATAACAACTTCTATTATTGAATTTTAATTATTTCACTGGGTTTTATAGCTGATTCTGGCATCAGTGGGAGATATCTGTAGTGACTTCCATCTTTTCAAGACAAACTTAATACATAAGTGTAGTGGTGTTTAGCCACTTTCATTACAGTGAAATTAAACAAAACTGGAATTGGGGCCCCTATTAAAGAAATTTATTAAATAAACACTATGAAATGTAAAAATGTATGAAAGTAAATGTAAACATGTAAGAAGATATATGAAATAAGTAATCATGTTTTTCTTTATTAATAAGTAATTGAAGATTAACATATAGCATGGAATTGAAACATTTGAAAAACAGATAAAAGGGACCCCCTCCCCTTTTTTTTTAAACAAGTAAAAGGTTAACTCAAGATTTGGAATAGCAGAATCAGCACCAGAGGAATAATGATGATTTACAGGATTGGTCCATCACCTATATGAATGCACAAATTAGGGTTCTCATCTTTGCAGTATCTTTGCAGTCATTAACATTCATTATCTACCAAGAGAGATCTCACAATCAGGTTGAGTCTCTGGCTTCAGTCAGGTTGACTCACTAGGCACCGAATGCCTGGTGGTGCTTGCCTAAATAAAAGACTTTCCACAAATTTATGTGATGAAAGAATAACATACTTGTGGCTGAAATCCATGTGGTCCATTAAGGGCTTGAATCATAATTTGTTCAAAAGGAAAGAGTGCTTCAGAGTGCCTTACTGTGCCATTTTATCATCTTCAGGCCTGCAATTCCTTCACTACCTTTACCAGTACTGAAAATACACTGCTGACCTTGTTATCATGAACACAGAGATGGGAATATTACAATAGCTTCACTGTACTCACTGTAATAAATCGACCCTGTCTAGATAGGTACAGGAAAAATTAGTACGTGAACTCATTTCAGAGAGTCCAGCATTTCATATTTAGTATCTCTGACCCCAGAAGTCTTGTCTCCATTGAAAATAAGAACCTGCTAGACTTTGGTGTATTAAGAAGACATATCCCATGCACACATTTATCCACAACCATACTTACGTGACTGACCAAGGATTGCAGAATGGTTAATCTTATACAGGTTGAGTATTAGAGACCAAAAACTGGCTGTCTTAATTTGCAGGGAACTAAAACTTGCCCAGTCCTCTGGCAAACTTGGAAATGCTGACATGCTGGAGTGAGAACTGGAATTGCATTCTGACAGCCAGGCACCACCAAACCTTTCCTTATGCTGTGACACATTTCACAGCCATTTGAAGGCAGTGGCCCTTACCTCTATAACATCTTCATTACCTTGGTTTCAAAGCAAAAGCAAGGGCAGGGAAGCCCAGTTTATCAATTTCAGTGCTGATTTCTCTCTGTGCAGCACCTATGACTCCACTGCACTCTAACTTGCCTCCAGCTGGCATTGCAGTGTAGCAACAGGAACACACACATGCACTTTGCTGAACAGGGCTTGAGCCAGGACCAAACTCTCATAAATGCGAAATTTTCTGTCCAGCTCCTCTTGCCAGCACCAAGACAGCCCTGCTTCAATTTGTTACAATATATTTGGCTGCTTTCATTCCCCTGGTGCCTCCAGTAGAGACAGAAACAGGAAATATCTGATTAGAAGTCACCATGGAGAAAAGCCCTTCTTTCCACTGGGATACCATAATCTACAGGATCATTGCTTCTGTTAGAGAGGTTCTGGGACTTTCATTTGGCTCACACATCTTCAGTAGCTGATCATTCCCTTTACACAAACTACTGGCTTGAAACAAAGTGTGGCACTCACCTCAGTGCTGTGACATTACTTAATTGAAAAGTTATGGGGAGAAGGAGACAAAGAAGCATCAGCTGTTGAAAGAACAAGGGATAACAGGTTAATGAAGGTGTTGTCCTATAAATGTTAGACCTCTAGCACTGCAAACCACCACAGGTGGGCTGCAGACCTTCCCTCAGTGTCCTGAGTGGTGTTTCTTGTCTTGACGCAAAATTTGACATCTGTGGGCCAGGCTTTAAAAACAAGCTGTGTCTTTCATGGTGCATGGCCCTTTGTCAATGAAAAGGAAAGCTACAGAAATGTTGTGTTGGGATGGGTGGTCCCACAAATTCCAGAGTGCGGCGGTCACCTGTTAGAGCTGCAGCAAGAGGGTATCCACCCGAACCGTGGTGATCCAGTCTCAGAGAGGTACGACCACCTGTTCCTGGTGCCCTCACACCAGCTGATTCACTGAACAAAAATGTCTCTAATGGCAAAGGAAAGAGAGTTCAAAGCAGTCAAATACAGGGGGAAAAAAAGAGGAAAAAAGAAGAAGACTATCACAAGGTGAGAGACAAGAGAAAGAAATGCGGTAGTTCCCCCATTTCTGTTTCAAGTCTTGAGTTTAAAGGGATCTCATATAAAAACAGAAGGAAAACAGAAAGTTTTTAAAAACTGGTGGTCACAAGGAAGAGTTTGCCCTAGTGAGACAGGTAATGTACAGTCTGAGATATTCACCCAATGTATATGGTAAATTTCAGAGAAGATGTGATGTTTAAAGAACAAAATGTGTGTAGCAGGGACTTGTAGTCACTGTTGAGCACAGAAAGGCTCTTCAGCCCTGTGTCTGTGTCCCTGACATCTGTCTGAGGGGAAGTTCAAGCTGTTTTGGAAGAGATTCTCAATTAAACTGGCATTTCCAGGTGTGTGGAAATCAAGAGAGAGTCTGTTACATTGCCTGACATTGTTACACGATTAACTGTGTTAAATCATCAAGGTTTGAAAGGCCTCCTTTTAGAAACAAACTCTGTTTCCCTCACAAGTACATAAATCTTCCTTTATTTATTTATTTGTCCCAGATGTTTCTTTTGGGAGGCTTTCCTCCTCTTATATTTTGTTATTCTCCAGGAAAACCTGAATCTGAGAGCCCCTACCTACCAAGGGAGCCAAGCAGATGGAGGTCATGCAGTCACACCCAGGCACGGCAGAAAGAACTGGTTTTTGCTGCAGCAGAGCTCTCCTGGCTCCTTCCCCATCCTTGCAGAGCTGGGGCCGCAAAATAATCACCATAATCACCCCTCCCTGCTGTCCTTCCTCTGCCTCTCCTCCTCCAACCCTGCACCCCTGGCTCAGGCAGACAGGACCCGAGTTTCAGTCCTGTTTCTCCAGCTCTCTGTTAACCTCTGTGTTTCACTTGGAGGAAAAAAAAAATAAATTCCTTTGTGAAACCTCTAGGAAATGCTTGGCACTCACTGAGTCCCTCACACTTGCTGTTTTTTAATTCCTGAAGAGACTTGTGACGCTGCTATGACTTTTCTGCAAGCTGGAAGCAAATGCTTAGCACCATTCCTAGAAGGGAAAAAAAAAAAAGCAAAAACAAAAACAAAAACAAAAACAAAAACAAAAACAAAAACAAAAACAAAACAAAACAAAACAAAAAAAAAGCCTTCCTTAGTAGATTTAGGAGGTTTTAAGAAATAATTTTCCAGAAAGCTCAACTGATTAACAGTGATGCAAAGCTGGAAACAACAGCCCAAGCTGTCCTAGGGCCCATTTCAGGCCTGTGAAGGCCTCTTGTAGCAGGTGGGTGCCTGCAGTGATTGATTGTTTATTCATGTATTTTTTAGAAGTATTTGTATATACAACCTCCTCAGACCCCATCCTGAGATGGGAAGGTGTAATGCAACAGGAAGGGATTAGTCTTGTTCATCTTTGCCATCTCACGATGCTCGATCTTATGTATCCTGTCACCACCTTCTTTCCATAGGCCATGTCTTCCCTATTCTCCCTTTACACCCCTAAAAGGAAATAAAAATGTACAATCCTTTTATTTTTGACTTACTGCAGTAAAATGGCCCTGCAAACACCTGAAAGCCCCTTCACTCTAGTGTAAAAGAGCTCTCAGGAAAATGCAGAAAGTGGCTGGATGAAGCCATTAGCCAAGGTACACAGTGTGCAGGAATCAATAGGTCCATGCCTCAGTCGTGATGAGCACAATTTACCTCAAAGGAACCACAGAAATTCCTTCTCATTGTCAGTGGGTTTTGGCTAGGTTTTGGTTCTTGGGGGGGGTGGGGGTTTTTTGTTTGTTTTTGTTCAGTTGGTTGGTTGGTTTTTTGGGGGGATAGGGCGGGGGGTTGGG
>VWYO01020122.1:17735-30114 GCA_013400275.1 Rhadina sibilatrix
GAAAGGGGGTGGGTTTGGGAACTTTTTTGTTTGTTTGTTTGTTTGTTTATGTTTTAAATTAATTTTTTGGATGTTCAGTTGGGTTTTTTTGGTGTTTTTTGTTGATTTTTAAAATTATTTTGGGGGAAGTTGGTTTATTTTTCTTGGGAGTTTTTTTTAAATTATTTTTATGAAGTTTTGTTTCTTTGGGATTTTTTTGATTGTTTTTATTTTGTTTAGGAGTTTTGGGGGGGCTGTTTGATTGGGGTTTTAGTTTTTTGGGGTTTCTTGTTAGGTTTTTGGTTTGGGGTTTTTTTTGTTTGATTTTTTGCTTGTTTGTGGGGTTGTTTTTGGGGATTCTTGTTTGTTTTTGTTGTTGTGCTTTGATTTTTTTTTTTTTTTTTTTATTCCAGGACTAACTCTCCATTTCACTGTGATTTGCTGACAGTGGTGCTCTGTGTCTCTGCACCTGCCCACTCTTGTGAAACCCAGGCTGTGCAAGCATGGTGTGATGGCAGTAACTGGAACAGCAGAAGCCCTGGGGGCAGTTTCAAAGCAGAAACTTGTTGCAGCAAATGTAGGGACATGACCAAATTTCTGCCTAGTTTTATTCCCTTGTTTGTTACTCTCTGGAAATTCATTCTCCAAGGACAAAGCTGATGTGTTGAACACGGGCTACTAACAATGTGGGAGGGTATGAAAATTCAAAGTCTTGTTCAAAACTGGCTGAAGTCTCCCCGTGACACTGGGAATTGTAATGCTGGGTCTATAATATGCAGCATTGCATTTATTTCTGAAGTTAACATAAACCCTTTGCCAGAGGCTGAAAATTCACATCTCCTGAACACTTGCGGAAGGATTTGCAGAGCTAAAACTTGAGGCAAGTGCATATTAAATTTGATAACTTGCTGTTTATTACTTCTGGTCAGCATTCAAAGAGACAATAAGAAATAGTTTCAGAACAAAACAATGAATGCCTGTAAAAAATATAAATATTATTAACACAGTAAATAAATATTTAGAATGCTGCAAGCAATTCCAAGACACAACAAAGCAGTGAAGCACTGGCGTTGCTGAAGTCCATCAGACTGCTCCAATCTGTTGCTCTGAACTTCAAATAAGCCTGAAAATAATCATCTTCATGTTCTGCCAGATGCAAATAAACTGTCCTCTGATTTCTGGTTAGAACGCAGAACACTAAGTCTCAGATTATTTTCTTTCTCCACCCTTTTTTTCTTTCTTATTTTCTTTTCCAAAGGGGAGAGATGGACAGAGAGTCATTGGTGGAAGCAGCTTGACACTCTGCTGTAATTTACACATTTATCTCTTTGCCCTCTATCCCAGCTCTGAAGAATGAGACTTGGCATGTTACCTCCCTTTAATAATAATATCACTGCCACCGCCTACCTGCCAGGAATCACTTCCTTTTTCTACCAGAAGATGCTCACAGTCATTTTGACAAGTTCCTGGAGGAAGGAGAAACACATGGAGAACTGAAGTGGGCCATGAAGCTACTGAGCTGCAAACAGGCAGTGGATGGGGGACATTCAGGGTATTATCACGTGTATTCTCCCCTGTGTATCCACCACTGGCCATTGTCAGATGCAGAATACCAGGTGGAAGGGCCTTTTTTCCATTTCCATCCAGTAAAATCAACTTATCCAACACTGACTGGGAGAGCTGTTCAACTTTCAACCTCTGCCCCCTGAGCTTGGTTCTTCTGCTGTCTCAGCTGTTTGGAGGGAAGGATGAATGCAGTTTTCTGGTAACAGGGGTCACACTGCATCCTTTCATATTATCATGTCTCATTGCTGGATTTTCCCTATTACTTTCTAGTCATGTTGCTCCATTTTTTCCACAAAAATCAATATGATTTCCCCAAGGTACTGCTCTTTTTTTTTGCATCTTCTAGAGGCTGCAGGTGACAGTTGCTGGTCAAGGAGTGTGGATGACAACCTGGTAAAAGGTTAAATCCGTGTCTGTACTTGGTGCTGCAAGAAAAGCCAACATGAGTCTCAACCCCAACCATTGAGAAAGCCACCACCAATTTAATATTTTGGGGATTGGCGCTGTTTAAGATTAACAATGACCTGGACTCCTGAGGTGAGAAGACTGAAATGACTCCAATCAATCTTTATTACCCGGGAATTTCTTCCCTTTATACTATTTTACAAAGAACCACCCAAGGGGTGGAAGAAACACAAACTCCTTCAACTACATTGGTCAAGTCAGAGGGACATCAAGAAAGAGTCCCTCCTAGGGAAAGGAATGCAAAACATAGGATATGGTTAGGAAAACCTGTCTCTTGTTGACAGAGCAGTGCCTGGGAAAGAGTTTCAGAGAAATCAAAACATCACAGCACGAACCATGACTACAGGGGGTGTCCCAGCAACTGACCTCAGAGCATTGATGTCTGACCAAGTGAATTGTCCCCTGTCACTTCAGACAGGCCTGCCCAGGCAGGGTTCAGTCCAGGCCATGATTTTGCCCATGTTGTCCCAAAGATTTTCTGGGAGGCAGCTGGTTCGCTGACTTTAGAGAGGGACTAAGGACAAAATAGATAGAAAGTGTAACAAAAAAGGATGGTTTACTCTATATCTCTGATAGTGATCATCAGAATATCTTATTTTGGCGCTGCGGTCGCTCTTTATGATGTCACTTGAAAAATAGCTGTTGCAGGAGAATGAAATTCCTTCTGATTAGTTTTGTGCAGAGGCAACAAGTGAAGAGTAGGAGGTAGAAACAAACCAGAAGGGAAGAGCACCTTCAGAAGTGATTAGCTCTCCTCTGGCTTTTGATGGATTTCACACTCTGCCTGGAAGGTGGCTGTATCGCTGTGGAGCATAAGGGAACAGGGAATTGAAACGACAGTGCCCTGAATAAAAGGATGCTGCATTAGCAACTTGATTTCAACTGGCTTGTCAGCGACTCCAGCTTTGATTTGAAACAGAACTCTTTAGTGGTTTTATGAACAAAATCTGATCCACTAGAGGCTTGGACAGTTAGCTAATTCTCTTCCTGATCTCTTCCATGCAGAGAATGACCACGTTGTCACAGGGCTGTTTATCACACACACTGGTTATCCAACTGAACTAGTTAATGATGAAGGAGACTTTCAGCACAGTGGGTAAGTGGAAGGGCTTGGGTTTCCCTTTTTTCTTTCACAGGTTCTTCACTGAGTGGTTTTAGTAAGAACCAATAACAGCACAATAGGTAAGAAACTGTTACCTATAGATGAGACTCAGGTTAATGTTTTATTTTCTTCTCACTTTTAGCTGTGG
Organism: Rhadina sibilatrix; assembly: GCA_013400275.1. Classification (NCBI taxonomy): domain Eukaryota; kingdom Metazoa; phylum Chordata; class Aves; order Passeriformes; family Phylloscopidae; genus Rhadina; species Rhadina sibilatrix. Next base: position 20,996 of record VWYO01020122.1, read on the forward strand.
CTGCACCTCTCAAGGCATATCTATGGAACAGAAACCCTTCATAACCTCTTGGAAAAGAGGTTATGTCATGCTCTGGAAAAGAGCATGACCCTACCATCCTACTTATATCTGAAATCCCAGACATGCTGAGGAGTAAGGGGTGAAACCTTTCCTCTGACTTATAGCTGACTTTCTTCAACTTATAGTTGCCAGAGTTGCTGATCTCTATGGCTAAAGGCAGAGTTCAGAGGCAAAAGATCTGTGGGCTCTCTGCCTACCACAGGCTCTCGTTCTCCAACTCACGGTATAAACTAAGAACCTTCCTGTTCCTCAATTTCTACATTTGTCCCTGTAGTTCAGCAACACCAGCATCATTACCACCAAACCTTTAAGATCCCTGGATAAAAACTTCCATCAAAGGGCATATGTTATTAAACAGTAACTGCACTGCCTAAATTATTATTATTAACAATAATAATAATATTTTTCTCTTGGAAAAGAGGTTTACATTAAAGCAGCATTTTTGGTCTGCTAGATGTAATTACTAAACAAGATCCTACATGCCCTCATTCCCCCAAACTATCCTTCCTCCTGCAATTACGCAATCCAGATTCAGGCATCATTCCCCTTAAGGGGAGGATGGAGGAGGGAGTCAAACCACTACATGGAGTAAGAACAACATTAGCTTTAGAAATCCTGTTGACAGGAACAGGACCACACTGTCCCACGTTTGCTTGTCATCAACCCATCTGGACACAAACTGAGAATTTCAGCCCAGAGATCAGGAAAACTCAGTGTTAACATAAATGAAGCAAACATAGAAATAGCCACAGAGCCAGATTGTCCTCTGTATCCTTGCCTCATTTCCATGATAAAACAGGATATTGTAGCTCCCTCAGCTTTCCACTGCTCATCAGTTCAGAGATTCTTGATTTCTTTACTCTCAGCCACAGCCTGTCCTTGCTGTGCTGCAGGCCTGAGCTGTAAGTTTTGTTTGAGGCAGTCTGCAGAGAAGCACTGTTGGAGATCAATCCCCTCCTGGAACCTGTTTGGAATAAGGAGACCAAAACAAAACAGTTTTAATGATGACTGCAGCACTTTCCTACACACAAAAGTCTTGTTCAGATAAACAGGGATGAGGAATGTGCTAATCACTGGTTAACATTGTTTATTTATGAAGGCTTCACAATCCACCATGTTCACACCAATGGCCCTTGCAAAGGTTTGTGTCATGAGCCCAGAGCCCATGAAAATTTTTGTTCTTTGGTTATTTGTAAGCAATAGCAACCTGGATTTACTGTCTGCTCTTTGTCTCTTGTTCAAGACACAGGGACTTCTTGGTTGGTCTTGTGCTTTGCAAAAAAAAGGCGAAACATGGAGGTCAGGAGACTGAGTGTATTCCCTGCTTATCAGTATGAGGTGGCTCTTCCATAAGTGAGTAGTGATAAGAAGATCTAAAGCTGTTGTATAAAAATCTCTAGTCTGTACTGTGTGGGTCACTTCAAGGGCATCTGTCTAGAGCAAGAAATGCCAAATGTTTCACTGAGGTCACAGCTCTCGTCTTTGGCCTCAGACTTGTGGGTCACAGAATAATAAAAATAGTTAATGTTGGAAAAGTCCTCTAAGATCATTGAGTCCACTAATCCAGTGTTACCATACTCATTGTTAAACCAAGTCCTCAGGTGCCACCTCCACCACTGCCCTGGCCAACCTGTTGTGATGTCTGACCACCCTTTCAATAAAGGCATTTTCCCTAATATCCAATCTAAATCTGCCCTAGTGCAACCTGAGGCCATTTCCTGTCATCCTGTCACTTGTTACCTCAAAGAGACCAACTGCAGCCTGACTAGCCCCTCCTGTCAGGGAGCTGTGCAGAGCCAGAAGGTCCCCCTGAGCCTCCTTCTCCAGGCTGAGCCCCCTTCCCAGCTCCCTCAGCCATTCCTGGGGCTCCAGACCCTTCTCCAGCTCAGATGAGAAATCTAATCCTGGTGAGCACTTCTGGTATGACAAATGAGTATTTTCCAATTTAACATATTCACCCCATGTTTGAACAGGAGCAAAGGAGGGAAATCATTTGCCTGTAGTGTCACAGACTGGAGAAGACTGTGACTGTAAGGGCAGAATTCAGAGAGGTGAAGATCAGGATGTGAAATACAGCATTTGATTGCACTGAGGTACTCTGCCTTCCAGCTGTGTTGCACTCCCAACTGTAGCATGAGAGAAAAGAAAATGCAAACTGGACTATTGTTTTATTCTCTCTCTCTCATACCTAAGTCAGAAGTGAGGTAAGCTATATGTTTTTAAGAGACCAAGTAACCCAAAAAGCATGTTGGAATTGCAATCTGCAGTATGTTATGCCAGGTCACACTTAGCTGTGAAACTAAATCAATTGCAAGACCAAAAGCCATCCTTTCATGTGCAAAGGTACGTTTTATGCAGAAGAGCCAGAATGGAGGCTGGGACTCATTAAAGCCAGTATGGTGTAATCTCTGCTTTATTAAGAAAAGAAGAAGAGGAAGAAAGGAAAAGAAAGAATATTTTTCTTTCTTTAATTTTTTGCTTCCCTGATTTGAAAGCAGAGAGGTGGGTAAGTATCACAGCTGATCAAATCTCAAAGAGCAACACTTGTCAAACCGTAGATGATTTTGTGATTTCATTGCTGTTGGTTTCTTTTCCTTTCCCTCAGAGGCAGAGCAGTGTCAGCAAACATATTTTTCCTCTCTAGGATAAATATCCACATTTTAATATTAGATACAGGCAGGTCCTAAACCTTGTAGTTGCAGTTCTTGCATAGTAACTCTCACTGCATGCTCCCTGGAAAAACAGGACTGCCTTACTCTGAGAGCAGCAATCAGGAGCTCGTGCCAAGAAGATGGGAGTTGGCATTTCTTAGAGAGCTCTACAACACACTTGAGGAAAGGAGGTTTACCCTAGAAATGAATTTTATTTACACTGGCTCGAGAGAGAAAGGCACCGCCAGGGAGATACATGCATGGCAGCTTTTCCGCCTAAAAATTCCTTTTACAGATGAACGTAAAACAAGAATAAAGTGCATGCACAAGTAACACGATACACAACAGAAGAAGAAAAAAAATGCAGTAGTTACAGCAATCAGAACAAAACACCAGGCTGTGGTTCACTGAGGATGGAGCCAGCATTGTTCCTGCAAGCAGCAGGCCCTCCTCGTGCCCTCACCCACTTGCTCCCACCCCAGGTTGCCCCACACTGGCCATCAGCCAAGCCAGCAAAAAACAATGACACAAAGGTTTTGTTTTCAGAAGAAACAAGTCTGTGTTTTGGCTGGCCATGTAAGCACGTAAACAGCTGGAATGGCATCCTTTGGCAGTGGTGCCAATTTAAACTGTGCACGGAATTGCACAGGCTCTCAGAAAGGAGCTCTGGGAAGGATTAACAGAAACTCTGCAGTGCCTTGTGTTGTGAGGGGGCTGATTTGGTCACTGGTATCCAGGCTGCCAAAGCAGATGCTGTTTCCACGCTGAGGGAAGGAATCCCTCGAGGTTTACGCGTGGACAAGTTTCCATCACATGTCTCTAGCACAGGAAGGGGGATGACCTTCCTGACACTCCTGTGGAGGTACAAGTGTGTTTTCCCATCACTCTCCGCATTCAGTGGGAAAGACATCAGATTATAAGATGAGTTAATGGAGAGTGAGTCAGGGAGCAGGGCTCAGAGCTCCTTCAAGCACAGCACACAGGGTGTTTGCTCAGGCGGTCTGGAGCACACAGAATATGTGCTACCACATCTTTTATTCATTTAAGTCCTCTGGCTCTTATTTCAAGTCCAGCAGAAACTGCTTTGAGACCTTAAGTCCAACCTGTACCCAACCTTAGCACACACCAAACCCCAATTCCCTCTGCAGATTTAGCACTCACAAGCTCTACTCCTGTATCAAGGTTGAGACCCAACAGGGTAGGAACTGCCCCTCCCTTTCCTGGGCATCATCCTGAATTGGTGAGGTCAGTCCACTTCTCCCCATCCAGGATTCAGGATGCAATTACCCATCCCATGTGGTGGGCCCTGCCAACTCTCAGCTCATCAGAGTCCAGTTCATCCCAGTCTCTGAGGTGCTGAATGCCATTTTGGGTGGAAATGGGACAGGAAATCTGAAATCATACCTCACTCATCCATTTGGGAGCTGGGATACTATGAAAACTGATTTATAATGAAAAGTAATTTGCTTTACTTTTATCAACCCAGAACTTCCTGTCTGGCTGTGTGTATGTGTTGATGTGTTGTACATCAAGATTGATATTGTACCCTCTGCCATGCTGGGGGATATGTGCTACCCCTCCCTGGTCTCCCACAAAGCAGTGAGGAAGCTGAAGACAATGGATGAAGGAGTGAAAACAGTGTCCTTGGATGGTTAAAACCAAGGCAACCTTTCATACTACCTGACTAATGTGAATCTAGTGCAATCAGTTGCAGATTACTGCTATCAGTTGATGTCTGCAGAGTTAGGTTTGTTCGGTTTTACTGGTTTTGGTTGTTCTCTTATTCATTCTTCTAAAAGATTTTGCCCAACAACCAAAAAATTTTGGGAAATTTTCACAGGAGTTCTGTGCTCAGTTCTCTTTGTTGCCTTTCAAAAACATTTATAATTCCTCTTGTTTTTCTCATCTTCTCTCTCCTCTAGGTTTTTACTACCAAGTCTATATGGAATTATTCTCAGTGGGACTGGTTTTCATTGAAAAAACAATGGAAATCAATATACATTCATTAATAATAAAACTGAGAGGATTTCCTGCATCACAATACCACTATGAAGTCTTAGTGACTTTTTTCATTTCTGGCATTTGAATTCTGCTCTAAGAGAATGCATGAATCTGTGGCACAGAAGTAGATAGAGCAAACTGAGAGAGAAAGGACTAAAAAGCCTGAGAAAAAAAATTAATGTTGAGATGTAGTTGCTTCTTTGTAATAATGATGTTTGTGACTTAAGGTTGCCAAATTTTTCAATGGATTTTTTTTTTTAATTTACAACTGATGGGAAACTGGTTCTCAAAATGAATAAAGGGGGAGCAGAAACTGGTGGATTTGCAACAGTGGAGATACAAGTTTTTCTAATGGAGACAGCTGATTTCAGCTTTATTCACACTTGTCACAGCACTTCTCAGCTTCCACCTGGAGGTCTTCAGAGTCTGATAGAGATTTGTGGAGTTGGGTGTTGAGTGTCAATGAGGAAACAGTGCTGAAAGTCTTGCCAAAGTCAAGATAGACAATAATCACTGCTTTCCCTGCTTCCATCAAGCCAGCTATCTCATCCTACTAGGCAATCTTCAGGCATTGTTTGTAAATCCATAGATTGATAGTCACTGCTCTCAAAGAACTTTTTCTCCTTAATGAGTTTGGGACAGTATTCCAAGATTGTTGCCTGACCAGCTTGTATTTCTCCAGATCCTCCTTCTTGCCTCTCTCTCAAACAAGAGGGATGTTTTCTTTCTTCCAGTCTCCATGAACCTAGCCCAGTTTACAAGACCTATTGAAGATAACTGCCAGTGATCTCACATTTACATCGGCCAGCTCCCTCAGCACCCCTGGGTGTGTCCCTCCAGGATATGAGATTCGTGTACTGGGATATCAGAGTATACATATTAGATTCAGATTTTAGTACTTTTTTTTTTTTTTTTTCTTATGCATNNNNACTTTTTTTTTTTTTTTTTCTGATGCATGTAATTTTTCAGCTAGACTGTGTTTGCAGAAGGTGCTGTAATACCCCACTAAGTGAAAACAGAACTGCTTTAATGACACTGACCTTTCAATATACTGAGTCACCGTGACTCTTGTGTCAGCCTCAGATGTATCCTTTCCAAGTAACTTCCCTGGAATGATGGTGTCAGATGAGGAAAGAGAAATGGGCCAAAAGCTATTGGAAAAAAAAAAAAAATCTTGCTATTGTGTAAACAGACGTGTTTGGATAAATGAGGTGTGTGGGTACCAAAGGAGAAAAGGAGGGGAGGGAGAAGGGAGAAGGGAGAAGGGAGAAGGGAGAAGGGAGAAGGGAGAAGGGAGAAGAGAAGAGAAGAGAAGAGAAGAGAAGAGAAGAGAAGAGAAGAGAAGAGAAGAGAAGAGAAGAGAAGAGAAGAGAAATGTGAATTTCTAATTCTTCTGACATTTTCTTTTCATAATCACTCTCTCTGATAACGGAGTCCCTCAGGTTTTGATGGATCTCCTGCTATCACATTCAACTCTGAGACTTCCAGGGTGTCCCAGGGAGGCAGGGGCTGGGAGTTCAAAGGAATCAGTGGCCACATGTTCCAGCTGGGCTGCAGCCAGGATTTCAAAACCAAACTGAGCAGCACAAAGAATAATTCCTAAAAATGGGGAAATATGGGTGCCTCTTTGGAGGCTTTAAGAAAAGTTGAGCTCTCTTTACACAAATCCAGTATGCAATTACAAAACATCTCATGGAATCAGCTGTCTGCTTAGCCCCTTTAGGTTCCTTAGAGGAGATCGGGAAAATGTTTAAAATTATGCTCTTCAGTTTGCAAGTCATTGACGTTGTACATTTCTGGGGAGGAGTACAAGGGTTTGTTTCTTGCTACGGCAAAGACTCAGATAAAATTTCAGGTGACTACTAGTAAATTTCACAAGTTTTTCTTGGTTACTAACCTCCATCAGGTCTGTTCCATATCATCCTGCACTAAAAGCATCCCTAAGTAGCTGCACTTTGGGTGTTTCTCACAAATTAACCTGGTCCCAGTAGGTCAAAGCACATACATCCAAATGCTGCTGTGATTACAATTTTCCTAAGCTAGTTACAGTTAATGGGTATTAAACTTTTTTCAGGACATGGTTGTAACTAAAATAGCCCAGCACTAGAAGGAAGTTGGAAACAAAGATCCACCCAGCTGGGAGCAGTCTGATTGCTTCCTAAAATAAAGACCAAAGCAAGAGTAAGAGAATTTCCTCAGTTTTTCTCAGACAGAAGATTTCCAAATCACTATTCCAGCACTCACTGGGTCAGTAACAGTACATATACAGTTGTAACAGCAGTTTCTCAGGATCCATGCTAATAAAAAGGATTAGTTTATCAGACGTATTCTGGATTTTCCGAGTTTGTTAAACCCTCTGACATCCTACATAGGGAAAATTAAAGCAATTTTTATTTTGTGAAAGTGGAAACTTATCCAAAGTGCTAACCCAAAGGATAGTTAAGAGCCTGAAATACATGTAGACCCTAAGTAGAGTGGGACATCTTGAAAAATGTTGGGTAGAAGTGATAGACACATATAAAATAATGAATGATGCAATGAAGCTGAGAAGGTAAGGATTTAATCTGTAGCACCAGTGGAAGAGTTGTCCGACACACAGTGATTACAGGCAGCCCACAAAGTGTATAAGGCAGCAATTTTAAAATAAACACTGAAACAGAAAAAGAAGTGTGCTTTCATCTATCTCCTGTAAGGCAGGAAATGTGGAATCCATCACCACACAGTGCAGCAGAGACTGAAAGGATAAAAGGGTTCCAAAAGGATTTTTACAAGCACATAGATGTTAGTACCAGAGTTGGTCTGGAGATTTCTAGATCTATTAAACCTTCAGACCTGGAAGATTACTGCATGCAGGAGGGAAAGGACCATGTAGTGTACTGACAAAATAAAGGAGTTAAGTGCTGTAAGAGACAGACCTTCTGTCTGATCCAGCCGAGCAAGCCTGGGAAAGGGAGCAGACACCAAATAGTAATAAGCATTGGCAGCAGCAAGTTTTTTTCTATAATTCATATTTCCTCAGTATGGCAGTCCCCAGGCCTGGAGGTGCAGTAACTCTATCAGAACCACCACTACCAGAGTGTAAGTTGCACTCCCTCTGTTCTGTGTTTGCCTTCACTTTGTGCCACACTGCAAAGGTCTGTCCTGGGCTGTGGAGCGAGGGGGAGTTTGGCCCTGTGTGCTTTATTGTTTCCTCTGAGGTCTGACACAGACAGATAACTGGCGTGGAGAGAAAAACCCCAATGTCTCCCTGCCAGGTTTAAATGTTGGGATTGCTCTCAGGGGGCTGATCCAAAACTCAGCAAAGTCAACAGCAAAAACTCCTTCCCTTTCAAGGGGGCTTGTGATGAGTTTACTAGACAGGAGATCCCAGGAGACATATCCCGCAGACAGACGGACAGGGGAGCATGAGATGATTACTAAGAGCATTTCAGTTTCCCTGTTAAGCAACGGCTTAATAAAAGCAGTTTTCACAAATATTTCACAATAAGCAGTGGATGTTACACTAGTGGTTACACATTCAAAACAGCTCCGCAGGCATCTGCAGATGAAACTATTTGGCCAAGTGAATGGAGCTACAAACCAAAACAAACAGACCCTGGCTTCAAGCAGCAGCAACAATCCTGCCATTTATTTGTGCTTTTTCATAAAAAAATAAGACCAGGCAACCCCAGAAAAATCCATGTGAAGGCACCTGCCAACTTCATCTGCAAATATCCTTTCAGACTGTGATTGCAGGACAGGGCTTTCCCTGTGGTATTGCACAGTGTAAGTGAGGATAACCCAGTGGCTTCATGCTTGTGTCCATTCATTGGGGTCAAGGCATGGGGTGATGCAGGGTTATTGTCCCTTGTGTGGGCCCATAGACTTCAAGCATCAAGAGATATTGGGGGCACTTCTTGCTTTTCAGAGGTAGCAGGTGAAAGAGCCTGTGTCAGAGGCACCCTGGAGGAGTGCAGGGATGCTTATAACATATCCCAGCTGAAGAGATGGACACTGGCATGCAGCACTTGTCAAGACATGGACAAGGACAAGGACCAATCCTTACTGCTGGTCCTCACTTCCTGGCTTTAGATGTCTTTAGCATCACAAAATGGTCAGAGAAAATTTGGGACTAGGGGCTGCAGCCCCTTTCATTCTTAGATGTTGCATCTGGAGGTGTCCAGACCTCAAGCATCTACTCTCTCAACTGTTCACTCTTGAAAAAATCAACATGAAATAAATTTCATCTCTCTCAGATAAATGACGTTTGAGGGGGTTTTTTTGTTGTTTGGTTGGGTTTTGGGGGTTTTTGTTTTGTTTCATCTGTTTTTTTCTAGATCCCAGGACTCCTGAAATTCTCCAGTAAATTTGTTGTCTGGGTAGCAAGAGGATTTGTTACCAGAGTAAGTGTTTTGTTTTTTTTTTTTT
>VWYO01020122.1:31008-42558 GCA_013400275.1 Rhadina sibilatrix
AAAAAAAAAAGAGACCCACTGCTTACTATCTCATTTTCTAGTGTTTATATTTTTCACAAGTGTTTGCTCTGTGCCCTCAAGAGATAAAGCTTACAGGCAATAGGTGCCTGAGCTGGTTTCTTAGTTGAGGTCTGGTGAGTTTTCCTAAGAGCTTCAGCAAGGGAGGGAGGATCTGCAGGGCAAGGCAAGGGAGGCAGGGTAATAGAAGTCATTCACTTTCCTCTCACCATTTAGCAGCCCAGCTCAATTAGCCCTGAGACACAGCACTAATTACCCTGGGCGATGTGCCACACCAGTGTGCATTGCTGAGACCTCTAAAACAGGCTGCCAGGAGAGGTGAGCCTTGGCTAGGGAGGTAAAGGGGTGATCTGCAGGCCTGAGAGCTCCGTGGAGCTGAGCATTTGGGATGTGAAGGAAAAATGTAGAAGGGGTGAGAGAGAAGAGAAGAGAAAAGTTAGGTACAGGAGAGAGTTGAAGCAACCTTGGTTTTTGAAGGAGTTATGTCTCCTGCTCTCACATCCTCTGACTTCTGTCTTTTCCCGTTTCCACTCTCCATGTGTCCCATTGTGACTTCCCAATTCATGCATCCCTGCTGCTTGAGGTGTACAGATGCCTTCTGGCAAGAGTAATTTGAAGACCTTGGTAGAGCTCTGGGACAGCCTTCCAGCTGTCTGGTGCCTCCAAGCTCCAAGCACCACTTTCCAGACACAGCAACTAACCTCCTGACACCATTAAAGCAAGCACACTGGTCAGCCCAGCCAAAGCCAGATAGAGGCACATCCTGTTGTCCTGAGGACTCTGCTGGTCTTTAAACTTGCTGAGAAGAGGACTTCTGTAAGGAAAAGCCATATCCAGAAAGTGACCAAGTGGGATTCCAGGTTGCTCTTTAAAATTCTTTACAGCATTGATATAAGCCTAGGAAAAAGTGCAGTACGTGATAAACCCGTGCAAGCCTTCTCACACTTGAAAGGCTTAGAAGCAGAACTATCTGCTGATCATGAGACAGGCCAAAGTACCTGCATCATTCCACCAAAAACTTGGCAAAAGATAATGCAACATTGACAAAAGATGCATTTTTCTAAGCTTTTTTTCTTTCTCATTTATCTGCCTGAGAAAATCATCTCATGAGAAACAAACACACCAATCTGAAAGCAAGAAGAGAAAAAAAAAAAAAAGAAAAAAAAAGCTTTTTACCATTTATTGAACCCATTGACTCTGACCACTGAAGAGCAGCTGAGAAGTTCAACTGTGAAATGTGGGACAGTTGAAATTCTCTAGGAGGTAATGGAGGGTTGGGGTCAGGAAGGCCAAGGTGAAGCTGGAACTGAACCTGGAAAGGGGAACAGAGTAACAGGAGACTCTGCAGCTTCAGTAAAGAGAAAAGGAAGGTCACAGAAGGTGTTTTCCCTCACTCTAAACAACACTGGCAAACTGGGGACAGGGGATGGGGAGAAGCCTGAGGTACCCAACAGCTTTTTTGCCTCAGGCTCCAATGACAACCTCTCCTCCCAGCCCTCCCGAGTGGATGCAGGGCAGGATGGGCACTGGGGGAGCAAAGGCTCTGCCACTGAAAGGAAAGAGCCTGCTCAGGACCAGCTGAGGAACCTGGATGTGCTCAGCTCTGTGGGACCTGATGGGATGGAGCCCAGAGTCCTGAGAGAATTGGCTGCTGGAGTTGCTGAGCCACTGTCCACGATGCTGGAAAAGTCCCAGCAGTCGGGTGCCATGTGATGGTCGTAGGTTAGAGACAGAAATTGTGACTTGAGTCCTCTTGATCATGAGACAAACAGCAGTGTTTTATTGTTGGAAACCTTCTTATACGGGGAGTTCAAAACTCCCCAATCTAGACACTGGTTGGTCTGAGTCAGCCCTGCCCAGCTGCTTGGGCAGTGAAATGTCTGCTCTCTGGACTGGCTATGACTGGCTGAGGCCTCTGCACCAGCTCTTATTCACCTTGGGACTTCAGGAGCAAGCCAGGTCAGCCGGACTGGACTTGTTTTGACCAGATTTATTTTGCCTAGCTAAAGACTAGCTGTGACAGTCAGGTGGGATCCCAGGTGACTGCACCTATCTTCAAAAAGGGTGGAAATGAAGACTCTGGGAATACCCAGCTGTCAGCCTCCATGGAGCACAGGGTGGTGTATTCATCATCTGGGAAATCAGATGGCATGGATTTATTGACAATTCTGTGTAAGGCTGGGTACAGCTTGGACCATTTGAGAAGCTTTAGTGTCAACCTCTGCAAACAAACAGGTAGAAAATGCTTTCAAAAGAAGGCAGTGCAAATCAGTGGACATACCTCAAAGAAAATTCCACTCATCGTGTTGTGTTCAGGAGAGCTGGTTGCAGGCCAGAGCAACAACAGAACACATTCCCACAATCTGCCCCTCCTCCCCCCCCAAAAAAAATCGAACAAAAAGCCACAACCAAAGAAACAAAATCCCCCCAAAAAATCCACAAAAAATTTACAATATTAGACTTATTTCTCAAGTAAAAACAATGCAAAATATTTTGCTGCCAACAAAGTGGTGCCTTCCAAGAAAGAAATATGCCATTGAGAATCACCTTGCTCAGTCTGTGTAAGCCATGAAAACTACTGGGATTTTTCAGCCCTCTGGAGTAGCTGTATTGAAACCAGAATTCTAAAGGCACTACACCTTGTAAATCTGACACAAAGGGGCTACAGAAGCTGCACCTTTATAATGTGGGCAATTTTAAAATGGTACTCAGCCAAAATTCTTATTCCTATGGTCGTCCACCTTGAGTAAATCCATTAGTCAGCCAAGTCTGCCGTAATTTTCCACATATCCTTGTTCTGCTTTGGATTTGCACCTGTTCAGCAGAAACCAGAATCTGGCCATGGGTGGCCATCAGTAAAGGTTCCTGTGCTCATTTGTTGTTTCATTGCAAAAAAAAACCTTGCAGAGTGAAGGCCAGGCAGTGTTTTCAATTATGCTGTAATATACCACCTGAATTATTGCCATTGCCTTCATGGGCTACAGAGTAACTCAGACCAAAATTTGGAGGGAAGTCCCAGAGGTATCTTAGGATAGCCTGTTCTTCATTGGCTTTTAGAGAAAGCAGTAGTCAGGCTCAGGCTGGGAGAAGTAAACAAACATACATAAACCCACCATGGCTTCTCCAGTTCAGAGACTGTCTGTGGAATCCCAAACATCTGGAGCTCATTACTGTGCTGGCCTCATTGAAATAATTGTTTAATTAACTTTCTTTTCACTTTCTCTTTCTCTCCTCCCTTCTGTTTTCCTCACCGCCCAATTCCTGGGTGCTGAACTCAGTTTGCAAAAACCCCTCCAGAACTGAGCTTCACCCAGGGGAATTTGGCCTGTAGGAAAATTTTTCTATTCAGTCTTAAACAAACATTCTCAGTGCTTATAGCATCTCATCATCAGCAAGCTTCTTCTCCTTACAGAAACTAAAACTGTAATTTTTTATTCCCATTAGCTGCTCAGAAATTTTGAAGCAAGCAAGTTAAGAAAGACGTATTTATGAATCCTTATACTGTGTATATATATATTCTTTATACTTACAGGAACTACCAAACCTAAATCCATGGTAAATCTAGGTTCCCACTTGACTGGGAACTGAGAGTGCAGGCCTGAAGCCTTGTATCAGCACCTCCTTGAGGAACAGAACAATTTCCTTGAGTGGAGGATGGAGGCCATTCTCAGAAAAGCAGAAACTGAATAATCCCGCACAGAGGTGAAATCTGGAACAATCCAAAATGCCACATTAGCACTACCAGAGCTCCAAACAGTACACGTCTCAGAAACACCAAATGGAGCATAACTTTTTTTTTTTTTTNAAATAGGGAAATATTTTTTTTTTTTTTTTTTTTTTTTTCCCTTTTTGGCTGTACTTCAATTAAAAAAAAAAAATGAAGGGAATGAGGATAAAATCTTCTTTGCTGCATTATGACAGATGCAACAGCTGTAAGGGCATGATGACACAGCTTCTGTCTGGAGCAGCAGGCCAGAGCAGAGCAAAACCTCAGCAATGTAAACAGAGACCTGGTGAAAACCATTTCATTTCACAGACCCAGCAAAGCCAAGCCTCAAACTGCAGCACTTTTTGGAGTTTTCATTTCCGTCTGTCACCGTGGCAGATGGATGGTGTCTGTCTGTACCTCTGGGATCGTCTGTTGGCTCAGGACCCCCAGCTGCCACACAGAAGGGTCCAAGAGCCAAATGTGAACGTGTCTCTGCAGATCCATGCCCCAACACTACCATCTCCTGACACTCAGTAAAGATGAGATGCCTGAAATGGGGAAAATGACAGGTCTTGGAATTCTCTTTATCGTCCTCCAGGCGCATTGGTTTTTCAATGTGCATGTTTGGCATCTAGAGGAAAACGCAAATGGATTGTTGCTGCTTGCCATATACTTTTAGGTGAAGATAAAGCATTTTAGAGTGGCCACTCTGAATCAAGTTCCCTCAACACAGGGAGGGTGTTGAGACCTGGTCCAGGGCCAGATCTTTGGTGAAGGAACAGCACCTAACACACAACTTCCTCCTGCAGAGATCCATTCTGTGTGCTGTTTCCTGCAGATCAACACTGTTTAACCACCCTTCACCGTGCAGAAAAGACAAATTGTTTATCAGACCAGGGAAGTTTTCCAGTGTCAAGCCTCAGAACTGCCCTGAAAACATGATATTTTTTGGTTGCCAGAAGGGGTATTAACCATAACAATTATTATTGACATGTGATGAGAGGAGAGAGAGAGACCTCTCTCTCTTCAGGAGAGACCAAGACTGAATACTTTAAGCAAAGTCTGTTTATAGTGAGGAATTAAAAGGCAACCCCCGAGGAGAAAAACTGCAATGTAAACAAACACAGAGACATCATCCAGCCACCACAATCTGGCTAATAAAAGAGCAGATGAAAAACTGTCCTTTATCTTGTTGAGTTTCACTCCTGATGACTTTATTTTGGACTTACTGTATCTATAGAAATTCCTATCATCATAGTTAGTTATTATTACTTTAATTCTAGGAAAGAATTTGAAAGTATGCAGACAAATCCCAAGGAAGTAAAATCTGGGGTTGCACACTTGGCAGAAGTTCCCTCAGCAAGAATCAAGACAATTAAACTGACAGGTGAACAGTCACCTGATGGCTTCTCTTTGCTTAAACAGAACCAAAAGGCTGAGAAGGGGAAGTTCTTCTGTGGCCTGAGGCATTCACTTCACACATTCCAACTTCTCTGACAGTCATATATCCAGGGTGATATCCTGTTAAAAGGTCTGGCGTGGCATCTCTTACAGGGATAAACCATCTTATTCTTCAGCTGACCAAATAGAGCAAGCAGCAGGTGTGGAAAAATACAACTGGTGTGGAAAAGGCACATAGAAATTTATGCTTTCTCTCCAAACAGATGATTTGGAGATGTCATTGTAAGATGATACTTGCAGGCACCATTGCAAAGAAAAATGGGAGGTATTTTTTCTGCAACACCTCAAAGTAAACTGCTAAACTTTACTGGTAAGTAGTGGAGATATTAAGGGTGAAACTGCTGAGGATTAAAAAATAGGGGGAAAAAAGAAAGCCCAGAAAAAGGTGGGTTCAAAAAAAAAAAAAAAAAATCAGGGGTGACTTAGCTATTTGTTTAATATAAATAGTTACTTTCTTTGGAATAAATAAATCACTGGTAAAGTTGCCTGCCAAATGATAACCTGTTTATTTCATGCTCTCCTAGGCTCACAGGCAGAATATCAGGCTAGACACAGAACTTTGGTGTGCTACATTTGCTGTCAATTTGAGTTTGTTTTTAGGTCCACAATGAAATCAGACAATAGGCTTGGTAACTGGACCTACAACTTCCATGTGCAACAAGCAACTGTATGCTACACCTTAACTGTGAAGAAAAAAAAATAGTCAATGTTCAGTCTTCCAAAAATTCAGCAGTTATGCCTTAGCATCCCTGCTGATAAATATGAATACCTGTATTTATCACATTAACAGATGTAGGTCCTGAGGAAATTAAGTTTTATTCTCATGGGCGTAGTACCAACATTGCAGATCTGAGCTGTGATCCTGTGCCCATTCACAGAGCAAACTTTATTCAGCAGCATCAAAGAACTACTTTTACATTAAGCATGATGATGTTTCATTCATTCTTTGGAAAGAAGGTGCTAAGATAAACACCTCAGTGTGTGTCTGCATCTCAGACTGATATTGAGCACATTGATAACTTAGATATTTGAGAAAATACACCTCTGCTGATGTGTTAATAAAACTTCAGTCCAGCAAGGCACATGTGCATCTGGTCAGTTAAAGAACATGACTGCTGTCTCTTGATCTTCCAAAGGAGTCATAATTTCTTCCACCCAGACTTCTGCTGTTGGCCCCTTTCCATTGCTGGGTGTAGCTCTAAGACTCTTATTACTTTACATCAAAACTCTTTAAAACAAACATTCATCTCCTTTTCTATATCTGTAAAGTATTACTGAGCTCTGTTCCTAACTAGGGGCCTTAGTCACTGTTATCATCTTAGGTAAATAAATAATAATGCTATTATGATGATGGGCCAATAAATTACATGTATTCAAAATAATTGTCTGAGGCCTTGAAATGTGGGTGTTTCTTAAAGTAGTGGAATTCTTGGCTGTAAGGGTATTTCCAGAGAAAGTTCTGATGCATCATTGCCTTGAAATATCTTACTGCTCCAGACTCCTGATTTGGACTTTGGATGCATTTGTATTTCAGCTGACAGATAAAATATTATGCTTCAGGGTGTTCATTTTATTTTCTGAGTTTGGTTGCTTTTTTGGCTTTCTTTTTTGGTGTGGGTTTTGTGTTTTTTTTTTTTTTTTTTTTTTTTTTTTTTTTTTTTTTTTTTTTTTTTTTTTTTTTTTGTTTGTTTTTTGGTTGGGGTTTTGTTTTTTTTTTGTTTTTTTTTTTTTTTATTTTTTGGTTTGTTTGTTTGTTTGTTTGTTTGTTTGTTTGTTTTTTCTTGATTGTTTTGTTATTTGGGGTTTTTTGGGTTTTTTTGCGTTTTCCTTTTTTTAAACTATGCTTTCTCATTGTACTTATATTTCATTTTTTCCTTTATTTTCCCTCCTTTCAGGAATCAGGCAACATTGTTTTGCAAGTTTCCACTCATCCTGGAAATCTCTAGCTGGAAATCTCTTGCTAGAAATCATTAAACAAACCACACATATTAGCATGTACAAAATAGTATTTTTTAACCACTCCACTAAATGTATCTAGGTAAATTAATGTTCCTTTTCAGAAGTTTGGAAGAACCAATTGTTTTTGGAAATGTCTGGATTTACCTATGCAAAAGTATAGGCTGGGATACTGCACAGTAATATATATATAGCAGGAATCCATTTCAAAAACAAACAAAGAAGCCAGGAACTGCAAGTCTATGTCTATTTATAAACAACATACTTTTCATGGAAATCACTGATATTTTGTCAAGAAAGTAAGGATACCTACTATTTTTTTGATGAAATTGGAAATGCTTCCCTCCAAAGTGGCACAAAAGCCCAACACTGCTCCACAGGTCAGTGGGAATAGAAATTCAGAATTCTTATGTTCTTATTTTGGGTAATTTTCTGCACTCTCCATCTAACTTGCACCCTCCTGATGTACCACAGGCAATTAATGACTGTCGTGGTGCCTAAAGACCATTAGAGAACTGGGAAAAAAAGGCAAATTGATATAGTCTGGCTAAAGGGTCAAGACAAACAAAAAGTAGAGACACAGAGACTTGTGATCCTGTAAGACTTTCCCCTCCTCCCAAAGTGTGAAATGGGACCCAATGCTAAATGTCATTGGGGCTTTACATTTCTGACACCTTTGCTCACTGGAGTTGGAGCTGCTGAGAGCAACTGAGCAAATGAGAGCTGGAATGATACCAAGTGTTGACAGATTATCACAATGGCAGTCACGCAGAATAAGTGCAAATTCATTTTGTGTTCCTGTCTGGATGTCTGACTTGCTCAAAGCCTTTGTCCTCCAAGCTTTGCTCTCCTGGTTGTAGCTTTTCCATAGTCGTGCAGGGGAGTTTTAGAAAGCTCTGGAAGAATAGTTACTGACTCTGTAAAAGTTGTATCCCGCAGAGATCTTCTGTGTGTATGACAGAGACCAATCTTTCCTTGCCATGATGCAGAGTGATTTACCCTTGAGCATACAGAACTGCATCTCAAAATTAGTTTCTAGCTGTACATCCATATTCCAAGTGTACGTCTAAGTTGTTTGAAATCCAGACCTGCCAGAGCAGAGATATACCCCTGATCCTTTAATTCAGGCAAGTTGCAAATCTGTGAAATGGTTCTTGCTGTGTTAGGACACTACAATAAATGTGTTTGTCAACTTTTCTTTTTCTCTTTTGAAGTTAATCTTATGTCATAAAATTTCAATTCAAGATTTTTATTTTTTTTTCATATTTTCTGTAAGTACACCAGAAATACTTTGACTCAAAACTCTCCCAATCCCTAGCTGGTGACACATCTTCCACATGACAAAAGCTGATCTTTTTTCACCAGGAAGATGGTGCAGCATGGGAACAGCTTATCCAGAGAGCTATAAAACTTCCATTCCAGATGTCTTTCCAGACTCAGTTAGACAAAAGTGGGATGTCCTGAGCTAACAGTGGTGATAGTCTGATTTCCAGAGCTGGTTTGGACCTGACACCCTGACCAACCTCTCTTTAGCCCTGTGAAATGCTCGTATGAGAATGGGTGGTAGCAGCTTCTGCAGCTGTGTCAGTGATGCAGACCAAACGCACTGGTGGTGTTTAGATACTGAGATTATTGCACAATCTTTTAAGTGACAGGTTGAATTGATTAATTTCTCTCTGAGCCCGTCTTGCCAAATTGTGACTGTCAGTACTGACATAGCAGATGTATGTCAGAAACTCTGTCAATCACTGTAAAAATTTCCCTGCTCCTCTTCCCTAGAACCCATTTTCTACAGCAGCCTTTGAACTGGCACCACATACATTGATGCAAACTCTGGCAGGTGGACTTTCTCCTAGACAGCTGTTGCAATTTCTCAGTTGGATAGCCCTAAATTTAATGCTCTCCTTGGCTTTCTTACTTTTCCCTGCTATTGCTATAACTCTCTCCTCCTAGGTTAATCCCTCCTTTTAGTTTGCATTTGAGAGTATTCCTCTTTTCCTAGAGAATGGTGAACCTGTTGGTGTCACCCAGGAAGGTTATTTAATTTTCTAAAATCCTTAGACTCCGAGGCTGAAAACTGAGTGTCCCTCTCCATTCACAACACACACGAGGAAGGATTTTGCAGCTCTTGGCCTCATCATTAATCAACAACCTTGGGCAAAGTGCTTTCAAGGAGGAGACCATATGCCAGAAGGGCAAGAGTGAAGTAGCCTGGAATATTCAAACCATTTGGGACAGGACTGACACTGTTATTCTTTCCTTGAACAACTTCTTGTGCATGGCAGTCTGCATACATGGTTGGACGTTGTGATACTTTCACAAGGCAAACAATAACAGATGCTTTTCCTGATGAAAGAAATTTAAAAATAGTCTGATTCCTCCAGTTTGATTTTAAGACTGGATAACTTAAATTATTTACCTTCTGGCATCAGAAGGTAATTTAAATTCTTTACATTTTCTTGCCAGCACTGGCAATTAAAATACCAAACACCTAGCAATAATGAGACAGTTTAACATAAAGAAGACTGTGAATTTTTAAGAGAATTAGGAAAGGGTTTCACATTCAGATTCAACAGAGGAAACTGCCATGGTGATCAGTAGTAAAACACTAAGGAGAAGGGTGGCATTTGAGAGAGAATTCTTTCCTGTCTGCAGAGGCTGCTCTATGAAGAATATTGGTGCCTATTTTTAGTCTCAAAGTGCTAGTAACATTTTCAGGCAACAAAAACCATTGAAGGCCTACTGTTTATACAAAGAGTAACATTAAGGACAAAAAAACCCCAATCAAACAAAAATTGCAGTCAAGACAGTGAACAATCAAGGGGGTGCAAAGCTACAGAGATGAGAGGGTGAGATGAGATTGAGATGAGATGAGAGGCTAGATCTCCTGACAAGCAATATAGAGTAGTTTGCAAGTCCTTACCTTTTTTTTTCTGTCCTCTGCCCAGAAATCGGGTGGAGTAAAGCACAATGTCATCCATCTTGTCAGCCACTGACAGTGATTGGTATTGTGTGCTGCCCTTTATGGTTTAACAGCACAGAAGGTGACTCTTTGGCTTCATTTAGGGAGCAATCCAGAGCCGTCTCTTCCAGCCAACAAAACCAAGCTGTCAAAGCAGTCTGGGTCCCATCTGGCTTGATCTGGACACCACTGGACACACTGTGGGTTTTGTGGAGGGGGAGAGGGAGTAGAAGGCTTGGTTAAGCCTTATTTCTGTAATTACTTTATTTTGATACGCCTCTTCATTTCCTGTCTTGGAATGGGAATGGAAAGAAAACCTATTGAAAAAAATAAGGATTCCTCTGAGGTGAGTTGCCACAAGAGAAAGGCTGGTTCTGCATTTATTGCAGGCTTGGATGCTGAGGAAGGAAAGCTGCAGTTCTGTTTTCCACCTGGATCAGTTCAGGTTTTCTACCTAAGTCAGCAAAAAATGTGAATGTGTCCAAGGCCAGAGGACACTGGAAAAAGCAACACTTGAGCATCACTAAGTTCAGTGCAGTGGTGTTGAAGATGAAGAACTATCAGCTCAACATTCTACAGATGTGAAGTAATAGTTAGAGACCATTCAATCATGTACTTGCTGGTCTGTTAAAATGCCTTTGTTCCAAGCAGAAATCCAAGGGGACTCATTGGACTGAGAATCACTCTAATTTCAACAGCCCCACAGCAAAATGAAAAGTATCAGCATTTGGGACAGAGATCAATTATATAGAGACAAAATTAGGGAAGTCACACTGAGGGGTTGTGTCTGTGTCACAGAAAGTGATACCTACAGTCCCCTGACCTCACACAGGGCATCAGCAGCATCTGCTTGACTAAAAAAGTCAGCAGGCACTGTGACCTTGCCACCTTTTCAGCATTAGGCCATCACTGCTGTGACAATGCTGCTGCTGTCTAACACTGTGTGCCTGTCCTCTGTGTTTTTCCTTCCTCTCTAAAGCATATTAAAATAATTTTCTCCTCTAATATATATGGGACAGAAGTTGCCTGTGTATAGATGACAAACCATCTCTGGGTCTCCTGGACAGAACTTTGTTCTGGCTAGTCTGTTACCAAAATAGTGGTTTACTTTTTTCTCCGCAGAGAGGTCTGTAAACCTTGGTTTCATCTTCTCTGGGCACCCTGTGGGCCCTCAGTAACCCCTGCAGCATGTATTCTTCACTCTTCATCCTCAGAGCCTCAAGTTAAGGCTTGGGTGCCAGCAGCCCTAAAGTACAGCCCTTGCTACTCCCTGGAGAGCAGAGCACCTCCAGCATTGCCATATCACCCTGAAATCAGTCTGCACAGCAGGCAAGGTTTGGAGGCGGGAAATTAAATAAGTTTCAGCCTGCTACAGGACAAAATTTAGAAACTAATAATAGATCTGGAAAATGGATAGGAGGCAGAGCCATAAAACACTTTTTTT
>VWYO01020122.1:56013-67355 GCA_013400275.1 Rhadina sibilatrix
GGAACTTTTATTTAAGTGTTTTTTTTTTTTTTTTTTTCAATTTGACCCACTTTCGGAAGAAAAAACATTTATTTGAAACAGTGCAAAATGACAAAAACAAAACTATTTTGTTCAGCATCAGAGAGTATTCAGATTAATCCAAATTAACACACTGCTTTTTACCCCCATTGCTCCTTCAAATGCTAAGTAATTTATATTCTTGTTCAGCTGGAACTTGATTTTCTCTTTGATAACTTTGTTAACTCATTAAAGTGAATAAAATCCCTGATATCAGTCACCTTTCCATAACAGATTGGAATGGAGAATTGCCTCCTCCACCCTCCTCCCCACCAGTGCCAGTCAAGCCGTTTGACCCCAGCAGCCTAGAGGGAAAGCAAATATTCCAAGATTAACAGAGCAAACATTCAAAAAAGAGCATGGTCTACACATAGCAGAGTCATCATACCCCCAAAACAGAATGGGTACATTTCTGTCTACATCTCCCTCTCTGTAATTTTTTTTTCTGTGATTATATTCTAGCTCAGTGTCAGCATCCAGAGTGGCCCCTGACTTTTTGTGGCTCACCCACACAACCCAGAAGGGTGGGAGGAGAGCATAAAATGTGACAACAGAGAATAAAGGATGGAGAGCAAAGCACCAGCCCTAGGTAGAGGTCCAGCTCCATGCAAGGTGGGATCACTTAGAAAGGAAAGCAGGAGAAGTTTTGGGAATCGCAGGCAGAAAATAATGTGTGTGTGATGCAGAAAAAATGTGGGAGGGCAGAGCAAAGCCCCCAAAGTCCTGTTTGGAAAGGTCAGCTGGATGCAGAACAACCCAGTGCCAGTGCCTTGCCGAGGAAGCACAGAGGAGGATTGCCAGGTTACACCCCTGGAGTAAAAGGAGGGGAGAGGAGAGAGCCAGAGAGGCAGAGAGGAAAACCAGGAGCAGGGTGCCAAGAGCTTTGCAAATCAGCAAGCCTTGGTGGAGTTACGTCAGTGGAGAGACCAACCCGGCAGCTAACTGAAGACACACGTCTCCGAATAGCAAGCCCTGCCTCAGACACCAAACTGAGCAAGCCTGCAGAGAGGGAGGCTCAAACAGGTGAAATCCCTCTGCAAATTGTCTCTGATTAATCAGATGGGTCCAGACTTTTCCTGCCCGAATCCTCAAAAATTTACCTTAAAAATTGTCTTTTTCTTTCTCTCTCATCCCAAAACCCCTCTATACTGAGGTATGCCAGAGCCACCAGGCTTCAGGGGAGAGCTGGGCATGGCACAGGGCTGAGATTTTGTGGAGCATCATAGACACTTCTCATTGCACACCGTCTGATTTCTTTTCCCCTGTGGGCTTTCCACACACATGTGAATGTGCAAACTACTCTAGTGCACAAGGATGACATTTTCTAGCCCAATGATGTGCCACAGCCCTCCACTTTCAGTTCTGAATCATGCTAAAACAGTGGGAGGAAAGGGACAAAGATTTTGAGGAACTAAATACTCTTAAAGCATATTTTAGCCCCATCACAGAAGGTTTTTCCACTGTTTGTCTGTCTCTTCCAAAATTGTGTTTCTCTTCTCCTTCCCAGCTCCAGTTTTAAAGTCTGGGTTAACGAGAACTTCCAAAGCCCAGTGTACATCTCCAGGTGGACAAAATGTATTGAAAACTGCTGTTGATTCTACAGCTTCATCACCCTTGGTGCATTTCTGCTGAACAGGAAATATCAGCTTCAACATGGATCTGTTGGAGCAAGCCCAGAGGCTCACCATGAGGATGATCAGAGGGCTGGAGCACCTCACCTGTGAGGAAAGACAGAGAGAATTGGGGTTCTTGGATAAGACAAGGCTCTAGAGACACATCAGAGCATCCTTTCAGCAGCTAAAGGGGGCTTACAAGAAAGACAGGGACAAATTTTTAGCAGAGCCTGTTGTGGTAGAGTAAGAATAGTTTTAAAGTGCAGGAGGGTTGATTTAAGTTATTTATAAGAAGGAAGTCTTTTACAATAAGGTGGTGGGGGACCTTTATACATTGCCCAGAGAAGTGGTAGATGCCCCATCCCTGGAAGGGATTACATCCAACATTGGAGGTAATGTTGGATGGGGTTTTCAGGTCCCCTGCAACTAAAACTTTTCTATGATTACAACAGCCCTTTTGTGGTTTCCTCTCTGTCTCCCAGGTGAGAGATCCCAGCTATGTCCTGCTGAGTAGGGAAATGGTTTCCCACCAAGCTAATGGTTTGACAAACCCTGTAATTACTAAGAGTAATCTTTTTGGTCCTAGACATTCTCCTCCTGTCTTTCATTTCCTTCATTTTTTCCACATCCCTCACACAATCCTTGGGGGAAATCTCTCTCTCTTGAGGATACTAATGGAAATGCAAGGCTATTTTTTCTCTCTCTTCTTCTTCCTCAAAACCTGCTCAACTGGGTCCTTATCCATCACTGAATTAAACACTTGCTTGACCTCAGTTCTTTAGGAACAGCAACTCACAAGCTTTGAAATCCATGTGTACATAAGCCTTTGCTGACTCTAGGACCTTAATGTGTTACTCTCCCCCCATGCATTTAATTCCTCCAAAAATTGGCAGCCATGAGGGTCAACTAATTCAGTTGTGCTGTACATTTCCTGATGCTCTTGGCTGGGAAAGGTAAATATAACTCATGTTCATGACAAATGGAGCCTGGAAGATGAGCTTCTGTAGGAATCACGTCTGTGCCAGGTGTTTTTCCAAAGGCTCAGTCTTTTCTCTGTTTGAAACAAGCACATCTTTCTCTGCAATTGTCTGCTGATGGTTTCAGGTGGTTTTGGAGTGGCTGTCAAGGGGTAAATGGTCATGGAGTAACCAGATGAGAGAGCTATGTGGTATGAAATGGTAAAGTTCAGGCCCAGAAATTTTATTGATTGGTTCTGTGGTTAACAACACAGCCTCCAAGAGAGCACTTGGCTCCTCTTTGCCCACAAGCAGTACTTTTAAATATTATGTTAACTCCAATGTGACTATAAAGGCTTTTGCCTTCAGATTAGACTAAGTGCCAGCTGAAAAGATATTTGCAAAGTGCCACTCACCATTGCATTGGTGTGAAATCTTTGTTTTACAGACAGTTAAAACAGAGATTTGCAAAATCACCAAAGGAGGATAAATCTGAATAAACTGGTTACCATTTCACGTTAAAAAGGCAGAACAAATTAATGACGGGTGTTGCCAAGTAGCTGGTTCCAAGTGCTCCAGAGACATCTCTCCTTTCAAACTGCAATGCCCTTGGCCAAAAATTTTAATGGATTCAAAAGGAAATAGACAACTTTGTAAGGAATAAGTTCATCAGTGGCTATCACCCCTAATAAATTGGCAGTGACTTTGGAGACGGACGCCTTAAACCCAAGAGAAAATAAGACATGTTTGGAAAGGCCTGTTTTTAGGATGGTTTCATGGAAGTTTTCACCAAGTTCCTGGTACTGACAGCTTCAGGACACAAATATCCAATCTGCAAAAAGCCTTTGTTCTGACTTAGCATAGCCAACATATACCATCTGAAGTATATCATCACCATAATGGCACACACCAGATCCTTTCACCCAGCCATGAAATGCCTGAGAATATTACAAAAATCAAGTAGTTGCTCCCCACATAATCCTGTTCAGGCTGATTCGTCTGTCCCATCTCCTGTATGCACTGGGAATTAAGGCCCAGAGACCACCTATAAATAGATTTTGTTCCCAGATAGCCGTGATACATTAAATGAGTTTAATATTAGTTGTCTTCTCCTTCTGAGACACTCACCCTGTGTCCCAACCACTCAGAGTGAAATTCCACCAGAGGATGCAACCTTTGCCCTTTGTATGTATTAAAACAATCTTGTGAGTCTTCTTTTATTCTGTTAAATTAAAATATTTCGCTAAAGCTTCAAGGAAATTTCTGCTTTCCCTTTTGTTCTATTTGGCTTCTTGGGAGAGAAGGAAAAGTGTACTTCCTGTCTGCCATCCTTTTTCCCCTCTCCTCCAAGTTTTTCCGAGACAGAGTTTTGAGTCATGGCAGCAGAATGCCACTGCTGACAATCTTGTTTCAAGTATTCTTATATTTGTTGGACTCACACTGGCTCAGAACACCAGGGTACATTGTCCCCTTCAGGTTTGGAGTGTATCTGGTAGGCAGACACTGGGCATTTTGCAGGGATCCTCATTAAGGAGGAGGAATTTACACTCAGATGTTCTTGGAATATTCTGAGTTTGCACTTGAAATTTTCTCACCCTGTCATTCAGGTAGTGATGAGTGCAGACAAACTCTACCCATGCTCAGGTGCCCCATGTCAGGGCACAGGACATTGTGCCCTTTATGTCTTTATGATGGGCTTGTGTAAATGTCTAAAACAATCACACCTCCAGCTCCCGTGGCTCAATGAACACAAAACTTTGCGTAAGCCAGGTAATTATACGTCTCCAGAAAATCCTGTTGGCTTATTCAAACACAGAGAGACATCCAGTCACCTTCTGCAAATACCTTCTTGTGACAGAAGTGGTTTTCAGTGATCACTGAAAGGAAGTTAAATAACCACTACATTCCCTGGGTTCATGGTGTCCCTGGGTGTTTTTTCATTCCTGCTGCTTGTCATGATTTCTGTGAGATTTGCCTGCCTGAAAGTGCATGGAAATGCCATCAACTAAACCTGGGGTGACTCTCACACAATAGGCAGGTGAAAAGAAGTGGAAAATCTTTCTACAAAGAAAATATTTCTTCAGGTGAACAGACAGATTCACAAACACCTGCATGTGTGCACACATCAGATCACTTCTCACTCCACCTTTCTCCCTTTCAAGGCTCTGAAGGAAGTTTGTGCAAATAAAAATTCTGAAATCCCAGGAAATGTCAAATATTTATTTGCTCCTTCTTGCCCCTCCAGATGGTTGTCCAATCACCTATATAAATGCAAAACCTATTACAGAAAACGTGGCAGCTGGCTGCATTTCAGCCACATCACTCCTACCAAGGCTGTTCTGGGCCACCCACACACCCTTAAGAAGTGGTATGTAATCTACTTATAGAGAAGTATTCAAGAATTTTCAGTCTTGGAAAAGAGAAGAAACTGGAGCTGCCCAATTCTATTTTTTTTTTTTTTTTTCAGAATGTAGTCGCTCTTTTTAGATGGAAATTTCTGAAGTTTTTCATCTTCTTTCTTATTACCAGCCCCATGTTCAATCTCTAAGGCTGAAATACGGAGGAAGAAACCCAGTGCAGGTTAAATGCTAGGAAAAAGGCACTTTGAACCTGTCTGAAAAGTTTTCAACAGAAAACCTGTCAGTTTAATGCTGCTTGAACATCAGTCATGCAATTCCTTGATGCATGTCAATTTCTGTCAGAGAACTGAAATGATGCAAAGAGCAACACAAGTATTTTCCCTTTTCAAACTTCATCTTTTCACATCCTCCTTTGCTGTGTCTTGATCACCCTGTTTTGTTTTGAAATGCAATAATATAAGGTAAACACTCTTTCAGTTTTGACAAAACAAGGAATTTTGATAATTAAAAAAACAAGGTGCAATTAAGTTTGAATGTAAATGCTTCCATAAAACAGCAAGATTTAAAAAAATCATATTAAAATTTCCCCTGTGATAAAAATCATATTTTCTGTAATGCTGTCAGTTACTGTTTTCCCTGTCAATCTTTCCCACCCATTTTAGATATATTCTGGGGCAGAAATTCTACTTTTGTTTTCACATTCCCTTTTTATTTTCTTCTCATTTCCTTTCCTCCTTCTAGTAACATGAACATGGTTGGAGGACAAGTCCATTGGTTGGAGGACTTGTAAGGACTTGGAGGACAAGTAAAATGAGGGTTTAGATTATCTGTCTGGCTTGTGATGCCATTTGCCTTTTTCAGGGAATTTTCTGGGTGTTCAGTGTCCATAAGTCAGTTCTGGGTTCCACCAGCAGCATCCAAGTTGCTGAAAAACCTTCTCTTTATTGCTGCTCAGTGGGGTCACTGTGGTCATGTCCTTCACCTGTTACTTCCTTATTTTCACCATTTCCTTCTTTCCTTGAAGAAAGGAGTCAAGTTGAGATCCAAAAGGAAAGTCCTAAGGAGAGAGTACCTGAAGCTTACTTCATTATTAATAGTCATGATTTTTCTGAGGGATTAGGTAGACAACATCTTGGATGGATATCATCACATCCCAAAGGATAGTGACAGGCTGCTCAGGAGCAGGGGTGACAGACAGACAGACAGACAGTTCTGGTTTCCCAGAACCCAAAACCATGCACAAGGCTGACGAAAAGAGGCAACACAGGCAGGGTGAGCCAGAATCCACTTCTTCACCATGGACTGTTGCTTCACTGCCATGCGGGTGACCTAGAATTTCTCCATATTTGTTCTTAAGATCCCCTCAAATAGCACTGAAACTGTTTAATCAGGAGAAATTTTTTTTTTTAAGTCCACATGAGGAGCTGCTCTGTGATCAGGAATGCCAGTGGCAACAACAGTACCAGGCAGAGCCCTAAAGCAAGTGCTTCTCTGTTTGATTTATGGACCCCAGGCAAGCTCCAGGCCAACCAGAAGGAAGTCAGAAGCATGGATTTGTCAGCTCCAGCCACTCCCCACAGCTGTCCCTGAGGACAGAGCAGGATGCTCTTGAGGTGGCACAAAGCCCTTGTACCCAGAACAAGTTCTCCTGGGTACCTTTGTGATGATTTTCCATTGCCCCAGGCAGAATTTTAAGATCAAATGGCCAAAGTTTACATCTCCCCTTCATGAACTGAGGACTGCAAAGAGTCAGCAGCACAAATAACACTAAGGGAAAACCCAGCTGAATAACAAACGGATTAGTCTCCTGACATCACTTGGAAATAAGCAGCCAAAAAGCACGAAGTGGGCAAGGATTTTGTTTCTTTTGCCCTACCTCCAACCAGCAATGCTTGTTCTGTGTGGAGTCCAAGAACAGGAAGACAAGCTGGCAGCCCCTTGTCCTGGCTGGCACCCAAAATCAGATTTATTCCATGCCATCCATCCACAACAAGCCAAATGAATGGGAGACAGGTTTCTTCTGCAACTCACTCCTCTTTTTGCATCAACACGTGCATGACACATATTTATCCTGTAAGAATGACTCATACCAGGGATTTCCCACTGGTGTGACTGTTCCTGGACACGGGTCTGAGATAATGGGTGCCAACAGCAAGGGCATGGACACTGCCACCTGTCTTGTCCTGGTTTCTGTGGCCTCAGAAATATATAACATGATGACAATCAGCTCTTTCATTAGCAGGTCTGAGGCAAGCACAGTCTGAAGGCCAGATTTTGCCCACAAAGCAGACAGGAAAGGTGGCACATGTCCCTGTTTAGCCACATCACAACCTACAGAGGAAATGTGACTTCCACCTTGTCACCACTTCACGGGGATGACAGGCTAAGTCTTAAAAGTCTGTCACAGAGAGGCACAAGCACAAATACATATAACTGTAACTTTGAAGGACAACATGGCCAGAAAAAAATAATTTTTGAATGATTAAGGGTTATTTAAATATTATAATTATGCCTCCCTAAATATGTTAATAAGCTTAATTAGGTACATACCACCACATATATGACTATATTCCTCAACTCTCCACCTGGATCATGTTATATGTAAGGAGGGGGAATAAATTGGGCTATGTATAAGCAACATCTACCTAGTTTGAAGGAAAACCCAAAAAGATCAAAAAGTCAACAGGCTACCCTCCTCTCCTTCCTCCCAAGTTAAGCTTGGAGTATGGTCATTATTATGACATATTATTACATAACATGATTTTTATTTTTAGAGCTCTATCACAGCTAGCTAATTCACCGATGACAATTCTGAATCTCTTTCTTCAATGGACAGCATTATTTGGAATCTGCCATCACACAGGTTCTTGTTGAATATATGTTGACCAGACTTATAGTGATAAATTTATTATCAGAAATTAAGCCCAGCAGCAACCAGTCTTCTGGTCTTTGAGGACCAGCTGGAAAGCAAAGGGGTTGATTTTCTGCAAAATATCTACACCTTTAATGTAGCTGTCTTAAGACACAGCTGAAGAGAGGGACACAGTGAGAGCAGCCCCATATTCTGACTTGCAACACATCATTCTCACAGCTCCAAAGAAAAGCTTATGGATCATTAGCCACTCAGTCAGGCACCCACACTTTTTGCCCTAGGCATCATGTTTCCAACATACCAGGACAAAATATGGCATGCTCAAGACTGGCAGGCAACCCAGTTGCCACAGCCTAGATTTTCTTCCCTGTGAAAGACAGTGAGTGGTCAGTGAGCCCAATTCCTACAAGAGCCTCATTCTCCCCATCAGTGTTGACATCTGCCACTGTCTTTGAGAAATGAAAGGCCTAGCCCTTCACAGTGAAAGAGGCACATCTACAGAGAGGTCCTGTTTGCTACCAGGGCTTTTTTGAACAGAATCCTCAAACTCAAACCAGGATGTGTGTTTGGTGTGCTGCAAGTTTTGACAGTCTCCCATCTTTTCCTAGTGGGCTCAGCACTTGTATGTCTGTGCCCTGAGCTGATCTTTGGCAATATCTGCTCCTAAATGCATTTCCTGAGCTGTGCCTTGCCTTGTATCTTCATCCTTCTGTGCCCAGAACCCCCACTAGAACTGCTCTACCTCACTGGAGAGCTGTCATCTGTGTCATTGTCACCAAACCCCAGTGACTGCTTGATGGAATGTGTTTGGGAGAGGAATTTGTTAAATCTTCTATCTATGTGAATGCATTGAGAAAGAGGCTCTCCAGCTGAGTTGTGTCTAGCAGGGATGGAGGCAAAGGCTCTCTTGAGCTTGTGAAATTTATAATTCAGGATTTTTTCCTTCCTGAAAGTGGAGCAGCTTGTCACAGTTTGAAAGCAAGCTGACGGGGTCTGTCCAGGAGCCTACAGCTGTAGCAGCTGAAGTGGACCCACCTCCCATGATACTGGGCTAAATGGATTCATTTTAGCATCCTCTCACTCCACTCATATCTCTACTTCTTGCCCTGAAGAGGTCAGCTGTGCCCCAGCGTCTGCTTCTCCACTCCATGCAGCTGCCTAGCTTTTTGCTCCATTCTGCAAGATCTTTCTTATACAACTTCTGGATTCTTCCAGCCGCTACAGGAAAGATTTCTTACTTTTCCCTCATTACAATGCCTCCTTCGTGACACTGCCTAAAAACCTCTCAAAGCCCAGTCACTGCTCTTGCTCTCTGCAGAGGCACTCAGATGAAAAGTGGTGCTACCTAAGTGTGCTTCCCTCAAAATGCCACCTGCTCAACTGCAGAGGGTGGTGACACTCACAAGAGCTTGCCCAAACACTCCAGCAGCTGGAATTCCAGAGAACTGATATCTCATCCAGTGAAAGAAGATGTCAGGCAGCTGTGACAAAAAGGAAGACCAATGGCTCAGAGTAACTCTACCGAAACAAGAAGAAAATGGGAGAGCAGGGAGACGTTAGATTCAATTTTGCACTTTTCAAACCAAGTGGGATATTTCAGCTCCAGCCTTGCTTCTCAGGCAGCATGTATGCTGCTGGCTCAAGCCACAAAATCAATAAAATGGAAAGTACCCTCTAGACAAGATAACACAGACTTTGTAGAGATGTGCTGCACAGTTTGGCCACAGCCGGACAGGACTGCCAGAGGCTGTGCCTAGACTGTCTTGTGCAGTGTTTTAACCACAACACAACCCTCCTCTCTTATTTAAACCACTTGTCTGTTCCTTTCAACACCCTGACAAAACTGGAAATCTATAGCAGTGCATACACTGTGCAGTGATTTTAATACAAAAATTTGTATATAGATATGACTGAGATGTTTCCAACCAATAAAGATAATAAATAAGGGTAAAAGCAAAAGGCAAAGAAAGTTAAATCTGAAAGTGTGTGTTTGAACTGGGCTGTTTGGACAGTCCTAGCCTGACTTGGAGGGAGCAGGGCAAAGCCCTTCTCACTGCTTATCTGCAGAGTTATTCTTGGCTTCTCCATCTCAAGTTTTAGCTTAAATATCTGCAATTATTTACCTATAGCATGTACCAATTTTTTTCCCTCTTGTTGAACAATGACTAATTGCCTCATGTGAAGGCAAATATTTAAGTATGTGTGCAGGAAGGCTTTTCCCTCCCAGACAGATAGCAAGCAGTACTGTAAAAGGCATGGTGTTCATACGTGGAGTTTCACATGTTTTGCTTAATTTCTAAGCTCTGTGAGGTTTAAAAAGCACCAGAGTTCTCATGTCAAGGTTTTAAAACAGAGACTGACAGCCTGAGGTGGCCTTTTCAATACAAAATACATGCAAACTTCCCTGTGGGTTTGCAGTTCATACAAAGCCTCAAAGGAGAAATTGAAATAAGAACAGATTTATGTAAAAAGGAAAACAGGAACTGACTAATCAGTCAAATTTCACAATTTTCTTCAGCACAGAGAAAACATAAGATATTTGCAACACTTGCTGTTTAAATAAGCTGCTCAAAATTACCATATAAAGTTATTTAATTTTTTTTTTTTTTGAGGGTGAAGCTTTCCAAGATACCTTGCCTTACACTTTAGTCTTTTTACAAACCAATCACAGTACCTTTTCTCAGCAATACTGCCCAGGTTTTGGGAAGAAAGCCTAAGACAAAAGCTCAGGATTAAATGATTGATTGCACTCAGTACTGTAGAAATTTAGGCATTTGCTTAATCATAAATGAAGAAAAATCTCCCCACTTGTTGACAATTCACTAAAATGTAGTTTATGTCTCAGAATTTTTCTGCATCACAGGCAATAAGGTCTCTTCTGTGATCAAGACTTTTATCCATGCAATACAGCCAAATGACATCCTGAAAAATGCCATCTTTAAATAATAGAAATAAAATTACAGGGGAAAAAAGAAAAGTGATCTCACACTTAAATTGGCACATGCAAAAGCACATAACGTTCAGATAGCAGTTTATTCAGATACTTTCCAAGTGTAAGCCTGATCACCTGACTTCTGGAGAAGAAAGGCTCGTCAACACCACTTTCTCAGTTTTTCTGTAAAGAGGATTCCAAAACGTTTGCAAACTCATCAGCCTGAAATTGCCTATTTTACCACAGAAAAATTTATATTGGTCATCCAGGCACCATTCCACCTCCTCCAGATGTTGCCTTTTGTTTTCATTTTGCATTGCATTGTCTGAGATAAGTGACATCAGGATGGTATTATAAACTTGTAGAACAGCCATGTCCTGCTATTGGCTGTAAGTAATGCAAAAAAATCCCACCCCCAAAAAAAACACAGGAAAAGCCCACAAAAACAAAACAAAAAAATGCATATCAAACACCCTAGTTTCAGCTAGAGATTCAATATCTGTCAGCACATGGATTTTTTTATTTGAAATTAAAAAGCTTTTTTTTTTTTTT
>VWYO01020122.1:103238-128037 GCA_013400275.1 Rhadina sibilatrix
AAAAAAAAAAAAAAAAACAAAAAAAAACCACCAAACCAAAAAAAAACACTTTGTAAGGGATGTTGTCTTTTCTCCGGAAGTGAAGTGACTAAAGCAACAGGCATCTTGGGCATATTCACCACTCTCCTTGGGACACGTGAGGCTGCTGGAAACTCTGTGTCAGTTACCGCATCCAGTGGGGATGAAATGCCAAGTCATTTGTAAATGCCAGCATTCTCATCCCTGCTATAACTATTTACTTGCCTTTCTCTTTCACCCAAGCCACTCCCCAGCAGGGCTCTCCCTTGCCCTCTCCTTGCTGGTTGCACTGAGCTCCATAGGCTCCCTAGGTGCCTCTCCCTCTTGGACTGGCACCAGGCACAGGGAATCCCTCTAGCCCTTTGTGAGCCCAAGACCCTCTTGTTGAGGGCAACGAGGAAATAAAAAACCCAGAACAAACAAAAAAGAAATAGCCCAGCTCATGAGGATGATCCTCCTCACCACCCACTTCATCTAGCCTCAGCTGACTCCTCCCTCCAAAGCCCAGGTTCCATCCTTAGCTGCATTCAGTTTTTAAGAGAGTTGAAGCCTCAGGGTTAACTCAACACACTTGATTTATGTAAATGGTGAGGGGGAGGCACTGCCCACTACCAGAGTTGTCATTTGTCCCATCCATCTTGGAGCAGAGGAGCCACTGAGGCTGACCTGAGATGGAGGAAGCAACCCGTGGCCTCTGCCCTGGCACCAGACCCAGTGTCCCAGGCCAGCAGGCCACATTCTTACCTTCCCTTGAGCACACATTGAACACAGGAGTGCTGTCCTGCGTTCTCACCAAACGTGGAGCTGACAGAGGAGGTACTACTGACACCAAAGAAGGCTTCACACATCAGCACCTTGTTATCTAAAAGTCTCTCATACCTTTTGTATGTGGCCTCCCATGGGCAGCTCCACACAGCTCTGGCCCTTTCTCTCCTTCTCTCTTCCTTCTGCAGTTCCAGCTCACTCCTTCCTGTCCCCATCAAGGCCACCTTACCCTGCCTGTCCCTCATATGACATCTAACCCTTTCTGCCCCTCACACAACCTCCTGTCCCTTCCTCCTCACAATCAACCAGCAGACTCCAGCTGAACCTCCTCCCAGCCACCTCACTCCTTAGCACACCCATAGCTGGGAGGGCAAGGCTGTTCCCACTCTTTAGTAATTAACACAGCTGCAATATATCAGGGGCAAGACTGCCTTTAGCACTATCTCTATCTGCCCTCCCATATGGAACTGCTTGGAGAAAGTGAAAGCACACAAAACCTCATGCTTTTCACCTGCTCTCCATGAAATAAAGTCACTTCTGCCTGGCAAAGTAAACCAAGGGCTCCGTCACACTTCTGGTTTAGGGAAACACTTCTGTTTTAGGACACTGCTGCACAGTACAAGGCAGCTTCACCCCAAGGCCAGCACTGCCATCACAGATGTGCTCTGAGGGCAGAGGAGGAAGATTGCAACACCAGTTATCTCAGGAAATACGCTTTATCTCAAGAAGAGCTGGACTCTGTCGCAGGGACAGAGAAGTAGCACCGAGACATCTCCACCTGGAGGAGGTTCTGGGAGGCCCAGGAGCCTTGTGGGTGAGGCAAGAATGGTCTCCTTCCTTCCACATGGTAAAGTACCACCCTGTGGCCTCCCTCTGGAGACAACTGAGGTGTCACCCATGCAGCAGGGACAGCCTGGCTGTTATTGGGAAGGTACCACAGCTGAGGGAGAGATGCTGTAACATTACTGGTTGCAAATATGGGATGCAGCAGTATCGTCACTCCTTGGAGAGGGAGGAGACTGATGAAAAGAAGACACAGATCCTCACCACGGCCTCATTTTGGGAGCTGGTGTCTGATGGAAATGAAAGACTGCGGTTTCTTGAAATGGAAATGTCTCCCCCCATTGTTGTGGGCAGTTGCTAAAGATAAAGGCTTACAGCTCCTGTGCCCATGGGATGAACTGGGTAAAGTGGCTCATAGAGAAAATATATGCTTTGAAATAATTCCTGACAAGAACAATTTATCTAGAGGATCAGAAATTTATCCATGCACACCAGGGTGTGCCCTGAGAACTGAATCTGAAGTAAACAGCAGCTAAGAGATTAAACCTGCTTCTCAAAAATCCTTGCTATGCAAATCTTTCTCTTTCCTCTCTGCCTCTTAGGTGCCCTCCAAACACAGTTTAAAAGCCCTGGAAATTGGGAGTGCCTGACCTAAAGGCAAGGGGAGAGGTCAGAGCTCTGACACTTCTGCTGCTGCTCTCCAGAGGTGCTGCTGCTCCACCAGGCAACAAACATTTCTGTGATGCTGTAGGCAAAAGCAGATGGAGGCAAGCCTCCTGTTTTGGAGAGGAGATTAAAACAATGTTTCTATTTCTCATTTACTGCTGGAGTAAATGTCCATCATCAAGGCTTGCCTCAGGATAGCAGTGGGTATGAGATAGTCCCTTGTTTGGTTCCTAACCAGTGCCTCAATGTCTACAGCAGCCTGGAAGAAGCACAAATAATCCCATCCTGGCTTGGAAGGGAGAGAAATCTTGCATGCAACACTGAATGAACGTCCCAGAGAAGCAGTGACCAGTGATTCACTTTGAGTAATGCTGACTCACTTTCAATGTACTTTCCATGTACACACGCACACGCTGAGAGAATAAGCGAGAATAAATGCCTGATCTCAGGAAAGTTCAAACTAAATATTGTTGTAACCTTTTACTATACCCAGAGAGAAAAATCAGTCTCCTTTTTATGGAGAGAGACTGTTTGGCAGAGCAGCCAAAACCAGTTGTTTTTGTTTTTACAGGAGTTTCAAGTCCAGAGATAACTGCTAAAGACAAGTTTTTAGGGTGTGTGGGGCAGGCCACAAAATTGCAAATACTTAAAGCTTGGAGTACACGTAAACAAAGGCTTGCAAATGCTGCAGGGTCTCAGCATGTACATCTGTCTTGGGGAGTGGGACAAAGCTGAGTGCAGTGGCAAAGGCTGACATCTGCAAACCTTTGGGAACACTGGAGGTACTTAAGAGACTGAATCCCCCAGGCCGGTTCTCTAACCATCCTACAAAATATGTCGTCAGTGAAACTATCCTCATCCTTGAGATGCAGGTACTGGGGTGGAGGAACATTAGTCAATGCCCTGGTACTTCTGTTTTCCTTTGCTGGTGTCTAGATCTGGCATAACCAATGCTCTGTTCAGCTCCACTTGTTACTCATCCATATCTACTGCAGCCTTGTCAATCATTTTCTACCTTTTTTTCTTCAGCCCTCTGTAATTTTACACACAGGCACACACTGCTGTTTGGGTACCCACCTCATGGTCACAAATAGTGACACAGCTTTCTGTGCTGCAGTCTTGCTGTCCCAACACAAAGCACTCCTTGGAAACACCTTCTGGGCCTGGGAGACATCTTTGGCCAGCTCACCAGACTTGTGGGACCTCTGTGCTGCAGCTGAACTGGTCTAAACACCAGCTGCTTGTGCCATCACTGCCAAAGCCAGCAGGATAAAGCCATCACTGCCAAAGGAAGGGACAGGATATTCCCTTCGGCTCCCTGACAGGATCAGGCTGCACACAGAGCGAGTGCCACTGCTTTGTGCAATCACAGATGCCTTCATGGTTTTTGGGGTGTGGTGGGGGTTGGTGAAGTGGTGCTGCCTTTGTTTCATTAATCCAAATTTAATTTGTTCTGGATTGAAAGTCTAATAAAGCAGAAGCAGTGCCTCAGGGCTCCCCAATGTCTGCACTGGCTGTGCCAAGCTGGCCTCAGGAAAGGCTGATGAGATGGGGCAAGAGGCACCATTTATGTCTAGGAAGAAACCAGCAAGTTTTAGGCCAGAGCTATGAGACTAAACAACCCTTAGAGGGCTGATTTAGGAGCAGATTTTCCCCACAGTGGTACCCTGCCCCTGCAGTGCCCTTCCTGCATCCACAGGCAATGGATATATCTGGTCAGAGATAATGCACCAGCCCATGCACCTGCAGGGGAGCAGAGTGAATCCCAGCAGTCCTTCATTACCTGCACTGTCAAGAGGCTGCAATGGTGCCTGGAGCTAAGCACAGGCACTGCCTGCCAAGGGGGAGGACATGGAACACCTGCTCCAAGTCAGGAGCCAGCAGGCTCTTCATTAATTTAATCAGATAGCAATAAATAATGCCAGTAATAATAAGAAAGAATGGTTCCAGATTATTAATATCAAAACAGATCCAAACTGCTGATACACAAAAACTGTCCTGCTCCCCCTCCCCCTTTCCCTGATTTTGTTGTGAAACTTCTTCGCTGCCATGTGTTACTAAACTTTCCACCTCCAGCTCCACATAGCATCCAAAATGTGATTGTTAATTTTTCTTTTCTCCCCTTTTCTAAAGAAAAACCAGTGACAGCGCCCTGGCATTGCACCAGGGAAACTGAGGCACAAGGCTTATGGAGGACTGCAGGGGCCATGCTGACTGCACCCCTGTCTCCACAGAGTGCACAGGTTGGCTGTCACCCCCTCAGGATGGTTCAAGGCAAGGCAATAACCAAACTGTGGATGAGGATGGACCACCAGGCTTTTGTTTGCCCACTTTTCAGACGAGCTGTCCCCAGCAGGGCTCTGCCCCAGCCTGTGCCCACCAGCCAGCTGCTGCCAGAGAAATAAAAGGTGTCAACAACCCCCAGGAGCCTTTCAATCAGCAGGGACAGAGGGAGATTTGTGTGGGGCAGCAGAGGTGTGAACATGCTTGTGGAGTTGACCCAGCAGTGCCAGTGGGGCTGCAGTGTCCAGAAGCCACCCTGCTCCCTCCAGACAAACCTCCAGCCCACATTCTGCACTCCCCCAGCAGCCAGCAAACCCAGCTGGAAATCTTCAGGCTGGTGAGGTCTCCCCATGAGGCAGCACTGACCCTGCTCCTGGCTGCAGCCTGGGGAGACACAATGGGAGGCTGGGGTGGCTGGGATGAGCAGGGAATTTCTCACCCTAAGCAAGAGCAGCAGGCTTGATACTCCAGTGGGAGGCTTTCTAAGGTGAGGATTTTTCAAGGATTTTGCAGAGGTCCTTCTTTGGAAAGAATGTGCTGCGCCTGAACTCCTTGCAGATAATTTGGCTCAGAAGGCACCTTCTGTGCTGGATTGTGCTTCTCATCCCATTCCCTCTGTGCTTTTGGTCTTTACTGCAAAGAAAAACAGCAATTCAACCAGTCACCCTCCTGAGAAGTGACAATTTTGAGGAGAGGATGATACGGAAGGTGCTCGTGGTTACCTCTGACACTGTGGCAGGACTGAGCAGCCCCACACATCCAGGATCCCTGCAGGATGGTGCTGACCCCATGTCAGAGACTCCTGCAGCTACAGAGAAAGGAAAACTCATACATGCATGATCTTTGCAGGCACCATCAGCAGTATGAGGCAAAACAGCTTTGAAAACACTTACTCATGTTTCCAGCCACTCCCAATACTGGAAACATCACCAATGATAAATAATACCTTTTAATCAACCTTGATTTTTTCTCTTTCTTCAGGACAAATCTAGCCAAACTGTTATCATATTACAAATGTCTGTGTACTTTTGCCATCTATTTCTCCTCCCCTTTTTTTTTTTTTTTTTTTCCTTTGGTATTTTGCCTGCTTTGGAAGACTTGAGGAAGAGCCTGGACACTTCCCAAGAAATTCAGCATTAAAGACTTCCACACAGACATCTTGTCACAGGGCACAGGGCTACATCAGTGTCATGTCTTGTCAACACCTGTCCTACACAGAATTTAAGTTTCCAATTGTCTTGTTCTTGGGTGACTGCTGCTGCTACTCCGCAGTATCAGCAGAGGGGTGAGAAAGACAATTTCTCTCAACCATTGAGCTGAGACCTAAAAGAGATTATATTTCATACTCAGCCTTCTCTCCCACTCCACTGCAGCAGTGACCACATCATTTAGAAATCACTTAGACACCCACCCTAAGTGGAAATACTCTCTGATTTTCTAATTATGTTTATACACACACAGAGTCAATAAACTGGAAACAGTAAGGTCCTTTTCAGTACAGTTAGATTTTCCTTGTTTAGAAAAACCTTTGAAACTGCCCCTCTGTTTTGGATCTTAAGTACCTCACATGTGTCTCCTACACAACAACTTCCTCCATGCGGGTTTTAGGCAATTCTTTCAACATTTATCTCCTTCAAACATTCAAAGATATTTAGGCTATAACTCTAATATTGAATAGATTTTAAATACCAGTTATCAGGAGGGTAGGGAACATGCATTTGACACATGCATAGTGAGTACCAGGGGAAGGATCCCTTGAATTTGATTTGGGTGGGTCATATTAGAGGTGGCTGCAGTTGTGAATCACCAACCAGAGAAGCAGGGAGATGGTCAGGGTTGATTTGGTCACCTGTCAGTAGCAGTTTTTACAGTGACCCATTCTTTTTTTTTCCTCCAGGAAAACGTCACCCATTCAAACTGGGCCAGTTTAACAACAACAAAAAGAGAGAGAACCCACCTCTTCTCCCTCATCATAACCCAAAGAACCTTCACAAGACTTCCATTCAACTGCTGAACCGTCCCCCTCCACCTCCATGTGACCATCAGCTGTGGTCAGCTGAAGTAACTCCAACCTGAGGGCCATGCCCAAACTCCCTCAGGGATGATTTCCACCACAGCATGGCTGCACCCCCATGGTCGCTGCTGGTTTCCAGCATATTTGTAGAGAACAAGTAGAGTTTTGGCATCCTTTCCTGCAGGGCATATGTTTGGCAGGGATTGGCCTCCTTAAATGCTAGATTGAGATATGCTGAGCACAACTTTCCATGACTTCAGAGACAGCTGTTTCACTATAAAGCACAGAAATTGAGTTTAAGCTTTCTAATTCCCCTACAAAGCCAAAAATTGGAGTAAAAAGCAGGCTGGAAAGCATGGGAAGTGATTTCACTGTTTGTTGAATGAGTTGTTCAACCCTTCAGCTCAAAGGGAAAGCACTGAAGATGAAAACATAGCACAGCTCTATTTTACAGGTGAATCTCTGGTAATGCATAGATGACACAAGCTGCAGTCCTAACCCATGGCCCTCTGTGTTGAAGGATTTTCCCCCATCTGAAATCCCCTAATGACTGTGCTGAACAACATGACTGTGATGTCTGCATTGCCCCAGGCTAAGACTTGTCCAAAGACATCAAGGTGCCCATGAACAGTACCTCCACATATCTCCTATAGCTCTGAAAGTCTGTCTTGTTGCTTAGGGGAAGCTGAGAAAAGTGCCAGGTAACCTTTCCAAGCAAAGACGCCTAAAGGAGTTCAGAACAATGCCAAGCCAAAGTTCTCCTTATATCTTCAGTAGCCTAACTTTACAGAATCAGAGAATGGTTTGGGTTGGAACGAACTTTAAAGCTCTTCTCTTTCCAACCCCCTGCCATGGGATGGGGCACCTTCCACTATCCCAGGTTGCTCCAAACCCTGTCCAGCTTGGCCTAGGACACTGTCAGGGGTGGGAAAGCCACAGCTTCCCTTGGCAACCTGTGCCAGGGCCTCCCCACCCTCACGGGGAAGAATTTGAATTATTCCTAATATATGAGGCTGGTAATCTAAACGTACTCTCTTTCAGTTTGCAGCCATTCCCCCTTGTCCTGTCACTCTGGGCCCTTGTGAAAGTCTCTCTCCATCTTTCCTACAGGGTCTGTTCAAGCACTGGAAAGCTGCAATCAGCTCACCCTGAAGCTTTCTTCTTTTCCAGGCTAAACAACCCCAACTCTCCCATCCTTTCCTCCCAGCAGAGCTACTCCATCCCTCTGACCATCCTGGTGCCTCCTCTGGCCTGGCTCCAGCAGCTCCAGGTCCTCCCTGTGCTGGGGGTCCCAGACTTCAGCTGCTGAACCAAAGTGACAGGGACACAGCACCACTTCAGCCAGGGACATCAGGGAGCCCAGTACCACTAGGGAATTTCTATGTGTTCTTCAGGGAAGTTAGAATCTCACTGTTAGGATTTCACCTCATCCTTCCTTTCTCACCTCTCACGCTTCTTGCTCCCAAATATTTGTTGCTAACTCACTTTTAAGCCTTCAACTTGACTCTGGTGAAAGCTGCTGTTTTGACTTAGGGAGATTTTCATCTCATTTCCTCCTCCTGTCCCACAGAAGTGGAGTAGAGAGAAGCTGGGTGGAAGTCCAGCAGCCAGCCAAGGTGAGTGGTGGTATTTATAGTTTCTCTTGGTTTTTGTTTTATCTAAGGAAATGAAAATATTAGTTCAGAACTGTTCAAATTCCCTTTTTTATCTGTATTTCATATGCTGGTAATGTTTTCCTCCTTTTGTGTACAAGCCTTTTTATTCTGATTGACTGCACTTATATTCAGAGAAAATTATTATTTGATGAAAGATAAATGCAAACTTCTTAAATGCTTTGGCAATAAGCATGCAGTTTTTCCTTTCCTCTTTTGTAGGCTGGCATAGCCACTGCAGATTTGGCACTTTTCCTGAAAGAGATACTTCTGGTTTTGTTAAGAATGCTCAGAATGCTTAGATCAAATCATTCATCTTTTATTTCAAGAAATGAATCTCAACTGCACACCAGCCATGAGCTGTGCCTGTGCTAAAGTAAGTCAAAAAACATTATCCAGGTTTTAAACATGAAATATGACATTCAATTCATTCTTGCAAGAGCTACCCAGGCAGTTGACTGACCACTTGAACACCAAAATGTGTATTTCCACTTGAGCAATTGAGAACTTACATTAAAAATTGAAACAGCCCCCCCAGGGCAAGTTAACTACATAGTCTAAGCTCTAGAAGTATTCCTGTTCAGATTGTATTGAACTGAATGCTTCCAGGACTTCCAGTTCAAAAAAAACCTCACTGGAATCTGAGGACTTAACGTGTCTCAGCTAATTTTTTTCTTAAATCAGTAATATTTATTATTTATTCTAAGACAGGGCTGTGCCTACGTAGAGGTTAAAGATGGTTGTAAAGCAGAATTTTTGTTTCCTTAGTTTCCAATGCTTGAGGTTTTTTTCAAAATATTTTCCCCTTTTTTTGAAAAATAAAATTTTGTCTAGTTTTTAGCACTTCTAATAATTTCAAACAGAATTTTCTTACTATATTTTAAAGAGCCTAGCACACTCCTGCAAAACACTGGCTTTAATTGAATTGGTGTCTTCCTACATGGTATGTGTCTTACAGGAGATTTTTTTTGTCTAAGGGCATTACGAGGCTTCCATTCAAGGGCTCAGTAGTGCCTCTTCTTCATGCTGCAGCATGAAAATGCCTTTCCCTCACATTCAGTGGGTCACACCTGATAAACCCTTTAACATTACCATTAACAAGAGTTCCAATTAATCCAGTAACAATAACTCCAAAAATACACACATTTGCATGGAGGCAACCACCAGAGTGAAAAGTCTCTACCCTAATCATAAAAGATGATGAGGAATTCCCTGTTTTGTGCCATTTCCATTGGTGCAGACGCCAATTTGGCTTGGAGGGTGCCTGCCTTAGGTGTGGTCAGAGTGGTCAGGGAGCTGAGGAGCTGGCTGTGCCTCCATGTGCTTGGTGTGACAAAACAG
Organism: Rhadina sibilatrix; assembly: GCA_013400275.1. NCBI lineage: Eukaryota > Metazoa > Chordata > Aves > Passeriformes > Phylloscopidae > Rhadina > Rhadina sibilatrix. The sequence continues at coordinate 112,761 of VWYO01020122.1, forward strand.
GGGCTGTCAGAGCAGCAGTGCCAAGGGCAGATCTGAGCTGTGACTGAGCCTGTTGTCAATCACAGTGCTCCAAAGACAGAGATGTTGCAATTGGTGGGAGGGGGAGATGGGTGAAGAGCTTGGCAGGACTTCAGCCTGCTCTTAGTCCTGGTAAGGACAAAGAGTTTCCACAGCCCAGCAGTTTTTCAAGCATCAGGCTTGGGTTTCTCATTAAAAGGTCATCTCCTGACCTAAGTGTCCTTCTTGGGTTCATCAGTAAGACGCGGCTTGAGCTGTGAGCTTCATGCTAAAAAAATTTGATTGCTTCCATCTGAAGGTTTGATCCTTCAGTTATGAAGATCTTTTTAATTAGATGATATTCATTTCATTAACTCTGCTTTCAGAATATAAGAGTTTAACAGCAGGGACTGATTATTCTTTTCAGTGCAGTGTAGATTTTTTTATTTTTTTACAATCCAGTTGGGAAATACTTTTGGGAAACACTTGTTCGAAACAAAACAAGACAAAAAGAAGGATTTTTCTAAGCCAAGAAATAATACTCCTAAAGAAATATTTTGGCTAGAGAAGGTTATGTAGGGGTGGTACAAATCATGTACCTTTGTTGCTGGTCTGAATTCAGGATGATGAAAAGTGCAACAAATTGAAATCACTGCACACCAGGGGTAATTAGGATGTGAACACAACAAGGGGCTTTCTGCACACACTCTCACTTATTTCCCCCATCTGTGCTCCCTTTCTCCATCAGCCAGACTCCAAGCCCCTTTGAATTGATGGCAAACTTTCCACTGGTCCACAGCCACTGTGGACCAAATCCTTCAGGCTTGTAGTGTTTGCCCATTCAACAGGTTGAAATGAAAACAGGCAGAAGGAGAAGGGTGTGGACAGCAAACCCCCAGACCTCTGCTGATAATTTGATGTATTATTCTTTATTACTAAATAAATAAATAAATAAATAAAAATTTTAAAATCCACTCAAAAAACCAACACACACCTTTTTCTGAAAGGCCTTGTTGTGAGAAGTTCTGGGCTAACACTTCAAACACACCAGATAAGTAAATATTAAGTGTCCAGAAATTCAGCACTATCCAGTGCAGCTGCCAGGGCTGTTTCCCACTGCTGGAATTTTCCCCTTGGTCATCCAAAGTGACTTTGAAGAGCAGGGGATGCATCTCCCACTCCCTCCAGGCACTTACTAGCTCTTTATGGGGTTGGATCAGGAAGGGAAGCCCTTCAACTGGGGGAATGCCAAGGGAATAAGGCAGACTGAGCACAGCAGGGACAGGCTGCCCCATCTGAGAGTGGACCTGGGAGTGGGGACCATCAGAAGCCTCTTGGGCACCACAGATTTTACTTGTTTTGCTTCTGTTGCAAAGTGTGGCTCATCATGTGGCCAGGAGAGGATGGTCAGGTGGGGAACTGACCAGCCACAGTGCCTGGCACAGACCTGCCAGTGATATCAGCGTGTCAGCTTCTAACTTCATAGCCCTGGCTGGGGGAAAAGGATTCCTGCTCAAGGCTTTTAAAAAGATGAGTCCCCTTCTTCTAAAGGCAGCCTCCACCAGATTTCAGGTCCACAGCCAAAGGCACACACAGCCCTAAACGTGCCCACAGGAGGCAGGACCTCGCTGTCACCAAAGAGCCGCCTGGGCTGTGTGGATGCAGAAATCTGCCACAAAACCACTGGCACTGGTGGGTGTTCCTCAGACTTCTTGATTTCCTCTCCTTCTTCCACTGGATTTTAGTCAATATAAGCTGTGACTGTACAACCTGAGCCAAATGAAAAACCTGTCCAGCAGATTTAAATTTTAATTCTTATTCTTTTGGGGTCTTCTGTTTTTCAGTGTAAGTGTTTCATTATGTTACATGGTGCCTTGGCTCTAGAGGAGCTGTGAAAATAAAAGTGCTGTTACATTATGTTATTGTGGATTCTGCTTTTCAGCAATCCTTCAGTTGATGAAGATTTTGTCTGCTAATCTGGTGACTGATAGCACTGTGATAGTCAGGACCACAAATTAATGGGAACACACTACACCAGACATTGAAAATCCAGCAGCTTTTGCCACTGGAATTTGTAGAGCCCAGACTCTCCTATAGACCTCAGGAGTGCCTCCAGCTGTAAGAGCACCAGCAAGAAGCCTGACATTCCCTCAGATGCAATAAACCTGGGTGACATGTGAATGTTGCAATGAACGAGGTTGGCAAATAGCATGCACATCTTTATTTCTTCTGCTGGAGTGTGCAGAAAAAAAACAATTAGGTTGCTCTACAGTGTGATAGAGGAAGGACCTCAACGTGGCCATGAGGACAGAGGTTATAGGAGTGAGGTTGCACATGTCACCCCTGCTGGCTCTTCATTCACAGCCTTTATTTTATCCCTCACATGAAATGAAAACTCTACAGCACCATGTATTTTAGCTGCATGCTCTGCCATCTGTTGCTTAGGGTGATGACCAAGGCCTGCCCATCTCACACCATGCACCTTAAGCTCAGGTTTTTCCATAGGATCTTCCCCTATTCTTCACTTGTTGGGGAGGACAGACACAGATGTGACATTCTCTGCTGCCTTGATGAATCACGGACAGCAAGAAATGGAGGAAGCTTACACTACTGACTCTGCATAGGGTTTGTGTGCTATAAATATGGTGTGAGGGATGTTTTTCCTCTGCAAATAGGAGAAAACTTTGGATAATCTCCCATTAAGTGAGCGCAGATGGTCCCAACATACAAAATCAGCTAAGATTCTCACAGACAACAGAGTAAAAATTTGTGGTTAAAACTGTGCTGAATGAAGATATGATGCAGTCCGAAGATGGGCCCAAACTACAAACACAGTCTCATCAGGCAGTTTATATCAGGGCTTTGTTACCTTTTCCACCCAGGCCAGTGGACCAGCATTTGTCGTGGCCACCCAGCTGGATTTTTATAGGGGCAGCTCATATTCCTGACATGAAATGCACAACTACAGAGTGTTTTTAATCCAGCTGCAGGAAGCCAAGCCCGCAGCTTGACTGCATGGGGTGCTGGGAGGACAGAATAACAGACCACCACTTGCCCAGGAGCCATGGCCTGAACCTGGCAGCCCTGAGGCTGGATCTGCTGTGCCACTGACTGGGTTGATCCTGTGCTCAGCTCCCCAGCTGAGGGCTCTTCAGGAGGAGAGGGCATTTCTCCCCGTGTGAACACTCAGGGATGTGGTGATGGGAGACAAGAGATGACTTCAGCCCAAGGAGGGAGACATAGAGTGATTTCCACCCACACTAAAAGGAGGGGAGATCAAACCTCATGTGCACCACGCTGGTTGCTTTTCCAGGCCCATACCAACAAGGAAGGTCTTTTACAGAGCAGGGAGGGAGAAATCATCACCCCACAGGGGCTGAGCCTGAGCATTCACTCTTTATCTCATTCCAAAGGTGCCAGGCTTCAGGGGACCTCATAGTACCTCAACAACCCCTCCTGAGGAAAGGTAAAGCCCTGCAACATGCTATTTTCTTCTCCTCAAATCTTTTCCTCTGGAGAGACTGTGGTCAAGGTTTGGACTGAGAGTGGCTCTCCTTTTGTGATCAGTTCTCACTATGTGGCCTCCAGTGCTCTTTTATGATGTTCTTCTCCTCTATTCTTCTCTGCACTTTGAAGTGTTCTTGCATGAAACAGCACGACATAAAATAAAATGACACTCATTATTAACACAAATGAAACATTTGGTTTCAATTGTCTCTCCTCTCTCCAGTTGTGAGGAGTGAGAAATCACTCGTAAACCAGGCAACATTTTAAGAAATTACAGATTTTACACAGCAAGAGAAAGGAAGAAAAACAGGCCTTGAGATGCTGAAGCACAGCAAAGAAAATGATAAGAGAGAAAAAGAACCTGGCCCTGGGGTACTTCCAGCATGTGTGGACAGAGCTGCACTGGCTGAAGATGAGAACAAAATTGAGCACCAAAACAGAAGTGTCAATTAAAGCCTTTCACTCAGAACTGGCTGTGCCACTGACCTAGGGAGTGACTTCTGGAAAGCCACTCTGCCTCTTTGCTTCTCTTTCCCACAGAAGGTCCATTTGGCCTGTCAAAGAGGAACTGAAGGAGGAGAGGGTCTCTTGGTGAAGGATATCTTCCTGACCTCTCTCTATACTTCCCAGCTTCAGAGGGATATTTCTAGCCAGAACTTCTCTAAGTCTTCCACAAGAAGGAAAAAGTACACCTTAAAAAAATATAAAAATGCACCACAAAAAGCCAACACAATATTCGTCTCTCTACTAATTCTGCTAATTTTACAGTATCTTTTCCCCCTTTTTATTCTGACAGATAATGTTGAACCCTTAGAAACAGCATGCATGGACTCTTGAATGAAGAGCAATAAAAAGTCTTTATAGTATGCAAAACAGGCTTCCATTCAACCTCAGGGTAGTGCAGTCCCATTATCCCAGCCTGTTTCATAAAACAGCCACCCTGACAGCCCATGTCAGTATGGAATGCACTCAGCTCTGGGTTTTTTCATTCCTGCTTAAAAATGATCCCCTCTAACATAGGCTGTGATGTGCTGCAATTGGCATTCCATAGCCTTGAACACATCTTGAGAGGAGGACCTCAGCAGAACCCTCTCCAGGGCTGTGGGACTCAGCAGGAAGATGCCCCTTTTCCCCCCTTCTCCTTGAAATAGACACAATACACCCCAAAGCTCTGTAGGACCAGGGTCAGATGTAGCTGGGCTGAGCAGTTTGCTATGTGCAGGCTGTACCAGTGAGAAAAGGATTGGTTAACATGAGGTTTTTGGATCCCTGAGAGGTCCCTGGTCTCTCCTGAGCCACAGCACAGATTCTGTTTGGAAGTGCACGGCACCACAGCACATGGAGGTTAGGAAGGGAGGGAAGCAAAACACAGCATGTGCTGTAGAAGAAACTTTAAGTAAGCTGAAATCTATTACTCACATGAGAACTAGAACCTCCACCCAAGATCCCCTAGTTTTCTCCAGCAGTGCAAAAGGGACCGATAGTAATAATAATTAAAAAAATTAAAAAGTGATTTTTTTTTTTCTGAAAGAGTTTTTAAGGAAATTGCCCTGTGACAGAAAGATAGTATGGGACAGCTGTTTCTTTTTTTCTTTCCAAGAGGCATCTTTTTTTCACAATGAGACCAAGAAACTTTATGAAAATCGAGTAATTCTATGGGAAAAGTAAATATTTTTTGCAGCTTTTTTATTTATTTATATTTTTGTGTGTGATGATAAAAGAATCTCTTTTTTCTGTCTTGCAACTGCAGCAAAAGTCCCAAAGAGCAATGAAGAGCAGATTCACAGAGGGAGAAGTGCATTTGTTGTTCCTGCATTTGGTGTCAACTTGCATTGTTGAAAAGCAGATAAAAGCCTGAGGGTGGGACTAGAACATATGCATTTTTAATCCTTTTTTTTTTAATTTTTTTTACCTTGTTCATCTCTCCAGAAGGAGATAGTGTGACATTCTCACTTTCTTAGAAGTGGTATAACACAGGAGCTGTGGGACCAGTCTTTGGATAAAATCCCTGGAAGGAGAGACCTCTGCCCTAACACTTCAAGAATTCAGAGCTTTGCTTCAAATGTATTTTTAAGCACCCCTGGCAGCTGGGATTTGTGAGTCTGAGCAGCTCCAGGGACTGCAGTGGCCACTAAGCATGACATGCATGAGATGTTTGTATTTGTTTGTCCATTTTGTGGCCAGCATGGTCTTCAGCCAAGTTGGGATGATAACAAGGAAAACTGGTTGCAGCATGCAGTGGTCATTGGGGTTTTTTTCAGACATCACAGCTTTTCCTGCTCACCTGGCCATTAGCCAAAAAGGAATCTGTCACAGCTGATGCTTGTTGCTTCCCATTCCAGTCCCTGAGAACATCCCATGGTCCATGCTGCTTCTACACCTGGGAATGCAAGTCCCTGTTGACAGCCCACTGGGGATGGCAAAGACCAAGAGCCAAAAGTGCTGATCCCCTTCAATGCCTTTGTCTTCTGGTGTGCATTTTCAGGGAGAAGGTGTTCTGTCTTGGTTTGTTTTTGTAGGGGTTATTGTTTGATTGTGTAGGATGAGGGAATGTGCCCTGTGAAATGGGCAGAGCTGATCTCCCTCAATAATAAAGCAAAAAATACTCCACAGAGTGGACAATGAGCCAAAAGCTTTGAAAGGGTGTTTCAGTTAGGTTTTCACATTATTAATACAACTATAACACATGACATTAAATGCAGCTGACCTTTCTCTTTTATTTGTTTTTCGTTACAAATCTCCAAAGACAGGCTTTTCTGAGTATGTTATAATTCTGCACTTGGTTTTTCAAAAGGGTTGAATAACCCTTGTTTTTCATTAGAGAGAGATCCATAATCGTTACGGATCCTGCCTCTCATTGAACAAGGAGCAGAATCAGAGCTCTGCCCCAAGTGCACCATCTCTTTTCACCCAGAAAATCACCTTCTCTCCTCTGCCAGCTCTTAGCTCCCAACTTGGTTTTCCATCATCAAAGATCTGCCCACAGCTCCAGATTTTCCTCTCAGCCCAAATGGTTCCAGACCTCCCTCCTCTGGAGGCTGCAAATCTTCATTTCTCTGCCTCTAACTGGCTCTGTCACAGAGCTAGGCAGTGCAGGGGGCTGCACAGATACACCAGAGCTTGGCCAGTGAGTCCCCCACAGACAATAAGCTGTCACCTTTTCTGTGGCATAGTCCCCAGAACACAGCACATGCACCCCAGGAATTTGGCCCCAATTTTGGTTTGCCATCCTGTGCAGCTGGGGAATAAGAGGTTTCTATTGAATGTCAGCTCTTATTTATTAGAACTTGCAGTCAAACAATAGGCCACACACAGGGAGTGTCTGACAGACTGAAAAATATGTGTGCAGCTCTGTAAACACCTCAGCCTTGTTTGTGTGCGTGTGTGAAGGCAGGGGACACTCTCTCCTTCATAATTCACAAGCTGCTTCTGGACTTCTGGGAAGCCCCTTTGATTCTCTGATTGGATACATGCATGGCCTCTTCCCTGAGAGCCAAAAAAAGCCAAAATACAGCCCATGTTGAGCAGCCACAGTCCTGCAGAAGGTTTCTCTGTCAAGCAGATACTTTATCCCAGTGCCACAACAATTCTGCTTGTCCCCTCAGATTGCCATGGACTGCCAGTGGGTTACAAGAGATAACAGATCTCATATTTGCTTTCGTGTTGGGAAGTAAAAAGCAGCAATAGGCCCATGTGACCATAGCTGGAGTGGTAAATTCACCAAAATTACCTAGCTCAAAAGCAGAGATATTTGGAAAAATTCCTATCATTGTCCCTGGATTCTTCTGACATTCTTGGAAACTCTCACATGAATGTTTCTAGATCTACTTCTGTAGGGTGTTTGAAAATTAGATAAATTATTTCAAGGTCCTTACAACATTAAAATGCAGCTTGGATGGAGGAAGTTGTCATTTTTTCAGGAAATTAAAACTGGTGAAATGGCATATCTGAGGGCAGGTCAGCACATTCTTTTTTCCACACAGAAAGGGAGCCCCACTGAACAGCAAATAAAGTGCTCAGGATCTAGACTAGAGTGTGGGGAAATGGCTTGGATTTTGTGCTGTCAGGCATTAATTTGCCTTTTTCTACCATGTCTCCAAATATCTTTGACCATATTTTCACCTCACTTTTCCTTCAGAGCTGCTCACTGGTGTGGGCTGGACTGTAAAGGCAATCACCTAACATTACTGTCATACTCCATGCAACATTTATTCATGTTTTGTTTGTGATTTTCAAACAATTGCTTGAAACATTGCTTGTGTGTGAAAATCCATCCCGTTTATGTGCCTCAGATGAGGGACCTGAAACCCCCAGCTGCTTCCAGAAGTGATGTGGCTTTGAGGGTCATTGCCCCTACACATGGTGCCCAGAACCAGAGGAGCATCAGACATCACTCCTGTGCCTCTTGAGGAAGAGATCTGTAGAGATCTAAAACGCTTCAAGAAAAGAGAGGCCCAAATTAAGTGTTAAAATGAAAGCCAAGGAAGGGCATTTGAAATTAATACGAGCAGATGTACGATTTGAAGCCACACAACTTTTTGCAAAGTCCACTGAATATGACAATGATGCCTCGAGGAATGCATCCAGCACCATCCCAGATAATGGGAAAGAAGAATTTTTGTAAATGTGTTTGTAAACATCTTGGGGAACCACTTAAGCAGTAATCTCATGAGGAAGTTCTGTTGCTCATTCCATTATATAGACAGCCTGATTGAAAATCTAAATTCTGAGTTGCATTCGTTTTTCCCCCTTCTTCTGCACTTATTGTTTTAAGCTTTTTTTTTTTTTTTTTCCTAGTTAGCCAATTCAAAGCCTCTCCAAATAAAAGTTTATATGACATTGTTGCCACAAAGGTTCTTGCCAAGACAATGAGCAGGGCAGATGCTGGCCAACTTGGTGATTCACTCACTTAGCAAAAAGCTATGTGGATAATTTTGTTTTCCTCTGAGGTGCAGACTCCCTTTTCCTTCCATGCTTTCTCAGGCCTGCATGAAGCACATGTCTAATACAAGCTGTTGTTGCATTTCTTAACCTGCTCCTGTCTGGAAGTCAAGGAGTGGTTTATCATTGATTTCAAATAGTCCTTCTTCTTCTCTAAAATATTATCTAGTTTACATCCTTTTATCTCTATTTCCCACTAATCTCTAACCATGTCCTGATTCTACTTAGGAAAAAAAAATAATAAATAAAAAGGAATATTAAAAGTTCAAGGGCTGACTGGAAAGCAAATATTTTTTTCTTTTTAGATGAGAAAATTAGGTATTGAATTCAGTCAACATTTTTGTGCAGCATGCTGTATTCAGATTGCTTCAGGTGTTTCAAGTGAAAAATCGGGGGGGGGGGAATATGCAATTTTTACAAAATAAGATTTCCCTGGAAATAAAGAAAATTAATCACTGCCAAATATTCTGCAGAGGTATGAAAAATTAGTATGAAAAATTATTTTCTAAATACTTGGGATAGATATTTGAATGATCTTTCAGGAGGCAAAAGTTAACTTAGATCAACAGGAGGCTCTCCTTCTGATCCTCCCCCTCTAATCCACAGGAACAACCCTAAACTATCTCATATATCATATCTTCAAATATGGGCAGCATCTGGGGTGTAGCCAAAATTTTCTGTGTGTAGCAGGATTAATTTCAATTGCCCACAGCAAAATGCTTTACTTATTTGCATTTCAATGCAGACTCTTGGAGTTACTTGACAAAGGGGACAGATCTCTGCTGCTTCATAACCAGTGGCATTTCGTTCATAGGAACAGAGTGGGGACAAAATTACATCACTAAAAGGTTTAGCACCACTTGTTGCTGTTCTGTGTCATGGCTTTTTATGTTATTGATTTTTGTAAAAGTCATTTTTTCTAAGTCTGTGTCCCTAGAGCCACATGTTGGCTGTAGCAAGAGGAAAAGAATGTAATTTAGTTTTCCTTTTTTTCTTTTTTGTAGAACTTGCACCACCTTCATTTTTCACAAATGAATATGTTTAAGATTGAGTTCAATAACTAAAGAACCTCTTGAAACTGACCTTTATGCACAAACCATGTGTTAAAAGGATGAAGAGTGAGAATTCTTTTTTCTGGGATCCATCTGAATTCATCCCGGAATTACTGTGGAAAAAACATAACTTGGTGTGTTAGATTATAAATCACAATTTGTATGTTCAGAGATTGATTTCTTACATCATGCTCTACAATACCTTTGATTTCAGCCACTTTAAAACTCTCCACCTTAATGCAAAAGGCAACAGCTTTCTCTTTCTGTCAAAATGGTATAAAGAGCAAAATATCTGGTGGAATTAAACAGTGATGTCATTCCAAGGAGAAAACACATATCAGCTGTGAAACTTTCTGTTTCTCACTCCACCTTGGAAATATTTGGGTACTCCTGAGAAAATAAATACATATTTGATGGCAACTTGGACAGAATTAACAGTGCTACAGAAGCAAGAGGGAATGAAACATTAACACACCCGGGGTACACTGAAAATATTTCTCAGCATAAACAATGCTATGTAATGTACAAATCCCTTTTATTTTAGTAAGAAAAGAAAATCAGAGTTATAAACTCAAGATGTGTTGCCTCTGATGTATCTGGCTCAATCTGAAAACAACATTGATGAACCAGGCCTTCTCATGCTATCCTAGCTAGGGCATTTATAACTCTGAATTTAAAACTCACACAAAACTGCTCAAATATGTCCAAACACAGAACAGAAAAAAAAGTGGGCTGAAAAGATAAGATCAAGGCCTGAGTCTGGGAAAGATGAGTTTGAGTGCTGGCTTCAACACATTTTTGAAATTCGTGCTACAATTTGGTTTCAAAGCCCATTCTATACACCTCTGCCCTTCCCCATTCCTAAGGAAACTGACCATAATTTAGGGACTTGGACAAAATTCTTATTACAAAATTAGTCCACCTAACAAGAGTGAAATTGGACTAGTTGCTTAACAGTCACCTTGGAGCATAGGGATCCCTTCCTTCATCCAGATGAAGAATGACCATGCCTCAGTGGTGGCTGATCAGGAATCAGAGTTCCTAACAGGCAATTTGACCTGAGTTTCCTATGTGAAACACCAGCACAGTCTATCCTTCATGACTACAACCAAATCAGCAGAGTAGAACTTGGTCTTTTAGTTTTATAAGCTCCATTGTAGACAGAGGACTGAATATTTTTTCACTCAGTTTCAAGCTGTCTTTCAAACCCAGGTAAAAGTAGACAGCCTGACCCTGTAGCTGAGTACCTAAAAATAATGCCCATAAATACATAGAAATACATAAATACATAGAAAAGTCAGATGCAGAATCAGATGTTTATTCTGTGTATTTTGTCACAGAATCACAGCTGGAAGGGCCCTTCATCCTGTCCAGCTTTGCTCAGAGTGGATCCCAGGAGGCCTGGTTGCCAAGGAACTTGTCCTGTTGGATCTTGAGCCACTGAACAGCACTGAATACCCATCCTTCACCACTGTGCCTCTGTCCCACAGTGAGCAGTGACCCTGTGGTCTTCTATGGCTTCTTTTGACTGCCAAAACTCTTATAGAAAGATACTATTGTCCCTTGTGTTGTCTGATGGTTTCAGTTCCTGATTAGCTTTGCCTTTCCTGGTCCCACTACTGTTTGCATCTTCTGAGCAGCCTGTCCCTGCTTCCACCTCTGAGTCCTTCTCTCCCCAAGGAGCTCCATGTTCTCTGTGCTGATCCCTTGCCAGTGTTGCTCAGCTGCCTGCACCTTGCAGCAGACAATTCTTGTGCTCTAAAGAGGCTGATATGGAAGATGAGCTGGCTTCTCCTGGATCCTTTTGATCCTCCAAGGGCAGTTTTCGATGTGACTGTGACAAGCATGTTCCCTGTCTGGGGTAAATCTGTTCTTCTGAACTGCAGGCTTATTCTGCCTTGCTCACTCCCAAACATCACAGCTTCATGGTCCCTGCTTTCAGCCTTCCATCTTCATGGTGAGTGTCAGGTCTAACATCTCCTCTGATCAATTCATGGCTTGCATGCATCATGAAGATGTCCACCATCAGCTCCCGAACTCCCCCGGCTTCCCTGAAACTTTGCCAGCTGCCTTGCCATACAGCAACCTGCCTTTCAAGTCCATGGCCATAAAAGCACATACACACAAAAACCCCTAATGGGCTTTTGTCCATCAGCAGGAAAGCAAGACTGAATTTTGTTACACTCAAAGGCAAGCCTGCATTGATGAATTCTGCTTAACTTTTTCTGGCGACACAAAAAGGACATACATACAAAGGGCGTAATGATTCTCATCCAGTAGTCCTTTCTGTTCAATTAAAAGGTCAGAGAACCACAGAGCCATAGATTAAGCTGAGTTGGAAGGGAGGCACAAAGATCATGGACCCCAACCTCTGGCTGTGCACAGGACAACTCTGAGAATCACATGTCACAAATGCCCAGGACTAGCCTCAACAGCTTGATGTAGAAAGTCTCCATCAACCTCAGCTCACATGCAGGAGCAATTCCTTGAGGGAGCATTCCTAATCTGCCTGTTTTCCCCTGACTGCTGCCCACTGCTTGCTTGATTTGAAGTCTGAGGACCTCCTGCAGAGCTTGGCTGGTGCACAGTGCTCAGGAATGGGAGGCTCTGTGTCCTTGCCTGTGGAAAGACAGAGAGTTCATGGTCAGGTCCTCATGATTCTGCTGGATCCTGCCAACAGAGCTGAAAACTCCAGATATAATTTTTGGTTGCTTGTGTGGACCAGATAAAAGGTGTAAGAAAGTGAAGAGAGATCTGGCCTAAGGAAAGTTGGGGTCCATTTTTTGCCCTTCTACAGGCAGCTGCAAAGTCCCAGCCAAGGCATGGAAAAAAGTTTAAGCCTCTTACTTTGGCAGCAACAAGAGTCTGATGGCAAAGTAGTCATTAGCCATGTGTATAACCTCTGAGGGATAATGGTCATATGCAACCAGGATTGTGAACTGGGGAAATATTAAGAAGGACCTGTCAGAGGGACATGGCTGAAGAAAGATTTATAGAACTAGTTACAGCCTGCTGCCTAAAGAAAGCATGCTGTATCCTCTGATGGCAAAAGCCCACTAAATTGCTCAAAGAGGGTTGAATAAAAAACCTTCTACTAGGATAAATAAATTCACTTTGCTGCAGAGGTGCTTTGGGGACTTGTCACCCAAAGACCTGCCAAATACTCCTTCATATGCTCCAACACGTTTCCTCTTTTTCTCTCACCACAGCAGGAAGTTGCTTCTCCTTTTCCTCTCTCCCAAACCCTCCAAATGCCTGGTGCTGGGCTCTAACTATAAACTTAGGTCTGAAGCTAAAAGAACTTGGTTTGTCTATCTGAGTATAGCCAGTCATGCAGAACAGGATATGGTTCCTGTCCAGGCTGCTAAAAGACTTTGCTGTTGCACAGAAACCATGATGATTCAGGATGAAAAAGGGCAGTATTTAAACCTGTGTTGCAAGCAGAACACAACAGAAGTGAACAGCAAAGGGTGTCTGACTTGTCACAGCTCTTTTCTAGATAGATTCTGCTACTTTGCAGAAGATTTCACAGTGCAGCTCAGTAGCCAAGAGCTGTGTTCTAGCCCCAGAGGAGGGCAGCTACAGCCCTCCAGATCCACAGATCCAGGCAGAAATGCTCACTTTTGGAGAAGGGGCAACATGCCGCAGGAGGCTGAGTGCAAGGACATGACACCTTCCACGTGCTTGTCTCACTTGCTCTGTTACCTGGGGAAGAGTTTGGGCTTTCGGACCATCTGCCCTTTCAAAAACCTCAGAGGGATTGTATAATGTAGACAGAGGACTAACTTTGTCTTGTGGTAATGGGATTGCAGCATGAAGATGAAAAACACAGCTGTAGAAAAGGGTTTGTGATATGTCTACGGCTCCCACTGGTGCATGGCCAAAGCCTTTCAATGACTCATGGCCTTCCTCTTCCTGTTCTGACCAGGTCAGAAGGTGAATCACCAAAATGATGGGAGGGGAAAAAAATAAAATCGTTGCTCATCCACAGGTTTGGCCGCTGGTTTTTGAGAAGCAGTGGGTTGGGTTGTGGAACTCTGGGAGTGAAGACCATGGTTGATTTCAAGGCCTGGAGACTATCACGAAGAATGCCAAGGATTTCTGCAGAAAAAAAAAAAACAAAACCCCAACGATTCCTTGTAGGATTTAAACCTCAAGTCTGCAGTGCTTGTACACTCCTGGCATGGAATCCTGCCTCAGCGTGGCTCTGCTGTTGATGGCAGTGTTTGTACTGGGAGATCAAACTGGAGAGTCCAAGCCAAGGTGAAAATGGCAGGGGACAAAACAGCAACAGTGTATAGCTTGGCCACATGCCACTTCTGATCCTTCTCTTGTTCCCATCATTGCTGCCATGCCAAGTGTGCCCTCTTAGTCAACCAAACCTTGGAATAACATTGGGGGCAGAGCCCTTAGAGGGGAAGAGCAAGAGTTAACGTTTGACAGTGCCTGAAGGCAGTCTGGTTGTGCTGTTATCCCAGCACACAACAGGAGGAAAAGAGAAGAGGGAAAACTCTGCCAAAGTTGCACCATGGACAAAGCAAAAGCTGGTTCCTCTACCAGGTTTGAAAGAACCCTGATAAACAGAGCTGATAGACAGTCTCCAGTTGTTCCGCACCCACATGAAAATCCCTTTCCCTTTCTTGTCTGTCAGTCCCTATCCCATTCTCTGCCTCTTTCAGAGCTGTGCTCTTCACAGAAGGTTTAGTTGTTTGGCAGACAGTACCACTCACTCACAAGAGTTTTCTCAGGCAAGAGCATCATCTCATCAACCTGTTTGCTTCTCCTCCTCTATCATCTGCTGTTTGTGTTCCATTCATACACAGAGAATTCACCCCCTTGCCAGACCATTTGCATTTTCTGTAAGAGGTGATGGTGATGCAAATGTCAGGAAGTGCATTTTGTCTAATTGTGCAACACATTTTTCACCTCTGGGTTATTTACCTTGTAAATAAGGTTTGGCCCAGAAATAAACTCAAAGGGAAAATCTAAGTTTAAGAGCTGCAGGTGTGCCTGTGAATGGCTGGGGCAGAAGAAAAGGCTGAGCTGGTCTGGTTCCTTCTTTGCCACCAGCCCATCACAGCATTTGGGACAAACCCCTCTGTCCCCAAGAGGTGGTGGTGGAGAAGTGTGTTTGTACAGCTGCATGCACAATGAAGAGTTAGCTATCTGCTTTCACCAGGAAAGCACTTATTCCACAGTGCAAGAGATTTTCCTGCCTCTTGGTGAAGGATTCTCTCTCAGGGTGCTACTGCAGGAGGCAGACAAACCCACTTCAGGACCTTTGTAGACTTGAGTGTCCATCAGAGAGGACAGTGGCAGTTTCCAGAAAGAATTCAGAGATATCCTTACCTAATCATTACAGGTAAAGTTCACAGCTGAGGCTGACAATGCTGCTGGAGTCTGTTATGGAAACAAACACCTCCAGTGCTCCAGTGAAAGCTGAGTAAACAGAAAAAATACAGCAGTCATCTGAATGGACAGGTAAATCCCCATGATATATTCAAAGCCCAGTTATTGTTAATGACATTTATTAGTTATATATTAGCCTTTATTAGACCATCTCTAAATGGGATTACAACCTGCAGTATGGCTGAACTAAATGGGGAAAATGCAGTTTTGGCCTGGAATACTGTCTTGGTTTAGAAAGACAGGTATCTGCCAGGGAAACTGGGGTTTCCCATAGAATGGACAATGTAAACCCCTCACCCCTGCCAAATTATAAATTTGCAATCAAGGGCTTTCAGGCAAAGATTTTGGGAATAGGAATAACAGTTCTTTAC